>VYXF01012177.1:47743-129138 GCA_013397295.1 Polioptila caerulea | reverse complement strand
GGGCCGCCTGCAGGTGGCGATGCCGCCCGGCGCCGCTGTCCCCGGGCCGGGCCGGGCCGGGCTGGGCTGAGCTCGCCCCGGGCGAGGGGAGCTTGGCAAGGCTGGAACAGGGGTGGGGATGCCGCTGAACTTCATAAAGTATTGTGTCAAAAAGCTTCTTTTCTCTGCTAGCCCTCCTCTCCTGGAATTCATGCTCTTTGTTATACTTCCTCTGCCGTCGCCACTACTGTTCCTCTCTCTACTCTCGTGTCTTTCACATCACCCTTATGCACCCTTAACTTTTGATGTCTTTATTTTACCTATTCCTTAATGCTGTTCTCATCTTGTCTCTGTCACACCTATTTCTGCTCCTCAAGTCCTTTCCTGTACCAGATGATGCTCAGTATTATGCTGGAGCCAGCCTTCTGCTTAACTTCAATGAAGCAGGAAGGTAATAGACTTTCTTAAAAGAGTAGGTGTTTATCCATGTGAGGAAAGCCACTTGTCTTTCTACATAGGTACATTTTTATTTTATTGCGACCACTCTAGTTTAAACTTTCAAAATAATTTGGTGCAAGGTAGAGCACAGAAAGCTCCAATCTTGGCAGTTGACAAGGAATATCCAGTATTGTCCTGAACACTAATAAAAAAGCTCAAGCATTTTTGATAGAAGCTCTCTGAATGTGCTGCTTCTGATCAAGGCCAGCAAACAGGTGACCTGTGTTCTCCAGGTCTGTTCTGTGGTCTGTAGCATGGAGATGCACTGAATTTTGTATCACTGCAATAGTGATTAAAAACTCTAAGACTTAGTGGGATTAACAGGGTATGGGAGCATGGCAGTTTCCTGAACTTTAAATGTGGAGTGATCACACCCCACCCCTCCATGGCTTTAATTGACTCTTGGTAGTGTGAGATGTAATATTTTGTTCAGTTACAAAACAGGATAATTGCATGTGTTTAAATCATTCTTACATGCCTATTATTTAATTTATGGCTAGTTCAAGAGGGAAAGGACCATGGAGCTGGAAGGTACAGCCATAGCATGTCTGCAGTTCCAGATGTCTGAGGTGCCAGCTGGAATATGGGAGCATCAGACCAAAGGTATGATAGATGTAATTGATATGGAGGACCAGGGTCTGTGAATTTTAGGGTATGGAAAATGATAGAGCATTCAATTTTCAGTAGGGTGCAGATGGGGAACGTGGTTGGTCAGGAAGGAGACATCATGACTAAATATTTTGATAGTAGTGATTCTACTGGAGGCATGTGGAGATGTCTGAGGGACTTTTGTACAAACATAATCTGTTTTCAAAATTAAAAAAAAAACTTTTAATAGAGTCAAAGATAATTTTATTTACTCAATATACAAGTATTTTTCCTGCTGGTGAGGAGATATGATGCTAACAACTATTTACTTCCTTGTAATAGTGGAAGTAACCCCAGTACCTCAGACCTGTTTCAGCAATGACTGGAGTGAAGAGTCTTTCAGCTGCAGAGCTGAGGCTTTTATGTTTTCAAGACATTATACAAATTCCATTCTCCAGCAGCATAATTTAAGACCAAAGATGTTATAGTAACCCAGATGTAGATGAGAACCTGAGCTCTGGAAGGGGTTTTGGGCAGAGCTTCAGCACTTTTGACCAAAATTATTATTCCAAAAGCTTCTGCTCAGAAGTCATTTAACCCTGGAGTTGTCCAAATTTATCACCTCTCTGACCTGGCAGTTACACAGTGAGTTCTTTTCATCTGTGTTTGAGCAGCTCTCTGCCCCCAGCCCTGCTGAGCCTGAAGAGCTGTTCCCTGTTCCCTTGGTGCTTCTGTGCTGGCAATTACTGCCCACAGTGGCAAAGACACGGTCACAGGCAGCGTCCTCCCAGGTCCTGCCTTGCCAGTTGGGAAGAAAATAGCAACCCCAAATAGACTGGTGCACCTGTGTTCCCATTTTCAGTCCTCCAGAATCTCTGACTATAAAGATGGTGGGTAAATGAGGCTGTGTTTCATTCTGTAACTATTTTTGAAGAGTTAAAAAAACTTGGGATGCTCATGAGGCTGCTGACAGAGCAGGGGATGATATCAGTAAAAGGAGGCATGTATTCATAGGTTTCAGTTTCTTTTACTGCAATGAGGAACCCATTTGTGTGCCAGTTCTGGTAAGTGATGGGCTGTTGATAGGTGGTTGCCCAGTGACCAAGGGCCAGTCAGGAGGTGCTGTCAAAGCCCTGGGTTTGTGGCCTCGCTGCAGAAGCATTCAGTCACCACTGGCAGTTTCAGTGGGGCAGAGTATCCTGTGCCATTAGCTATCCCAGGGTTTTTATTGTGTTAACACAAATGGAGTAACTACATTCTGCCAAAAACACTTCTGCAGCTGCTTCCAGTAAGATCTTGAGTCAATAACTTCTCCTAGGTACTCCACAACTGGGAGCTGAGTGAAGTTAACTGTTCAAAGGTTGTGTGTGCGTGCAGCTCTTGATTAAGGTAGCAAGGGTTTCACTGGAGGCTTGTTATGCAAGAGCAAGACAAACATTAGAACAAGGTTGGGAGACTTCTGGTTAATAAAGTGACATCATGCTTTGCATTCTTGAAGTAGGGAGAAATGAATCATTTAAATCACTTTACAGACTTACCAATATCCAGTCGAAGGCCAGCACCAACACTGGTGTGATACTTTCTGGTTTATGTGTACACAGCCTTGGAAACCTAAAGCTGAAACTGTGTGTGAAAAATCTGTACATTACAAATATGGAAGTAACATCAAAAGATGGAGCAATAGCTGTGGGTTGGTCAATGTATTTTTAGTGTTTATGTTCCTGCTCTTAAGTCCACAGAGAAATGGTAAAGAACACCTTGGTTATTACCAGCCTTGGAGCCTCATGCAGAAACTTCCTGTGTAGTGAAAATCTTTCCCTTTTATTTATCTTTGTAATTAATTTATTCATTTCAGGTTTTGGTATGGATGAGATTGTAAATTCATGTTTTATGTAATACCCAGGACAGCATTCTGCCCTTCACGTGGCCAGAGACAAATACACTTCTGATCACATTCTTGTGTCAGAAGTGTTACTGATTTCCTTTCACACTCGCTGCCAAAAGTCATTTGAGCCCTGTGGGTACTGAATAGAGTATTTCCAACCCAGGCCAGGCCTTGCTTTGCACCATTTGTCAGTAATAGAATATTCTTTAAATCGTTCTTTAGCACTTTGTAAACTTCCTCATGTGGTGGGTTATGTCACAGGCATTGCTTTTTGTTTAAGGACACTTGAGCATGATGACTTGATGCTAAACAACAACCTCTCCTCCATGGTGTTTGGCTCATTTTCAAATGTCATAAGGAAGTAATCTTTACTCTGATGCTGTAAGGAAGAGGAATACATGCTATTTCTGGGAGAAACAAATAATATTCTCTCACATCTTTTTTAAAGGAAACAGTTTCTTATTTGTAACAGCTTTTAACTTGGCATTATAAATTGTGCCTTCGTATATAGCTTTGATAAGCTGCACACTGAACAGGCAGCACATCTGTGAGTCTTAAATACTCAATGGCATAATATCTATTCATTGTGAGAGTCCTTGACCTTAAACTGTAAGAATGAGTCTTTAGAGCCTTGTGCTCCATGATGTCCTGTCCCTCAGTGTCGCCCCAAAGAGCAGGGCTGATTTGAGGTGTCCTGGTCAGAGCAGTCTAAAGCAAGTCCCTGGCACACAACACTGCTGGACACAGACCTGCACTGCCCACTTGGTCTGTCCTTCCCTGCAGCCTTGCCTGCTGCTCAGAGCTGATGTACCTCTGCTGGAGCACGAGCCAGCTGGTGCATCTTTCAACTTCTGTATTATTTGATTAATTTATCTTATACTTCTGTCAAGCCAGGTTTTATGAAATAGTGTTAACTGAAGTATACACTAGTCATCAAGTACTCCTTTCAGCTTGTGATTAAGCAGGGCAGGCACATTAACTTTAAAAAAACCCTACTCTTTGAAGACTATTTTCTGTTTACTTCATAGCTGTGTTTGATATTTAAAATAGTTTTTAAAAGTTTAGAAGCAGAGGGAGACATCTGTCACTTGCACCTAAGAGCTTAGTAGTGTTTGTGTTTGTCACTGGAGGAGAGGTCCCTGGCATTACTCCCTTCACTTGCAGAGTCTGAACAGGAAAGTTCTGGAGCTGCTGTTTGTGTCCTCACCTGTGGACACTGAACTTACCCCTTCTGTAACTATCATTCATGTTCTGCATGAATCCATTTTGAAAACGATTACCTTGGTTTTGGTTTTTTTTTTTTTAATCAGCAGCTCCTGAGCCAGCTTGGTTTGGGTGCTTCACAGAATCATTCAGGCAAAATTCATCCATCCCATCGAGCTCCACATCCCCACCTTGTCCCCAGCCCAGGGCACTGAGTGCCACATCCAGGCCTTCCTTGGACACCTCCAGGGATGGGCACTCCAAACCTCCCTGCCAATGCTTGACAAGCCTTTCTGTGAAGAAACTCCTCCTGATGTCCAACCTGAGCCTCCCCTGGCACAGCTTGAGCGATATCACTGCCCCATATAAAATATTTTCTTTCAGCTGCAGCTGCACAGCTTCAGACTGAATGGCCTCATTACCTGTGGGCTTCCTTCTGATGGGCTTCAGCATCGTCTCTTTAAAAAACACTGCACTTAATATCTTTTTATCATCACACCTTCATTTTTGCACCATCTCTGGTATTCATTCTTGTTGAAAGGAGTTTAAAACTGCTGATGTTTTGATTAATATTCTCCCTTCCTACAGAATGGATTTTAAAAGATGCAAAATTGACAATAAATTCTTGTAGCTTGATGAGGTTGACTCATGTTCCGCATTAAATAAAATCACACAGGATCTGGGATTTTCTGTCTTGCTTCAATTTCTTAGCAGTCATTTCATCTACAGAAAGAGGGCTGTGTCTCAGTTAATGTGAAACAAGGAACAAGGAAAACTGAAAACAAATGTCAAACAGAAGTTAGTCTGGAAAATATTATATCATGATGGTGGGCATAGGCAAAGGTTGTATATTTTGGAGCCACCTTCCTGATACTGAGTCAATCTGGGGATTAAAAATAGAGTATTTTGGTTTACAAAATTGTGAAACTGCAAGGGCTGCTTTCTCTTCTATTTTCTGTTTTTCTCCCCCATTTCTAGAGGTCACAGAAATGGTGTTTAAACACAGTTTACAGTACACCATGCAGACAGCTGTTGAGCCTTGGCACTTTCTCTCCCCCAAGAGCTCTGTTGAGTTTGTCCTTTTCCTAGCTGGGAGTATCTCACAGAGAACATTGCAGTTTTCTGGCCAAGATTTCAAAAGTCATTCTCAGATTGCTTTTGAGATGCTTAACTCTGGAGACCTTCAAAGGACACACAGCAGCTCTCAGACAGGTTGGGACTCAGGGGACAAGCAGCAGGAAATTGCTTATTCTTCACTGGCATGGCTGTGAGTTAGAGGGTACTGACATGGTAAGGATCATTTTACAGCTGTTTCAGAAACAGAGTTTAAAACTATTGAGATCTCCTAATCCTGCTCCCAGCTGACAGAATAGAGCCTGCAGGATGCCACAGTAACACTATGCCAAGTCTGGTTCTTTCTAATTGACTAACTGCAGTGAAAAGGCATCCAGGGTTTATTATGAAATTTGAGATGGAGAGCCAATCCCTGCACTCTAACTTCATTATCCTCATAAGGAAAGGTGCAGATTTTATAGCTGAGGTAATTATACAAAGAATGTACACAATATGAGTGGTATTTAGCATAAAAAGTAACTTGAACGCAATCCATATCTGGTTGAGAGAGGAACAGAACCATAAACCCTTTGATCTAACAATGAGGCTTTGAAAAGAAAAGATTGGGTACAGTACTGAACCTGTAATCTGCTCACTTTATTGCACTATATGGGGAAGGCCTTATTTATTTACTACTTAGGAAGTGTTTTCAATTTTATAAATATCTGAAAGAAATTACAGCTCATAATTATGTAGCTTTGCACCACAGAACTCTGTAACAGTTGTAAGAAGCTCTGGAATTCATAGGGACTGTCTGTTAAATGGGAGACACAAATCTTGCCTTCGTGCTCTATCAAATTCTGTCTTGGTCTATACTAACAAAGGCAGTCTGGATAATTGCTTATCAGGATGTTTACTTTCCATGCTGTTCTTGGGTTCTGATGCCACTGGAATCAAAGGGAAAGACTCCCATGTACTTCAGTAGTGTTCACCATCTTGAACCATTTTTCACGACCTGGAATACTCAGAGGAGTGGCCTGTGCTCAATCGTGGTTACCAGAATTAAAAGTGAAACAGTTTTGGTTTTCCAGTTTTACAAAACATAGTGTCTGCAGCAGCCTGGGTGGACAAGTTCAAGAGGTAGGTGTGATGCTGAAGGAAAATATATCCTCCATAAATCAGCTTGGAATCTGGGCCCAAGTACATCACTCTATGTGAGGGGAAGGCAGAAAAAATCTGTAGTTTCTTTGTCTGTAATTAGTTGCTTTCTTTTCCCATGCTCATATGCTCTTTTGGAAAAATAAATATTAAAAGTCCTACTGCTGCCTTTAGTGCTGAAGAACTGCCTTCCTTTCTTCTTGTTTTCAACTTTTTCAGTGTTAAATCCAGCAGTCTATTTAAAAATGAGCTGATGGTTTCCTGGGCAGTGGTTTATACTCTGCTCATTTGTTTGTCTCACCACTGGCCTGGGTCCTTCCTTCTCCACAGTGCTGGTTTCTCAATTTGCTGGTTAGTCAGAGATGGGGTGGTGTGTTTCCTGCAGAATTATCCTGCTGGATAGGAACTTATTACAGGACCCTACCAAAACCATGCACAAGCTGCCATTTTTTACATTCTTTTCCAAAGGTGTCAGACACTCTGTGGGCAGAAACTTGAGAAGTCACCTTTTCTGCAATGGTTGTTCTACCAAATGAAGACATGACCTGCAAGGATTTCTGTCTGATGAATGTGAAGTCATTGCAGGGTGCCAGTCATCTGTGTTTCACACATGCAGCTTTGCTCTTCTATTAGAAAGAAATGGGACTTAAAATCATGGGAGAAAATTGGGAGCAGAGATGTTACATTGGACAAAGACTTTGGCACTTCATGGAAGTACAGAAACTGTTGATCCCCAAAAATACCACTTGGAAGAGGAGTGTGTTCTTTTGGAGAATTCTCAGATGGCAATTAAGTCTTTGAGGCTGGCACATGAAAAGAAGGAAGGAAATGTCATAGTTGTTCTCAGCTTGTGCTGCTCAGAGGGGTCTCTTGAGCTGCCCAAACCTAATGGACAGTGTTGTAAGTCACAGAAAATTCCCCTTTATTTTCCCTTCTGTCAGGTTTCAGATTACTAAATCAAAAATAATCATCATAAAAACAAGGTGAGGCAAGAACATGTTTTTGACCAAAAAAATTGTTATTTCTGTCTCTTAAGTGACGTGCACAGTCTGCATCAGCTCCTTCTGCTCTGGAGGCTGTGGTCCAAGTACCCCTCACTGCAAGAGCTGGGTGAAACATTTAGACTGAATGAAGTAATTGTTTTGCATCTTACCCTTTCAGCAATGGAGACAAAAATTCTTATGGCTAATAATATCACCTGCTAATTAATCTGTAGCAATGCTTTGATGTGTGTACTAGGACTGTTTATTATAGATTAACCCCTGTGACTTAACCCATTCCATAAAGCCACCCATCACTTTCTAGAACCTGACCTTGTCAACACATATTCCTCCATGTCTCTTTTTTGTATTTCCAGTAAGTGACTTTTCAAACTCCCAAGTGGTGTCCCCCATTCCAAATGTAGCTTCAAAGACCATCCTCTCTGTCACTGTGGTCAACAGTTGTCTCAATCAGCAGTGTGTTTGCTCACTGAATGAAAACCAAGCTAAATAGTATGTCCCTAACCTGGAATTCCTATAGGAGAGTGAAGGGAAAGCAGCACCTCTGGAGTATCTGCATCCTTCACTGGTGACCTACTGAGTCCAGTTTGGGCCTCCAATACACAGAGTGAGTTCAGTGGAGGCCATCAAGGTCCTTGGGGCTGGGGCATGGTGCTGCCTCGTGAGGAGAGGCTGGAGAGACAGGGCTTGTTCAGCCAGGAGAAGAGGAGCAGCCTTCCAGTGGCTTCCAGGTCACAGAGGAGATGGAGCCAGGCTCTTTGCAGGGATGGGAAGATGAGAACCAGTGTTTCAACCAGAAGTTGAAGTGAGAAATTCAGGCTGTGATAAGGAGGAATTTTATCCCACAAGGACAGCCCAGCAGCAGGGTAAGTTGGACAGGTTTTTGTGCAGTCTCCTGCCTCAGAAGTGCTCAGGACCAGTCTGGATCAAGCCCTCACCTCCCAGCTGACCCTGCTTTGGGCAGGAGGTTGAACTAGATGAAGTGCTGAGTCCCTTCCAACCTGCCTTCTCCTGTGAAGCTGTGCATGATGTCAGTTGTTACTGAGTTCGTTTCAGTGACGGGAGTCATGTTTGAGGAATATTCACAAATCCCAGCACTGTGCAGTGTACCCTCTCTCAGCAACTGCCTCAGGTTCCCCTACATGTTGAGTGTGCTTCTAGGCAGTTGCACACGAAGAAACTTGTTCTGTTCCACGATGGAGGATTAATCACGGTGTGTGTGCCCCTGTTCCCAAAGCACACCTTGTGTGTGTGACAGAACTGCAGCACTAGGGACACAGGGAAGCTCCAGGTGGAAGCAGCAGTGCCTGGAGTGAGCTTGCATGGCAAAGACTGCTCATTCCCTGCTGACTGACAAGGTAGGGTGAATGTGTCTCCAGTTATACAATCATTGGATGATCAAATAGCAAATTAGAAAAAGGAGAAGATGTAGTGACAAGATACGTTCAGACTGAAGTCTTTATTGAGATTTGTGATGGGAGACAAAATTTCCTGAATTAGTTCAAAGATTCACTCCTTGAATTGGATTGCTGTAGCATGGCAGAAGATTGTGTTCTGGGATGCTCCACAGAGACTAAATGGGGAAATTGTCTGTATTTCAGTGTATAAGTATTGAGCTGGACTTTCAGTCAAGGTCAATGAACACTGACTAAAAATACTCTGAAGAATGTGCCATGGAAATTGTCTTTTTCAATAGGGGAAGGTAGACGATTGCTAGAGAAAGAGCTGTAAACTCACACCCCACACCCTCTGGCACCACTTCCCTATTGGGAAGGGTAGAGGGGAGGCAATTTCATTGTCATGGAAAATTTTGAGCATGTGATGAAGGTTGTGCAGAGGCGCAATAGGCAAGACTGGCCTGACTGTAATGCTTAGCAAGGTGCATACAGATAAAGCAGAGCCATAAAATTACCTGAGAAAACCCCTGTCTCCATGCAGGAAACACGGAAAGCAGGTCAGCATGCTTTGGTTTTGTGTGGACGAAGGTACACTGTCCAAAGTGGGACCCCTGAATGTGTGGGAAACGACTGAGGAGATAAAGCAACTGGAAGGAAAAGAGACTCAGAGGTCACCAATTAAGAAAGGCACACAAGTTTTACTGAAGTTGTTCCAACAGTGCTGTGTGTTTTGGAGTAAAAACACCAAAGTTTTTAGATTCAGAACTGAAGTTAGTTCTGTACTTCAATATTCTGTTCTTCATTTTTGCCCAGAAATTTATGGGTCGTGTTTTCAAAACCAGTATTCAAATCTCTTCTGTTACCTATCCTTGGTTAGAGATTCTACTGGCCTCAGCCAGTGCTCTGTTACTGAAATTGGAGTTTCTTCTTCAGACCATGCTTTTACTAAAGAAGACATTTGCAGCTCTGTAGTGCACTGTTATTTTGCAAGCATAAAACTCTTTTTGCACACAGTAATCTCACAGTCAATTTTTTCCTGTTCTGCTGTGACAAGCATGGATTGCAGGAGCAGAAGTACCAAACACTGTTCTATATCTTTTCCCAATCCACATGGCAGCTTTTCCTTATGCTCCACACAGGGACATCTTCAGTGTAGTGACATGATGCCCAGGAGTGCAGGACACAGAGCCCAGCTTGTGACAGCCACGTGCAGGACACCAGGGTTTAGGCCTAGTGAACTGCTAATTGCTATTTTGTTCTTTTTCTGCTTTGTCTTTGCTGCTGCAGCTGTGGCTGAGGATCTCGGGGTGAGTCAGGAGATGTCAGCACTCACTTCTGCCTGAGCCAACGTGCAGCCGGGCACAGCAGAGTCTGGCTATCGATTGTCAGACAGTTTGGTCCTCCCTCACGTCTTCATCCCTGGGAATTTTGGAGGGGGTGACTGATGAGAGAATTCTGTTCTTTCTGCATGTCTGAGTTTGGCCTAACTGACAGCAAGCAGACAGGAAGGAATGGGTTTACTGGCACATCTCTGCAAATTTAGCACTCTCCTTAACTTTCATTTTCACCCTCAGATGGTCAGACTGGGAAATTTTCCACCCTGCCCTTCCTTTGTTTGACATTCAGTCTTCCACTGGAGAGCAAAACATTGCACTTTGCACACTAAACTGCTGCTTTAAACTCAAGGTGACAGCACTGAATAGGTCAAAGTCTGCTCTGAAAGGGCACCTCTTTCATCAAAGCTAATGCAAGGAAAGCAACCAGTTTTTGCACTCTGATATGGCAGAGGAAGAAGTGCCTGTTCAAAAGTAGGAAATATGGGCAGAATTGGTTTTCTGAAGGAAAAACCTTCCAAGCACTGTTGAATATTTGTAAAAGGAGTGCCCAGTGAGCTTGTTTAGTTAATCTCTGGTCCACCTGAGGAATGAATGGTTTTCTCTTGTTCTTACTGGACAGAGGGAGTTTTATTATTGATTTCAAGTAAGTGATAAAACAGGTCCTGTTTGAGTAATTGGAGTGATTAAGTAGTTCCCTGAATGGCTGTATCTCAGCCAATCCTTTTAACAATTCTCCTAAGGAAAGATGTTTCTCTTCCTCTGGTTATCCCAAATCTGATTTTTCATATCCAATCCCTACATGACCTTTCCTAGATTTCTGCAGTCCCAAACACAGGGAAAAAAGAAGGATGAATACTAAAAGCTTAGAACCCACCGGATTCAAATAAACTTCTGCTAAGTTCTTTCTTACAGTACTAGACATTAAGATTCCTTATGTTCTATAGAAGAAAGAGGTTAATAAAAGGAAGGATGCAAAGAGAATTTTTAAAACCCTGTTACAAAGTAGCAAGTGCAAAGAAGAATGTAAAGGCAGAATTTTATGACATGGCATTGAGTGGCACAGCTCTCACACATCGTTTCTGCCTGCTGATTACATCTGCCTGATGACTGCAATATTTTAAACAAAGGGATTCACCTGCTAATTCTGGTGAGAGGAAAGGCAGTATGTTAAAGAAAAATCCAACTGTGAAAGCAGTGGATGCTAAGCAGCACAGGCTTGATAAAGCCAAGCAGATGAATGCTCAGAAAACTGAGGTCTGTTTATCCTGGGTGGGATGTATACAGGGGATCTCGTGCATGAACACGTGTGCACAGCACTTGTTTTGCCTCTAGAAATGCTTTACACAATCACCTAATGTTCATTTTCAAATAGAGAAGCTAGACACAGAGAGAAGAAAACACCTTGCCCAAGCTTGCCCAGTAAAAGTGGAGAAAAGAACAGGCATTTCCTCCTTTCTATGGCTGCCTTATGCCCCATTTCGGTAGATCTTTGGTCAGCAACTGTAAATCTTTTCCCTGGTTATCAACTTATCTCATTTGACTCATTCGGCAGATTATTAGCCAGCTTTAATTTGTAAACAGTTTCCTTAAAATAGCTGTACATAATATGGAGAGACAAACAAGGCAGGTCAAAATCCTTGTTGGGGCACTGTCAGGCACCACGCTCGTGGGCTGCAGGTGCCTGACAGCTCTGGGCACTGCTGCCAGCCCTGTCCCGAGGGCGTGCTGCCTTCCAGACTGCAGGGAGAAGCCTGGTTTTGTAAAAGGTACATGTCCACACGTTGTCTGACATTGAAAATCAGCCCAGCAATCCCATCTTCCTCAGGCAGCTGTCCCCCTGGTATTCCCACATACTGCATGGTGGGAATGGTTGGTACTTCAGGAAGGTGCAGTTTCTTTCCAGTATTCCAAATATTTTGGAAAAGCACCAAGGGACAAACCTCTGGAGTAGGCAGAGCAGGGAGCTCTGGAGAGCAAGAAATTCTACAAATACTCTATTGAGAAAGATCCTTTAAAACTCGATCAAAAGTAAGGAGGTATATGTATGTGAAACTTAAAATACTTGTCCTTAGTTATAAGCACGTGGTTAAATGCTTTCCTGGCCTGTATGGTAAAGCTCTACAGCCCTGTAACATTTCTCTTGAAGTTTCTCACTCTCTTCCTCTGGCTATAGGTGGTGTACAGGAGGGTGCCTGGAGACTGGCCAGGAATAAAAGCTGTAAGAAGCCCTTCAGCATTTATTTCTTTTAATTTTAGCGCTGTGTGCAAGGCTGCCAGCAGTGCTGAGTGTGATACCCTGTCCTTTCCAGGAGCACAAGCAGGAGGGAAGGCTGCAGCACCCGAGGGAAGGAAAGGATGCTGTCAGCATCAGGAGCTGCCTCCCTCCCTCACACAGGTCTTGTGCAACGCTCACGCAGCAGCCACACACCCTCTGCTTCTGTGAGCAATACAGGGCAGGAATCAGGGGATTCCCCCTGATTTCACTATCCATGTCCAGCCTTGCTTGGAGCTATTTTGCATGCATGGCCCTCCACTATAAAATGCTTGTGGCTCCCAGGAGGGATACAGAGAGACTTCGGCAGAGAGGAGTCTCCGCTGGCAGGGTTGGGACACCTCTCCCAAAAGCAAGGTAAGAAGCACCATGGCCAGGTGTTCATTCTGTCATTCATTTACTGCAGCTCACAGGTAAATTATATGGCAAACTGTATCTTTTTTTCTGTATTAGGAGCAAAGTGCCGGACTCAGTCTCCTGCTCTAGTTCCAGGCTGTTCAGCTGCTCTGAAAACTTTGTCCCTCCTTTCTGCTGATTTAAAGGTTTGTGCATGTCATGTAGCAGGTAACACTGTCAGTGCCATCCACAGAACCCCACAGTGCAGGACACAAAGCAGCTTCTTGCTCTGAGTGACACTGAAGGGAAATGTGAGTCTGTTCCCTTTCTTTTTGCTTTTTCTTCTTATTTTTTATTTTTACTATTACCTGTCTTTTTTTCCTGTTACTATTTTTCATCTTTTCCCTCCTTTTCCTCATTTTCTTCCTTTTCCTCCTTTTCCTTCTTTTTCTCCCTGTGTATTGTTTTTCTTCTTGTGGGGGGGTTTTCCGTTTTTTACCTCTTTTTGTTTCTTTCCTTCTTTGTTTCTTTCTTTTCTTTCCCCTCTTCATTTCTCCTCTCTTTCCCCCCTGTATTTTACAAAATTGTATAGGCACGTCACAGCATTTTTTATTGCAGAATAATAATTGAGACTTTTTTCCTATTTTGTAACTGCTTATTACACATTATTTCTCTCACTTGGAGTAGCAAACAATCCTAACACCTTGCAGTTTTTGCACAGACAGTTGGATGGATTTCTCTTCTTGTGTGACTTTACAGCAGACAGTATCTTCAGAGCCCAGCATAAATTTAACTTTGACTGTAAAAGTAATGTAAATATCAAAGTAATACATAATTTACTTCAGGAAATATGACAATGTCTATTTTCTTTCTTTGTCTCTAACTTCTTGGAAATATCAGGTTTTGATTTCTATTATGAATCAGATTTGAATGCTGGGGCTAATTCTCTCTAACTCTGCAATTTTCTGGCTTGATCTTTCTCTTCTGTCACACCTTCCCTAGCACTAAATCCATCTTATGTTCAGATGTGATCAGAAAATGTATGTTAAAATGCATAGCATAAACTCTGTACACTCTTGTGTAAATGCTATATTACATTGAAGTAAGTGCTACAGATCTTAGAAACCATAGACTTCAGCCTCAAGAATCCTGTTTGTCTCTGGCAGGTGGATACACTGCAAAATGTTTTGGTTCAAGATTTTTTTCATTACTGTGTGAATAACACAGCAAAATTTCACATCCCTTTTCTAACTCGTGGTCTGCTCAGACACCAGTATTTTCTGCTTTACATGGCTGGGGGTCATCTGAAATTCTCTTGCCAGTGTTTTAGATTAGTATGTGGCTGCACATTACACTGACAAATTGTTAGTTTTAGTATCACTACCACTGTCCTAAGAATCAAGCAATTTTCACTTTAAACACAGGATGTTAGATCAGATCAGTTGGGCTGATGGGTTTCTGAGAGATGTTAAAGGGAGTTGCCCTCTTGGGTAAAAACTGACCTTGTTGGGTTTTTTATGTCCTTCAAAGTGTTCCCACATCACACAAAACAAGGCACAGTGAAGTAAAACCAACAAAAAAAACCGTACAAAATGCTGTGCCCGTGGCAGTTTGTGTTCAAGTCTCGTACTGCCAGGAGCCAGTACCCCAGAGAGAAGGAGATCAACAACAACGTGGAGAAGAATAGCAAGATCCATGGGTAAGATCTTGGTTTTTAATGGTTTCATAGTTTATCTTTGATTTGAAAAGGGAAGATATTAAGTGGTTTGGGTCCTGGGGAAACCCACAATGTGTTTTCAAAATACTGACACAATAACCAAAGCACTGTGGGTCTCTGGGTGGTGTAACTTGGTAATGAACATTAAACACTAGTGTCAAAAAGTCATTGAGGATATAAATCATCTTGCTTTCTCTTTCATAGTCTTACATTTATTTGCTGTGTTATGGTTTCATGTATTCTAAGTCTCTGGAGGTGTGTATGCTATAAAAATAGCAAAGTGATTATTTATATTGTAATGCAGTTGGTAAGGTAGTTCTGTGATGTAATTCATACACAACACTGTGTAAAATAAGTTGCACATGCATCTTAAATCTCTCAGTCTCCAGGATGTTACTTATTTTAGGTTTTGTATCCTGCCTCCCTTCCTTTCCTTCCACACAGTGCTCTGGGAAGGGGGGTGCTGTGGCTCTAGCACTGAATCCTGCCCACTGCCTCTGCTGGGTTATGGGCTCAGTACATGTTTCAGAGACAGCACTGAGCATCTCCTGCTGATGCTGAAAGCCAAGCCTAACATAAAGCACATTGCCTGGTACTGACTCCCCTTTCTGTCTGTTGAAGCTCAGAAAAGGATGATGCCAAACTGCACGGTCCCAGCAAGAAGCAGATGGAGAGGCCGCCTGTCGTAACTTCAGCAAAGCCCAGGGAGGGAGGAGAGGTCTGTTCCCAGCATCACTGCTTGATAGAACAGTTCACATGAGTGCTGCTTGCTGCTCACAGCTGCTCCACCTTCTCCTGTGAGGTCTCACTGTGGCTGCAGGAGGTTGGGACTGCTGGAACATCTCTGGGTGAAAGTTCTTCTGATTGAAAATGGAATGTTGATAAGGCTTAAAGGAAGAGGTGACCCCATGGGGACTGGGATGCCTGATTCCTTTATACACCTTGCAAACCTCTAGTAACAAACCTGTCCTGTCTCTAACATTGTTTCACTGTTTTCCTGAGACTATAATGCTCAGAGATACCCAGAGGACTTATTGAAATTACAAAGGTATTTGCAGTGGCAGACACTGTTTGATTAGTACAAAACCACCTTTTTCCCCCATTTCATATCAAACTATAGATTAGCTCAGTTTTGTAGTCAAATAATCATGTTGGAGCAGTTCACATTTATATCTAGTTTCTTGAGTTTAGTCTGAAATATTTTGATGTTAACATTAAATCTAAAATGAAACTGAAAGATATTCAATAGGTCTGAAGACAGTATGTGTTTTTATCTGTTCTCTGCCCAGAATCTCCCTCCAAATGACATCAAAGTTTCAAACCAAATATCAGGATGTCCAAGACATGTAAGAGTAAAAAACCTGGAAAATGGATCCAGCTTTCTTGACACACTACACCTGACTGCAAAAGAGGTAAAATATGGAAGTATGAACAGGGAGTTTTCAGAAATTTTAGAAGATACAGAATGCACCATTGTTTTTTGACATTTTATTGTTTCACAGGTTATCAATTGCCAGACCAAAGCCTGCCAAGGGTCACTCATGACCCCAAAGGGCTTGGTGAGAGGTACCAGAGATGGGCCTGTTCCAGTAGAAGATCTTTTACCTCAGGCAATAGACTTCCTCAAGCAGTACTACAATTCATTTAAAGAGTAAGTCAACTTGATTTTTGGTATAAAATCCTCCACCTACCTGTCTGTCTGTGAGCTTCTAGGAGGGTTTGGTTTCTTCACAGCTCTTGGTAACTATTCTGTTACATAGCATGCATTCAAAAATTTGTAAGGACTGTTAAAAATGCTAAATAAAACTGTCATTGCACTTCATGTGCTCCGTCTGCCAATCCAAGATCTTGGGAACACAGGGAAGGACTCTGGACCATGCACTCCTCAGCTCCATCCCTTTGCAGTGTGCTGCATTCCAGTCCATTGAGGACTCTCTGCTCGAGTGTTACCTTCTGTTTTCCTGGGATTAGCTGCACTCAGATCAGTCTCAATGTGGATCATGCCTTTTGTTTGTGCTGTTCCAAGTGTCTTTTCTCTGTGTTCCTCTCAAGGTTTTAGCCCAGGATGGGAAGGCCAGTGTTGTTTCTCACCCTTGCTCTGTGCTATCAGCAGAAGCTCACTGAGCATTCTGAGAGGGGTTTGTGTTTTCACAAGAATGGCCATGGTGCAGAGGCATCTTGTTGCAGGAAGTGCTGAACAGCTGGTTGATGTCTAAGGGCTTGCAGTGACATTCCACATGATGAGCTTTCAAGCAACAGTTCAGTGTTTGCTCATCCCATAGAAAACATGATCAAACTTTCAAAGGGGCCCAGCCACACTATGGCCACTTCTTTAGACACTGAACTCCTTGCAAAAGCTTTCTTCCCTCTGAGTCTTTCTGAAAGTCCCTGTCCTACACACAGGCTGTCCTCACCAGCCTATTGCAGTTGCATGTCCCTGTGTCTCTGCTCACAGCTGTTTGATCACATTGATTTACACTATCTCACATGCTTGCCCTTGATCTTTCATCTTGCTGAAAATGTGAAAATTCTCAGACAGTGCAGGCTATTTTCATTCTGTCTGTAAGACAACAAAACAATTTTTGTCTCTGCTGTGATAAATATTTTCTAATGTTTTGACTTCACTCTCTGTTATCAAACTCAAGAATTTTAGAGTTGGTTTCCCTGAAAAAGGAATTGCTCAGCACTTTCTTTTAGGAATGAAAATCTTACTTTACTCAGAAGAGCTGTGGCCTTGTAAACACAATGGAACTTTGAGAGTACAGTCACTCTCAGCCTATATGTGCCCTGAGACTCACCTGTTCTCTGGTTTTCATTTCCATGTGATTTTTTTTCAAACTAATCTAGAAAATCCAAATTTAAACCAAAACCTTACACAGAATAGCTTGTGGCCAATGTGGGTGATGAAAGGATGGTGTCACTACTTAAATTTCCAGTGTGTTAGTTTCTTCATGGGGCCAATAAGCTCTGTCCTTGCACTCCTTAAGGACAAGTCTTAAATTCTGAAGCCAAAGCATAAAGAGGACAACTGCACTTTGAATGAAATTCTCATTGCTTCTTGTCATGGCTGTTTCCTGTTCAAAAGGCCGAAAACCAAAGAGCAGCTGGGCCGGCTGGAAGCAGTGACCAAGGAGATAGAAACAACAGGAACCTACCAGCTGACAAAGGCTGAGCTGACCTTTGCTGCCAAGCAGGCCTGGAGGAACGCGCCCAGGTGCATTGGGAGAATCCAGTGGGCCAATCTGCAGGTGAGCTGTGGGTCCACACCTGGCCTGGAACCAAATAGTCCTCGGCTGTGACTTCAGAAGAGTGTGCTTTGCTTTGCTTTGCTAGAACATTCACTGTTTTGGTTGAGGAGGACTCACTCCTGTCTATATCAGGGGATTGGTTTCTTTGTAGTTCTCTGCTTCATGGCTAAATGAAAATGTGTAGCAGTGTGAGTGTAGGAACCAGGTGTGTCATGGAACCAGGTGCATGTTTTGGTCTTTGGCGGATTGTTATGAGTGAAAATTATGCATATAAGAACTATAATAATGAACCTTTCCTAGTGGAGCCACAATCTTCCCATTCCTTAGGTGCATGGGAAAAATAACAACTTTGCATTACTGTTTCAAAATTAGTCTTCTTCTTTACATTTCTGTTGGAAACACACAGGTGTTTGATGCACGGGATTGTAAAACAGCCAAGGAAATGTTTGAGCATATCTGTCGTCATATTCAGTATTCCACAAACAATGGTAATATAAGGTAGGTCTCTAATTTTAATTTTAAACAGCAAAAATCACACCCAGATCTGGCACCAAAACCACATGAAATGTTCTGTCTAAACATTTCGACAACTTGTCTCTGCTCTTAATTTTCCTGGTACTTAAGTTTTCCTCTCATGTGTTCCATCAACCACCTTGGAAATGTATAACTTTCATGGCTGATGTTACAAAACCTTTTGCAAATCCTGGTGAAAAGAGGTGATTTGAAGATTTGGGGAGGTGGGTAAAGAGATGAAGGACTTTATTTCTGCTGGTGCTCCTGTTCTGTTGGTGCCAGTCTGTGTGTGAGCAGGGGCTGTGTCTGAGGCGCTCCCTGTCCCGGGCAGGTCGGCCATCACGGTGTTCCCGCAGAGGACGGACGGGCGGCACGATTTCCGAGTGTGGAACAGCCAGCTGATCCGCTACGCTGGCTACCAAGGGCCAGATGGCTCTGTCCTTGGGGACCCTGCCACCGTGGAGTTCACACAGGTACGGCCCCAAACCCACCACCCACTGCTTCCCATCTCGGCTAACTCACCGCCCTGGGGCTTCCTCCTCACACGGTTATGCAGAGTGGTAGGGAGGCGAGGAGTGAATGGCTTGTCCTGCCCCACAGGTTCTGGGTGCAGGCTGGAACAATAATTTCCTACAGCCTGGTATAAAAGTGCTGCCCTCCATCTCAGAACAGGGTGAGCTAATACTGTCAGGGGACACAACCAGGGCCACAACCAGTACTTCATCAGTATGACTCCTCATTGTTTGAATGGCAAAGAGAACCTTTTTCACTTAGAATTTACCTCAGCAGGTTTCAGAGGGTTAAAATTCTTTTGTCTTCGGATCTGGAGGGGAAACCTGAAAAGAACACAAAATGTGCTTTCTGTATTTTCAGTTGTGCATCGAGCTTGGGTGGAAGCCGAAATATGGCCGCTTTGATGTACTTCCACTTGTTCTCCAAGCAAATGGCCAAGACCCAGAAATATTTGAATTACCTCCAGAAATTGTCCTCCAAGTGCCAATGGAGCATCCAAAGTAAGCACACAAGATTTAGATAATTGCATTTTTGCCTCTGCCTCACCTTGGCAGGTTATTGAGCTGCGCCTGTGGCAGTTGTTTTATGAGTTCTTTGTCAGGATGAAATGATGGTAAATCATCTTGAAAGATAAAATGCCTGTTAGAACAATAAAATGAACTTTAAATTAAGGAAGCAAATGACAGTTTTGCTGGAAAAATTTTTTCCCAATCTACATTTCAATTCAGAATTTTAAAAATCCTAATTTCTTATGCTAGTGTAATACACATGTAACACTACACTCATAACAGTGTTTATTGCCTTTCTCTCATTGTTTTTTTCTTCTTATTTGCTTTGGGACTGGCCTTCAGATTGCAGAACTCAGTAATATAGTTCTGCAGTTCCTGCAGTTGGTGATTTCCAAATACTGCACTGAAAACTGCTGTGAGTTTCTGTAGACCCTGGTCCAGGGGTTCCTCCTAGAGCTGGTACTCTTCATCTTGCTGGGCTTTTCTGGTTTTCGAGGAAAAGACCCCCAAATAAGAACACCAAGTGTTTGTTTGGCAGGTACGAGTGGTTCAAGGAGCTGGGCCTCAAGTGGTACGCGCTGCCTGCTGTGGCCAGCATGCTGCTGGAGGTGGGAGGGCTGGAGTTCACAGCGTGTCCTTTCAATGGCTGGTACATGGGCACCGAGATCGGCGTGCGGGACTTCTGCGACGCTCAGCGCTACAACATCCTGAGGGTAACCTGCTGCAGGGGAGCTGGGCTGGGCTGGGCTGCACAGGGAGGGCACTGGGGGCACGAACTGTCTTGGAAAAGAGACACTCAGTGGTCACTGGCATGGGAGAGAACCAAGCCCTGCTTTGTGAAGCTGGAACATCCTCAAGAACCAGAACTCCAAAATTCCATTTTACCTTTAATTTTTCTGCTGCCATCACTTTCCCCAGCATGAGACTGACTCTTTCCCCTTCTGCACTACTTCTTCCTCCTACAAAGTTGATAAGATTGAGAAACCATGGGGTCTAAGTTCCATATAGTAAATTTGCTTTTCCCTTTTCTCTCTCTTTTTCACGTGTAGGAAGTAGGGAGGAGAATGGGACTGGAAACAAACAAACTGTCATCATTATGGAAGGACCGAGCTGTTGTAGAGATCAATGTGGCTGTGCTTCACAGCTTCCAGGTAAAGCCACTGAGTGTGGGATCTGGAGAGACACTGAACACTCGCTGTCCCTTTTTCCTCTCACTCAGTGGAGATGGCATTACGATTCCAATAGAGTTATTCTTGATTTACACCTGAGACAGTACAGAAATCCATATTTCCTCACAGGTAAAGGCAGAAGGAAGAGAAAAAAGAAAAGGAAGTTAAGGGCAAAATTTGTCATCCTTTTAACATATTTATCTAAGTTTCAAAACATATGTAAAGCCACTGGATTAATATATTTTATTTTCAATTCCAGTTTAACATATCATGACAGTACGCAAAGTGGGTAAAAGTGAGTCAGAGGCTTTGCAGCATGCACACCCAGTGCTGCAGAGGTAAAATGCTGATGTTAAATAGATGATCTAAGAGTTCTTAATCAAAGGCCCGCGCCTCAATCCGTATCTTTATGGTAATTGCTGATAGTATTTATTTTCCGTAAATACTCCCTTTACTCTGAGTAAAATCCTTGAAATATTGACCAGAGCAAGAGGATTACTTTAGCTACACCAGGAAGAAGGGCAGAATCGGGTTTCAGTGCATGTTTTTCTTTTTGCCATTGTTGTAGAAGCAGAACGTGACCATCATGGATCACCACTCGGCCGCCGAGTCCTTCCTGAGGTACATGCAGAGCGAGTACCGCGCCCGGGGCGGCTGCCCGGCAGACTGGGTGTGGATTGTGCCTCCCATGTCGGGCAGCATAACCCCCGTGTTCCACCAAGAGATGCTGAACTATGTCCTCACTCCCTTCTATTACTATCAGGTACACATCATCAAAAAGAAAAACCGACTCTTGCTGACAACCTCAGCAGTGCAGATGCGATATGGGCCCTGAGGGAGTCTGGGTGCCAAGCCCTGGTTCATGGAAGTTCACTAGACAGATTCAGAAGTTGCAGACAGGAGCTATTTTATGTGGGAGGTGCTGTTAGTTCTGTTGAATTCTCTGGCTTTAAGTAAAATGCAGTTTAATGCACCAGAGACTGATCCCATATTTTTACTCAGTGGATTGTATATACAGATTCTATATTGTATATACAGATTTGATCTGGCCCCTATAAGATACACAAATTGTTTATTTACATTCCTTTATATTGTTTATTTTGCATTCCTTACTTAAAGCATAACTTTTTTTTTAAAGGTAGATGCATGGAAAACACATGTGTGGCATGATGAGACCCGGAGGCCAAGGAAAAAAGAAATAAAATTTAGCATCTTGGCAAAGTAAGTTGTTCAAATAAGATTCTTCATGCTTTGTCCAACTATTCTATTATTGTAATGTTTCTGCTCTACTTCTTAAGAAGAAATTACTACAGTAGGGACCACTTGAGTGGTTTGAATCATAGCCTTACCTGTCCACCCTGAGGTAACATTCCTCTCTGAGGTTCTTGCTCAGGGCTATCTAGAGTGTGTTCTTCTGAACCATCTTCCAAAGGAAAGCCATGCTCAAGCTGTCTTTCCTAGCTTGTTTGTGAATTGACCTGGGTTGGTGTAGCTCCATTAAAAGTTGTGTGTGACTGCTCTTTCCCCAGGGCTGTGCTCTTTGCAGCCTCTCTCATGCAGGGAGCAGTGGCCACCAGGACCAAGGTGACCGTGATCTACGCCACAGAGACCGGCAAGTCAGGGACGCTGGCCAGCGACCTGTGCAGCCTGTTCAGCTGTGCCTTCAGCACCAAGGTGAGCAGTGCCAATCAGCCACACCACGGGAGACAGGAGTTTGGCTTCTGCAGGCTTTTCCATTCCCCAGACCTGTGTTTTGAATGTTCTCTAAATACAAGTTGGACTAGGACTTTGATTCTGTATGCATTTAGCATAACGCTGTGTAAGTTTGGTCAGCTGAGATATCTAAGGCTAGTTCTTATGTCTGCTAGCAATGTCTCATGAGCTTTATTCCTTCCAGATTCTGTGCATGGATGAGTACAATATTTGTGACCTGGAAAAAGAAACACTTCTTCTAGTGGTTACTAGCACTTTTGGAAATGGAGACTCCCCAGGTAACGGAAAGGTAATGTTCACCTGAGAAGTGTGCATGAGACTCAGCTCAAAGACCAGAGACAAACCTTTCATTTATCTCGTGTCCTTCAGCAAGATATGGATCAGGTTTCAAATCAGGGTATTCTGTCTTAGATCAGAGTATTTTTCTAACCTTAAGTATTTTATGTATTTTTATGCAGACCTTGAAGGACTCCTTGCTCAGACTGAAACTGCTGAGAAATAAATTTAGGTAAAAATACTTTGTTGTTTGGTTTGCATGCTATTGAGTCCTTTAGCACTCCATATAGCACAACATAACAATCTTCTCTTCATCTCCTTCTGCAGATATGCTGTGTTTGGTCTGGGCTCCAGCATGTACCCAGAGTTCTGTGCCTTTGCTCATACCATTGACCAAAAACTGGCCCAGCTCGGGGCCTCCCAGCTCACTCCAGTGGGTGAAGGGGATGAACTCAATGGGCAGGAAGCCGCTTTCCGCAGCTGGGCAGTCAGTGCCTTCAAGGTGAGTATAGAAACACATCTCCTCTTCCAGTCAGTCATCCATTTTAGTTCAGTTCCCATCAAAATGAGGGAAAATTAAGGAAATCAAACATCTGAATTTCTAGCTGAATTTGGAACTCCCCTCTCCCTTACTGCTTGCCTAACTTGGAGAGGGAACTGGGTCCCTTTTCTATTATTTTTTAATATCCACACAAAATTGCCTGAGCCCTTTTGGATAATGGAGTGCTCAGTATGAACAAGTGTAGCATCAAACATCTGAATTTTCTGCAGTGGATCTTTTTTAGCTGTACTGTTGTAGAAGTGGAACCTTACTGATCACACTGAACCCACACACCAGAGGCAGTAGAATCCAGCAATCTGTGAAACTGATAGTTCCTTATTAGGATTATGACAATGCTAAGAATACTTTTTTTTACTGTGAATAGCCTTTCTTTTTGTGATTTTTTTTATCTAGACTGCCTGTGACATTTTTAATGTCCGTGGGAGACAGAGTATTCAGTTGCCTGACATCTACACCTCTGAGGAAAGCTGGGACCCTACCAATTACAGGGTGGTGCCTGACTCCCAGCCCATGGACCTGGCCAAAGGTAGTGCTCCCACCTTCCCCTCCCTCTGCCTTTGCTGCCTCAGAGGGGCTGAACTGTGTGGGTTTCTCAGAAGGGCTCTTGGCCCTGCTGGATGGTAGAATAATGAAGTACATGGTCAGATTTTAAAAGACACTGGTTTACATTGGGGAAGTTATCTTTTCCAGCACAATAGCACTGGAACTATCACGCACTTAGCCCCAGAGGAACAAAAGCTGAGATGAACTGCTTTTAGTCAGGTAATGACTAAACTGACTGATGGCTGGTCATCTTCTAGGCAAGCATGGTTCAGTTCTCCTCTGCAAATTATTTGAAGACATTTTAAAAAAACCTAATCACAGAGTTACCAAGAGTCATATTCTCTTTTCTCACCAGCTCTTGCAAGCATTCATGCCAAGGATGTAATTCCCATGAAGCTGAAATTCAGGCAGAATCTTCAAAGTTTGAAGTCCAGGTATGCTACCTCATTCTTTTGAATATTGCAACACTACATTTTACTAAAATCCTAAACATCTAAAGTGCCTTGTTCTAAACATCTTCTCCCTGCAGTTATTACAAAAATAAAGGAATTTTGCACTGTCCCTAGTGCAGTCTGCAGTGGGGCAGCACTTCCACTGGCTGATTCCAGGCATGTTTATTCTGTACTGGACAGACCAGGCAGAATTTCAGCACGCAGTTTGTTTGGATATAAGTACTTCACATGCCTGGACTGATTTGTTTAAGGCTCTAAGCTGGTCTGGCATTTGGTAATGAACACAAGGGAGCTCTTGCCAGCTGCCACTGCAGATTTATTCCTTTCCTGGGCAATCCAAGGGAAATCCTGTCAAAGTAACCAAGATCTGTCTCATTTCTCTTTCTTTGCTATCCAGTCGTGTCACCATTCTGGTTAAACTCCTCTGTGAGACTGATCAGGAAGTGCAGTACCTTCCTGGGGAGCACATTGGGATTTTCCCTGGCAACCAGGCAGAATTAGTCCGTGGCATTATTGCACGTGTCAAGGATGCCCCTCCAGCTGATCAGACTGTCAGGCTTGAAACCTGCACTGATGGTAAGTTGGGTCTCTTTAGACAAAACAACAGACAATGCTTTGTGATTTCCTTTAAAATTCTTTAAAATTCAACAATTTTTGTTGACTGAATTTGATTCTGTGATCCTTTTCTTAAGTTTCAATAGGATTTTGTTGCTGCTTTTTAGTTATTCTTATAATTACTGATTCTGATTTTGCCCTTTTTGGCAAAACCATGACTTCACCAGGGTTTGCAGAGGTACCTGAGGTGACACTGTAATTCAGTCACTGAATTGACCATTGCCTGCAATTAATTTAATTTAATTAATTAATTAATCAACAGTTTGCTTATTGCTTCTACATGTAAGAGTCCTACAATAGACTTATATGTCCTGCCCATCTTTCCCATACTAGTAGGAACAATTATAGGATTCTGGAACATGGAAAGATGCTTTCCCCAAATGAAAGACTGTATTTCTAAGGTATTTTGAAGGACACTGAGATTTGCAAAGCTCTACAGCTGTCAAACACCACAGGGGTTGCTAAGTGTCCTTTTCTTTCCCTCATTTCCAGGTGGATACTGGACGAGTCACAAAAAGATTCCAGCCTGCACACTACCTGAGGCTTTGACATACTTGCTTGATATCACCACTCCACCCTCCCAACAGCTGCTAAAAAAACTCTCCCAGCTGGTGACAGCAGCAGGAGACAAGCAGAGGCTGGAGGTGTTGTGTCAGGTGAGCCTTAGGGCTGCAGTTCTGTTTGCAGTACCGTGCACTGGGCCCTCTCATCCCCTTTGACTGTAGCAGAAGCTTAAGAATTTTTTGTCATGTTGGATCTTTATGCCTCTGTTACTTACTGTGTGCTCTTGGAAAGCCAACCACAGTGAGAGATAGAGGGGTCTTGAGGCTCAGCACGGGCGTGGGAACCAAGATCTGGTGTTTCCTGTGTGGTTCTGGGTGGGCCATTTGCCTGCCTGGGTCTCTTGCCTCACGGTGGTTTCTGAGGAGACACCCTTGAAGACTTTACACTTTGCATGTGGAGGAGCTGCAGGGGAGCTGGTAGAGGTTTCTGTCAGAGAATTTGCTACCCTGAGAGTCAGAGAGATGTGGCTTTAAGTAAGGACTCACTGGTGTGGTAAGTGCTGGCTCCTCCTTCCTCCTACCATGTTCAGGGTGGCTCGGGACAGGTCAGGACCTGGGACACACAATTTCATGGATGTGCCATGGCAAGGAACTGAAAAATGGATTCTACTTCAGTTTCTGCATCCTCACTGAGAGAGCTGGTGTCTGAGAACATTGTAGTGGGGGTTCTGAACTTCTGTTCAAAATGAAATGATTTCTTAGGAAACCCCAGTATTGGTCCTGGCAAAGTTCTGTCAACTCTTTGTTGATGTACCTGCATATTTAATGGAATGTAAAGCAGGAATCTTATTTGTAAGTGACATTTCAAATAGGCCTGCTCTCCTGAACTCAGCATGACCTGGTAACATTTGGCTTCTAGAGCACAGAAGAATACAATAAATGGAAGTTTTACAACAGCCCAAACATCCTGGAGGTCCTGGAGGAGTTTCCCTCTGCTGAGGTCTCCACAGCTTTCCTGCTGAGTCAGCTGCCATTTCTGAAGCCCAGGTACTATTCTGTCAGCTCCTCCTGTGACATGACAGCCAGAGAGATTCATCTGACAGTTGCAGTTGTAAACTACAGGACAAGAGGTAATGAACTGTTGTTTTCATCTCTCTCTTAATTAAATGGTATTTAGGCTACATTGTGGTTCAGAGAAAAACTGTCTGCCATAACAGCATGAAGCATACCTGTAATAAAATATTTGTGTTGTCATACCTGCAGAATAGTACCTGCAGGGCAGGGGTTCATACTGGGGCAAGATTTGCTAAAATCCTGCACCATCATCACTGTATCCGTGTTTTATAAATCATTGCTAGACATATATTTATTTTAAAGCTATAATTTTAAGAATATACTGTGCTTTTTTAAAAACAGAGGGCTTTTGGGTGCTGACAGAGGGGTTCTGCCTTGCTCTGCTTTTAGATGGAGAAGGGCCTTTGCACCATGGAGTCTGCAGCACGTGGCTGAACACAATAGAGCTCAATGAAACCGTTCCCTGCTTCATCCGCAGGTAAAGGGAATTACACAGCCCAGGCAGGAGCAGCTCTCAGGTCAGCTTCTTCAGGGGGTTTTCCTTTGTTTGGGTATTTTCAAGTGACTTGTGAGCTGAAGTTGGAACAGCTGGATCTGAGAAGAGAGGGAATTCCCTGTCTTCCAGAGATGAGATCTTTTATCATGCCTTGGATTCAGAAAAATTACAAATAGTTAGAAAATTCCGAAATAATTCTACTGCTATGACCCTGTCCCCACTGTCGCCTTCTCCACGGCAGGGCAAGGACCGAGGAGGGGACAAGGAGCACCCAGTGCAGCCCCATTCTGCTTTCAAACTGGGGCCTTGGGCTGTGCTGCTCAGCCATTCGGGCAACTGAGCATGAGTTTGAGCCAAAAAACAGTTACCTAATTAACATTAGCTATAATTAGCGTATTCTTGCGTTCTAGTGCCGGTGAGTTCCACCTCCCGGAGGACGCAGCCAAGCCCTGCATTCTGATCGGCGCGGGCACGGGGATCGCTCCCTTCCGGAGCTTCTGGCTGCAGCGCCTCTACGACCTGGAGCACAGAGGTACTGCAGGGACCCTCCGGGCAGCGGCCCTGCAGCCCGTCAGCCACGGGCCCTGCCGGGACTGGCACCCCCCTGCCCTGGCACGGCCCGGCCGTCCCCAGAGCCCGTTCCCCCGGGCCGGGGAGGGCACAGCCTGTGTGCCAGTCCCGTGTGCCAGGGGCTGCCCCAGGCACTCAGTCGCTGTGCCACGCTGGTTCCAGGGCTCAGAGGAGGGGACATGACGTTACTGTTCGGCTGCCGGCAGCCAGACCTGGATCACATCTACAGAGAGGAAACGGAGGAAATGAAGAAGAAGGGAGTCCTGAGAGACGTCTACACAGCTTACTCCAGACTGCCTGGCCAAGAGAAAGTAAGGCTGGTTCCTTTGTTCTTAAAGGGTTAACTCCTCCAGAATCATCCCTCAAGTTAAGATCCAGACTCTGTTCTTAGAAGAATGTTAGCATTTTGCTTCAGTGTATTGTGAGCAGGTTTGAGCTCCTTCAAATGAAGGAAAATCTCCCTGTGTGCTCCAGCACAAGCAAGCTGTGGTATAAAGTGCTATAAATATAACCCCTCATTTGAAACCACAACTGGAACATTTTCAGAAACCTTATATTTTGGAGGATTTGATCAGCCCATGAGTTAGAAATGAGTTGGCTCTGGCCATTTGTCCCCATTTCAATGACACAGTGACCAAGGAAATTAAATTTGTGTAGAAAATCTTGACTGGACAAAACAACAGCACAAAAGTTATCCTCTTTTTAGCTTTCCTGGCAGTTAGGAGACTTTGGCAGATAAAAGAGTTTTTGTCTGCTCAGGTTTGATCAAGAGACTTGAAGCTCTGCCGGCTTCAAATGCGGGGTTTGTAAAGGGCAGCCTGGAGCCCTTTTTCACGTTGGCTGAGGTGCAGGACCGAGCTGGGACAGGCGGGGCACTCCGAGCCTTGCCCCGCGATGGCCGCCGAGAGGCAGCGGGGCGAGCAGCGGTTCCGAGCGCCGGTGAGCTGATGGTTTGTGTGTCCCAGGTCTATGTGCAGGACATCCTGGAGCAGCTGGAGGCCCGCGTGTGCGAGGCGCTGCTGGAGCAGCAGGGCCACGTCTACGTGTGCGGGGACGTGCGGATGGCGCGGGACGTGGCCGGGGCGCTGCGGGCGCTGCTCGCCCGCGCCCTGCGCCTCAGCCCGCAGCAGGCGGACGAGCACTTCCAGCAGCTCAAGGTAGCTCTGCTCTCGGGCCGGTCCCTCCGGCGGGTGGGGCACCGGGGGCTGCCCGGGCTCCTGCGGGCAAAGCTGCGGGAGCGGCTCGGTCCCCGGGACTGCCGGCGCAGCTCCTGCCGGGCGGGGTGGGACAGGGACCCGCTGCTCTGCTCTCACACGGGCTGGGGCTGGGGATCGGCCTTGCAGCGTGTTGGGAGCATCACGAGCTTGAGGCTTTTTTGTACCACCAGAGGGAACGTGAGCTCAGGAATGTCGTGGGCCCATCACCAAGAACCAGCCTGGGCCTGGGGTTCTCTTGTTATCCGAACCTGTCCTGGTGCATTTGTGCCTGGGATTCAGGGGCTCCCTTCCACTGGCAGTAACAAAAGTCTGCAATCACAGAACCAGTGCTAAAAATGCAAAAGGCCTTTTAGTTACTGAACTGATGGATAAGGAGGAGCTGGCAGCATTTCATTCATCCTGTTGGGTGTCCTTTCTTCTTGCAGAGCCAAAAGCGATACCATGAAGATATATTTGGGGCTGTGTTCCCACATGAAGTCAAAAGAGCTTTGCAGCCCAGCAGCTGAAGAACAAATCACTTGTGTTTTAGACAATACTTGCACATTTGTTATTATTTTCAAAAAACAGTCAAATCCTCCTTCTTATACTTGTTCAATCATTCCTGTGTATAGGATTGTAGGATTTGACTCTTAAACCTCAGCCTTAATTAAGTAAAATATTAAATTTAACTTTCATTGCTATTTATTCTGACATGCTTTTAATACATTATCTTAATAGTGAAAGTACAAATTATTTTTATAATACTGTCTATGTTAGTATCAATCTGGTGGGTTTTGTACATACAAGGAAAATGTAGAGTTTTGTACTAAGTTAACTAGAGCTGAAATCTTTTTTTAAAATGTACTGTTTATCTTTGTGCCCTTATTTATACCTGATTGATTTACTTGCATATTATCTTCACTTGAAAGTAAGTGAATGGGTGGTGGTGTTGCTGGGGGTTGTTTGGCCACGTGCCTGGATCTGGAGCAATGTTTGCAAATGAGATAATAACGAGCTGGTCCCCAGGTGGCAACACCTGCTGCACCCACCTCAGGTGTGTCTGCTCAGCAGGCAGCAGTGGGGAATTCTGCTTTGGGGGACTCAGGCCCATGAACCTCAGCTGTTGTTGTTGTTACAGAGCCTATAGCAGGAAGGTTCCAAAAATTCCAAAGCACTTTGTACGTTTGAATTCTATGCTCTGGTTTACTTGATTTGTTTGTAATAAAATCTGCCTTTATCCTGAGACAAAGTGTGTGGATCAGTGAACCTCCTCTTGCTCTTGGCTCCAGCCTGCAAAGGCTCAGGTAGCTAAGTCAGCTCTCAGGTTGTGGTGAGATGGGCTTGGGCTCCAGCCAACGCTCCTGCCTGAGCTAAGGGCATCTCCATCTGGTTTTGGGTGCTGGTAAAACCCCCAGGAACAGGAACAGGGCTGAACTGGGGCAGCTGGGCTGAACTGGGGCAGCTGGGCTGAACTGGAGCAGCTGGCAGAGGGCCAGGCTGGCAGCACAGGAACTCTGCTGGCTGCCCTCCACCCGAGTGCACAGGGTGCAGCTGACATTGGGATGCACCTCAAGCCTGTTCTTCACAACATTGTTACCTGAAGGAAAAGGAACAGAACGTGTGGGCAGAGTCCATGAGTGCCGGGAGGTGACAGAAGGTGGGGCCCTGCATCAGGGAAATGCAGAAAACCTGGGGGCTGCTGGGCCAGGCAGGGGGATGAGGGATGGTTAAGGCTCATTGGGGACACCTGGGGCTCGTTAGGGGCACCCGATGCTCACGAGGGACACCAAGGGGCTGTGAGGCCGGGTCTGGCAGATGCTGCCTGTGTTGGGGTGGTGTGTGAGGCTGCTGAGCTCTGGGCCCTGGAGACAGCAAGGCCAGGTAGGTGAAAGGCTTTTTCTTCTCCTTGGCGTTTTGGCAATTCTGTGTTACGTTGGTCGTGTTCAGAGGGCTTCTGCCTGCCCCAGTGACCCCCTGGGAGCCAGGGCTGGAGCTGCTGCCTTGTCTGGGAGGAGCAGGCTGACCTCTGAGGATGAAGCCAGACGTGGTGTGTCCAGCTTTCCTAGATCCTGCTCCCGGCTGTTCATTTGTAGCCTGAGTTGCTATTTGGTGTCTCCTTTGAGTGAACCCCATTTCTGTGGCTGCTCTGGGATGTTTTGTTGGTGAAATGTTCCCGTCTGCTGGGGGGGTTCAAACGCCGTTGAGAGCTGCAGTGCAGCTGCCTTTGTGCTGGGTTTGTCTCCCTGGGGTGTGTGTGCTGGCTGCTCCTGTTCCTGTGGCTCTCCCTGGGCAGAGGGACCCCGATGTTGGTGCCTTGGACAACCCAGGGCAGTTCTGGGGTGCAGCTCTGAGCAGGGAAACATCAAACTGCTGCAGTCACAGCCAGGGCACGGTCTGTGTGCTTGGGGACTCGAGTTTGTGTGGTTTGGTTGTTCCATGAAACACCTCTGGCCGTCAAGTATAATTGAGAGTTAAATTGGTTATTTCTTAGTCTTTATGAAAGACAACAAAACTCAACTCATCTTAAGCTTTTTATTGTTTGCGTGTGAGACGTAGATAAGATGGATGAGATGTAAAACTGCTTTTAGGATGCCTTGGCCCAATCCTGGCAGGGTGGCACAAAGCTGCTGGCAGCACCAGAGCCTTCCTGGATTAATTAAAACCTGGTAATGGCACTGCCAGTGTGGAGAGCAGGGTCTGCCTGGCAGAGCTCTGCCCCTCTCTGTGGGCGGGAGGCGGTGGCAGGACCTTGTGCAAAGCACAGAGAAGGTGCTGGGGGTCCCAGAACGGCCTCAAGTGCTGCCCAAACAGTTCAGTGCCTCGAGAAAACTCCGTGGTGCCGTCATTACCCATTTAATAATGTGACTCTTTGTACCTGGGAGGGAAAACTTTGGTAATTGCACGGACTTGTGCAGGGGGAGATGAGCTGGAGTCCCTCAGGGGAAGGGCAGGGAGCAGAGGGGCTGCAGGAGCTGCTGTGCTGGGGGGTCTCTCTGGGAGTCTGCTCCTGTTCTGGTTTGGCTACAAGTCAGTGGGAGTGAAAGGTCAAACCAGGACTCAGCAACACTTGCTTTATCCAGACCAAAGATTTATTCACTGAAAAGATTCCTACATATCCAGAATTCCAGTAGCATAGAATGCACTTTTTTTTTTTTTTTGGCTGGTTGCATAAACTAATACAGAAACTGTTGTTAATTCTAACAATTTGTAATTAATTTAATAGCAATTCTGGAAGACACTCAGTTCATAGAAAATATAAAAAAAAATTTGTACTGTACAAAGTTTACATCACATTTGAAAAGAAAACGTGTCCATGTTCACCATGTTACGACCATTTACATTCACTACTGACGTGTGGCTCCTGTAGCAGCATTGCACAGCATTGTCACATTGACAGCTCCACCGGGACGGGACGTGTGACACAAACACAACCCCGGCACTGTCGCTTGGTGTGCGGGGCCGGGACAGCTCCGGGAGCCGCAGCTCCGCCCCAGGGTGCCCCGGGCTGGCCGAAACAAAACCGACCCTGCAGACGCTGCCGGGGTCTCCTCCGGGCTGCGCTGGGGCAGAGCTGAGCTTTGTGTTCCAGGGCAGTTTTGGGGTGTCCCACGCACCGCCCGGCTCAGGTGGGATTCCCCGTTAACGGCGGGCCGGGAAGGAGCCCCGGTGCCAGGCCTGGGGCAGGGAACATCCCACGGGGTCCAACGCCCTGACCTGGGGCACGCAGGACACAAAGGGCTCCACAGCCAGGGCCTGACCTGCCGGGCCACTGATCCCAGACAGAACAGAACGTTCTGGATGTGCCAGCTCTTGGGGCCTGCTTTGTGCACCCAAAAACTGAGGGAGGAGCACCCCGAGCCGCTGCTGCCCTGGACACGGAGCGAGCCACGGGCCAGTGTCTGCATCCAGCAGCAGCTCCTGCCCTTCCTCCCTAAGGCAGGAAACCCACGCAGGGTTCCAGCCCAGGGACAGCACCTTTATTCCCTGCTTTGGGTTTGTTTGTGCTGCTCTTAATTAAGCAGCACCTGGGGGAAACCAACTTCTGCTTCAGGCTGCTGACACAGTTACTGAGAACAGCAGAGCCTGAAAGGGACAGGGGACAGCACTGCAGTGCCTGGCCATGCCAAAGCCATTGCTCCTTTAGATCTGAGACACATTCCAAGAGTCTTGGTCGACACTTGTAAGAGGCTATAACTGACTTGCACACAGGACTGAGGCTCTCTGCTCAACAGAACTCGTGTTTTGTGCCACTCAGTTGCTCACAGTGGCAGCCAAACTGAGGGCTGGGGCTTTGCCTGCTCACAGAGCACCCGGGAGCTCGGGGCTGACGGTGGGGAAAGGGGAGGCTCTGGTAGCAGGGTCTGCAGTTGATTTCCAAGGGGGATGATGCATCTGTCACCTCAGTGTGGTCACTGGCTGTCACCTCCATAGCCTCCTCACTGCACTGGAGGGGGGTGGGTTTTGGTTTTAAAACTAACCTCTGAAACAAGTTTGAGCTGTTGGGGTCAGGCAGAACCTCCAGGCCCACAAATTGCCTTCTTGGGTACAGGATTTCTGTCATTCTTAGTGTTTTTTTTCCTCAAAGCAACTCCATTAAACCTATATTTTTCAAACAAAGAATTTGCAAGCCCAAACGTGGCCAGCTGTAGGCAGTGGCAACACTCTGTGTGTGTGTGCAGGGGCTCTGAAGCTCTGTGCAGCAAGGCTGTAGTTAATGCTTTATTTAAGGACAGCCTTTCCCTTGGCCTGTCTCTCTTGCCTTTCCCTGCACTCGAACTTGTGCCTGAACTTCAAAAGAATTTGGTCCCTGTGCAGAGCTGTGACAAGTCATGAGTTTATTTTTTAAGGCCAGCAATTCTTAATTCCTCTGGGATGGTATGAGAAGGAGCAGGTTTTAGTGAGAGTTCTGTGGAGAAGAGCAGTCATTAACTGAGAGCCAGACACTCCACCTGCAGCAGCTCTGCCCTGGTGCAGCCCAATTCAGGGTGAGCTGGAGCTGGAGCAGCCCTGCTGGAACAATGGCTGGTTTGGGCAAGTGCCAGTGCAGCAGGCTGGGCTGGAAGGCCAACACTGGCAGGAGCCACGTCACTGTCCCACACCCACAGCCAGTGGGACCCCTCTGAAGGCAGAGAGTGGCTCCTGCTGACCAGGAACAGCTCTTCTCTTTTTCAGTGCTATTTGAGAATGGCTGTAGTTCAACTTGATTCATTGTTTATTATGTTTAAAAAATATAGAGTTCACACAAAAGTATCATGTAAACATTGCTTAAATAACTGCTGGTGCTCAGGCAGGACACAGGGCTGAGCTGATGGTCTTCAGTGGGGCAGCACCAGCCTTGGTGTGGAGGAGCCAGGGAGGGTTTCTGGTGCTGTGTGGGAGCAGGCAGCCAGCACGGTCACAATGACACCGGGCTACAGCTTTGGGTTACTCGGTTCCAGGATTCCCAAGCCAAATCTTTCAAAACGCAGGACAACTTTGCTACTGTTAATGCTGCAAAGAGTGGGGAGGGGGAAACAGTTACTGATGATTCATCTTCCAAAGCTACCGCCCTACCAGAGGAGCTGAAATGAGTTTGGTTCTGCTCTCACATCACTTCAGATCACCCAAGAGATGCTCAAGTAATTCAGCACAAACACATGGAGTTACTTGTGCAAACCTCATCAGTGGGAAGAAACTGCACAATCTGATTTGCCCAAGGGGGAGGAGCAGGAAGTCTTCCCAGGTCTCTACTGTGGGTAGAAGCCTGACACTGGTTTTCAGTGGGCACTTGCTTCCCTTGAAGTAGAAGGGAAGGAAAAACTGTCAGAATTTTCTTTGTAAGAGAAAGGGGAGTTTTGACAAAGTACATGAATAGGTTAAGAAACCCCAACAGAACAAACCCAAACCCATTTGCTCCTCCCCAGGCTCTACAAACACAGAAAGGTGTCTCTTCCCTTGCTCTCACACTGCTGGCAGAGCCAGAAGCACTTACAGCTCAGAGCTTTCCTGAGGAGGCTCAGGGAATGGATGCAGGAGCTTGTCCTGAGATAGCAGAAATCCCCTTGGTGTGTGTTCTCCTCTGTCCCTGTCCTGTCCCCTCCAAACCAGTGAAAAAAGACCTTTTCTAGAAGGCACGTGTTTGCTGTGGTAGCTGTCTCTGCCAAAGCCCTGCATTGAGCCGTTGTGCTGCCCAGGGATGTAAAGCTTTGCCTGCTCATCCAGGATGAGATCTGCAAGGGGAGGAGCTGCAGGGGGCTCTCCCTTTCCTCCTCCTTTACATGGCTTTGGAGCTGATCCCAGCTGACCCACGTGGGCCTGCCCCAGACACTGCCCCGGCCTGGCTCTCAGAGGGCAAAGGAGCCTTGGCTGCTCCAAGTGGAGCAAGGACTGTCCTTTCCACTCAAGAACTGGCCCTGACAAAACTGACCCTGGCTCCAGTGCTGGCTCTGGGCCTGAGGCAGAACCTGCCCGGCCTGAGCTCCTGCTGCTTGGCAGAGCGAGCGCTGTGACCGTGTCCCTGTCACCTGCAGTCCCAGAGCTCCAGCACTGAGCACACAGCCCCGGGGCCTGGCAGGACACACACGAGGTGCAGCAGTTGGGGACAGCCCTGAGCTGCAGGCAGGACACTGCACCTGGTCAGTGAGAGCAGGGCTCTGCGCCCTGGGCAGGAGGAGCAGCCCGGTGTCAGCCAGGGAGGTCCCGCAGACAGGAGTGGTTATGGAAGCTACAGCCCACACCAAGCGAGAGGCAGAGAGGAGAACTCAGGAAGTGTTCATTATGTCCATGGGTTAATTTCGTGGTTTGTTTTTGCTTTTTTAATGGAAGGTGATTGTCCAAGTTGCCGGTTAGGATACGACACATGGAAGCATGCAAGGTGGAGCCCGTTATTGCACCAGTAGCTACAACCTACAAAGAAATATGGGAGGGAAGGGAAAAAGACACCATGAGAGTTAGTTTTCAGTTATTGAAAGCAAGCCCTTGAGAACTACACACTGTACAGCTTTGCCCAGGCTGCAGCAGGGGTTAGTGCAGTGGGTGAAAGGATCTGGGTGAGGTGGGGGGGAGCTCCACTGCTTGGTGCACACTCTTTGTGTGAGGGTAAGTTCAGGGTCTGGGGGAAGCTTTCTGCAGTTTAAAGTTGCTGGACATCAGTGGTGTGTCAGGGATCCAGTAAAGATGGGGGGGGAAATTGCACAGGAGAAGTGGCAACATTTTCAGCCAAAACTCCAAAGCCCCCACGCTCAGCAGAGACCAAACTTCCACTGCCATTGAAAACTGTTCCTGTGTCAGAATTTGGGTGGTTCTGATCAGGTGCTGCAGGAAGAGGGTGAAGGATTATAGGAAGGGAAGGGGTGGGTTAAACATCAGAACAAAGAGAAAGTAAATACAAGCAGTTCAGGAGATGAGAAGAAACACTGAGACAAGGACTGGGCACAGATGTGTCTGTGGTCTCACACCCATCCAGTCTGAAGCACTTCAGAGGGAAACAGGGGCCTGTTCTTGGTTCCTTCCCTCCCTCAGGCTGTACCTGCCATTACCATCATAAGGGAAGCTCTGACCACTTTGGGGTCAGTATGGGCCCTTCCCAGTGCTGTTATGGATATTCTCTGACACCAAACAGGGGGATCAGTCAGCTGCTGGAGGGAGGGGAATATGGTGAAGGAGGAAATGAACTGAGGCTTGTGGCTCAGTCACATCATTTCCCAGGAACTAGAGGAGCAGTGCTCCCCCCGTCAGGTCTGACAGCCCCAGGAAAGCAAATAAAGCTCAGAAATGATCAGTTAACAAATTGCATGGCATCAGTGCTGTGACCAGCAGCAGGTACTCACTCAGCAGACTTCCAGAAGTGCCCTGGGTGGGAGAGGCGGCGGTTCAGTTTTGGCAGCTTTTCAAGCATTTCCATGAGGACAGTGAAGCTGGGCCTCTCGCTGAGGTCGAAGGCCCAGCAGGCCGAGAGGATTTCCTGCAGAGGACAGTGGTGCCTCATTATCTCAGCTCATGGGTCAACTGTGCAGACCAGAAAACTGTCTGAGCGCTGGGATGTGTGTGAGCCCAGGCAGACACTGCTCACAGTGGGCCTGGACACTGTCAGAATCCAAGAGTGTCCTGTGCTGGTTCACTTCTGCACCACAGTTACAGGCACAGGCTGGACCTGCTCTCCCATTCTCACCTGATCTCTTTCCTGCCCTTTCTCTTCGAGCTGTGAGTACAATCAACCTCCCTGAGCAATGGCAGTATGAGGGGCTCCTGCAGCTGTACTTACATTGACTTCTTTGCCCAGGCTGACAGTGGCAAGGACTTGTCTCACGCCCTCGCCGCTGCCGATCTGCCAGATGAGAGCCTCTGCAGGCTGGGTCTTGAAGGGCCATTCCCGTGCCTGGAGCTCGTACCACACGGTCCTGCAATGCCAACACACACCTCAGGCCTCTGCCTGCTCCTCAGAGAGGAAATACTCGATGCTGGCACTGTTCCAGCTGCTTCAGCTGAGCTCTGGGAGGTTCCTTTCTTACCCAAAGGCGTAGATATCTGCAGCTTTGGAGAAAGGCAGCTTGTCTTCATCCTTCCCTGGGGCCATCTCACGGACAATCTCAGGGGCCAGGTAGCACAACCAGTCATGAGGCAGCTTCAGTTCATTCTCCCTCCTGAGTCCAAAAGAAAGAAGCAGGACTAGAACACTGGTGTGGAGGCCACATCTGTGCTGCACCTGATGCTTTGGCTTTATTTACTGAAATGTTTTTGTTGATGTTTTGTTTCTAATTTTCTTGCCATGATTATTAACAGGCACGTGTCAGCCTGACTCTCACAGCTCCTTCCTGGGTTTAAGGTCTTGTTTGTTCTATGCTCTGAGTCTTAATCCAAACTCTGTAGCTGTGCTACTACAACTGTAGGAAGAACTCTACTCAAAAAGGAAAACAAAGCAAGCATGCACAATGCAAACAGTGTGCACCAAACCAATGGATGCTTCTCATGCACTGCAGGAAATGTTTCCATATTTGACCATTTGTCATTCTAGAGGTGGAACCAAGCACTGAAACCTCCTCTTACCTTCCTTCCTGAACCACACCCGAAATTCCAAATAATCCAAAGTCGGTGATCACAACTTTCCCATTGTCATAGAAGACATTTTTGGATTTCAGATCCTTATGTACAATCCCCTTTGCGTGGAGATAGCCCATGCCCTGGGAAATATAGAAGAGAGGGAAATATATTTGGGTTTTTATTATTTCCAAGCCCGCTCTGCTTTCTAACACATTTCCTCTCCAAACTCCAGTGTCAAGGATTGGCTGTAACTGGGGGCAAGGCCCTGTGGGACTCGTGCAGGAAGGTGTGGGGAGAGGCTGAGGGAGCAGCTCCCAGTCCCGTGTGCAGCTCTGAGCTCTGGCTGAGGCCCTACCCTGTGGCTCCCTTGGCATAATGAGCCCTTACCTTAATGATCTCCTGTGCTATCTGCCTGGTTTTGTTGATGTCCAGGGAGATCTTGGGGTCCCTCACAAAGGAGTGCAGCGTCCTTCCTTTGCAGAAGCTACAGGCAATGTTTAAATATGAGAGCAGTGTTAGCTAGCTCTACAGTACATATCTAGTAGAACTAATAGGAAGATCTCTCTCCTTACCTGGTAATGATTGCTAAGTGAGGGGGGTTCATGCAGGCTCCCATGAACAGCACCACGTTCTCATGCCGGGTCTGCCTGTAGTTCATCACCTCCTTCTTGAAGAGCTTGAGATGATCCTGGTTGTTGCCGTCGATCTCCAGCAGCCTGATGGCCACCTCCCCGTGCCACTTGCCCTTGTAGACCTTGCCCCAGCGGCCCTGGCCAATGGGGTCCCCCAGCTGGATCTGCTCGAAGGGGATGTCCCACTCCTGCAGGTACACGCTGGTCTGGCTGGGTTTGCGGTAGATCATCCCCGGCAGGTGCGGCCGCCGGTTGGGCAGATCTTCCACCTCATCCTCATCGTCCTCGGGCTCAGACTTACTCGCCTCTGGCTCCTCCACCTGAGCACAACAAGGGCAGGGAAAGGTGTGCTCCGAGTCCCTCCTGGGGCAGAGCAGCCCAGCAGCACAGGCTGCTCCTGGGGCTCACAGCAAACCCACCTGTGCCTCCCGTGCGCCTCCGCCTGTGCCCGGCTGCTGGGCAATGCTGCAACAGAAACAGGGAAAAAACCCAGTGTTTGACATCACAGGGGAATGGGGCCTGTGCTGCCATTAGGGGAGCAGAAGCAGCCAATACAGAACAGATCCTGACAGTTACAGAAGGTCAGAGAAAATGGCAATTCCTGCTCTGCATAAAAGAGAAGGACTCTAAGCTTGCTTTGGCAAAAGAGGGACAAAGACTTGCAAGTGATTCTTGGTAATTAAGTGGCAGGAATTGATTTGGCAGTGGCATGGCTCTGTTATTCCACTGTGTTCCAGGAATAGATACTCCATTCCCACCCCTGAAACACCAGCAGTGGAGCAGCTGGCAGTGCAGGCCAGAGGCCATTCCATGCCCTGCAGTTGGGATCCTAAAGAGCTGTCTGCTTGCAGCTCAGTGTGCTGTGCCCTTCGAGTCACACAACTCCAACCTGTGTTTCATCTGACCCTTCACACAACCAGGGCTAGGTATTAAAGGCTTGGACTCCTTAGTGTGCCATTCAGAGTTAAATGTCATATTCAGCTTTATAAAACTGGCAATACCAGCATCACCCTCACTGACTGAAGTTACCCTGGGAATTCTCAGGTGTTAAATCTGGATTTGGCCATAACACAGCACTTCTGGGCTGACCTGAGGATTACCAGGTAAATGCTGTGCAAATGAAAGGATTTCAAACTCTACTTACTTAGTGTCTGCAGCAGTTTCTGGAAGCTGTGCTGTTTGTGCAGGACTGGGAATTTCTGGGAAAGAAGAAACAGTTATGATACATCTTTTACACTTCACTCTCCTAGAGACTGCAAGTTTTAACACTGCAATAGCAACTATTTGCTTCTTATTTTAGGAATTATAAACTCAGCCACAGACAAAGTGATTTTATACTTTTACTGATTTAGAACTATGCTCATCTCTCCTATGCCTGCATGCTGGCTGAGCCCTGTTCTCTTCCATTTCCCTTACCCAACTGTAAAGTCCTTTTGGCAAGGCACAGAACCATAAAAATGAATCTTCAGAAAGGAAGAACATGGATGTGGATAGAATCCCACAGCAGGAAACGAATGTTCTACAGCTAAATATTCAAAGTTCCATCTCAAAACATAAATCACATCACTACCTCAGATTAGGGGAGAGAGGCCTGAGTACACACTGAGATAAAAGAAAGCCTGGATTGTTTTAGACAGGTTTTTTTAAAGCAGAATGATTGTTCTTGGGCAGCATGCAGAGGTTTACATACAAGTTATGTTTTGGCAGTAGAAGTTGGTTAGTAGAATTAAAACAATCAACTCACCTGGGAAGATAAACTGTTGTCTATGCTGAAGGTAGTAGGCAGCTTTTTAATTAATTGGGGTTTTGTAAAAAAGGAACAGCAAAAAAAAAATACCAGGAGAAAAAAAACAAAACAACACAAACAGATTAGAGGATCATCAGTGAGTGCCTCATGTGCATTCAATGAATTAGTCCCAGGTCACTGCTGGGAACAGATTAGTGGATTATCAGCCTGCTAGGGGGAATTTCAGCACATGCATTTTGGGAGGGCCCTGAGAGATGACAGGTATCAAACACAAGCTATGCTACCTCTCTCAAACAGCCTGGTGGGCAGACACCACACTGGCATCCCCAGGGCCAGGAGCAAAGGGAGAGCCCAGCAATGGGCAAGGCAGGCCCACAGCAGCTGTGATGTGATGTGCTCTCATTGTCTCAGCCTTGCAGAGGTGCCCCCACAGAAGCTGAAGGTCATTAACTATCTGCCTTTTTTAATTTTTCAGTGACTCTGAGCAGCTTGTCCCAATGCAAAGTAGCTGCAGTGGAATCCTTACACTGAACTGCCTCTGGCCCTTTTTAGCAGGCTCTAGCAGCAACTTGAGTTCACAGGTCAGAACCTGATACAAAATTCAGCAGTGTTGAAGGCCAGATGTAGCAGCTACTGAGCACCGTGTGACTTCAGTTCAGGTCAAAGGAATCAGATTTATTCCCACTGTTTGGATCTTTGCCCTTGTCAGAGGTTCTTGCCCCTCTCAGCTCTGGTTAAAGCTGCACACTGGGGCTCACAATCCATAGGGCATGAAGGGTAAACTCTCCACCAGTCATGCCTGACAGTGGTTTAAAAATGGCTCTTGATTGTGGGTTATATTTCAGAAGGGTCTGGTAAAGTAATTCATTCCAGTTCTCATTTTTACAGCACCTCCCTCCTGCCTGAAAGCCCCTGGTGAGCACACATTGCAGGCTGCATGCATTGTACAACTCAAAGGGGAAAGCAGGAGAAAAAATAGCTTTTTCTTCAGTCCTTTTCCAAAAAGGAAAAGGAGAAACGTTCTTTTTCCAAAAAGGAAAAGGAGAAACGTTCCTCAATAATCTGTTTCCTGCAAAGATATCGTGCTGATACCCTTTACAAATTCATAAGAAAGACATTTTGATTTTATCACATAATAAGATACACTTTCACACCTTGTTTGGGGCACAACCATGTATTCAGAACCCTACAACTCCCTACAATTCCTGCAGAGTCCTGCCAGAGAGGAGTTTACCTGGGAAGTTGAAGCGCCCGTCCCTCTGGCCCATGGGGGAGGGGTTTGGGGGCGGCGTCGCACTGGGAGGGTTGGAAGACTGGAACGGTGCTGGAGAGGAGGGAGTGGAGGAGGTTGTAGAAGAAGGATTGCTGCTGGAGTCCAGGTGGTTTATTGCTGGTGGATGCTCCTGCAAAGCAGGAAAAGTCACTCATGAGAAAACAGTAAAGAGGGGCTGCCCCCAGTGTCTGCTGGACAGCACACACAGGGCATTGCTTTTCTGAGGAAACACCTGGAGCTCTCACAACCCCGGTTTTCCAGGGAGAAATGTCACATATCCAAGTCTTGCAAAGTGAAAGCTCAAGGTGCCAAGGTGTTTAGGCTCCAAGCAGTGAGATCCAACCTCTCCCTGATGCAGCTCCCCAGGGACTGAGGATGTGCTTCAGCCACCTCGTACCTTTTTAGTTAGTGCTTTGGGGAGAGTTCCAAACTGGGGCTCTGAGGGTCTGTCTACTGGATTATTGATATCAGACGGGACAGACTCTGTTCTTCTTATTTTTGTTACTGAAAAACAGGTTGGAGAAGGGAGAAAAACAGCTTTAATTAGACTTTTTATTCTTTCCATACCATCAATTACATTGAAATGCCAAGAATTTGTACAAAATTACTTACTGGGAAGGAAGGATATTCTACAAGCAGGTGCCTCTTTAGTACATTTGTTGTGACATTTTAATCTGAAAGATAACCATTACATGTTAAATAGCAACTTGTTCTTTTCCCAAAAGAGGAAGCCTACCCTTAATTTGTAATTCTTATGCTAATCTCAGAAGGAGTTCTGGAATGCTCAGCCCCACAGCAGCAGGCATTCGTATGGAGAATCCTATTATGTGTGTCATTAGGCTAACGAAAGCCACACACATATCTTAGCATCTGATTTATTTTTAATGGAGTTACTTTCACTGACTCTCAGCCAGCAACAGTGAAGTAGTAAAATCTCAGTGCTCTGGACTGACAAGCCTGAGAGAGAAGCAAAAATTAATATCCTGGCTGTTATTTAGGGATCCAGCTCCCACAACAAGATTTGCCCAGGATGAGATAGGAAGTCTGTGGTGGCAAAACAAGTTTGGTTCATTCATGTCTCAGGCTTCCAACTTCAAGTGTGAGTTGTGCCAGAGCATCCCTCTGCCAGGTCAAAGGACTGAAAAAACGATGCCACTGCTAAAAGTGCATCACATCAAGAGACAGGAGTCACTGCAGGCTGTGGTGAGTGCAGTTCCAGGCTGCTCTGAAGGAGAACATCCCCGTGTGCTCACCTGCAGTACTTACACTTCACCCCGAACATCATGCTTTTCTGGCACACTTGGCAAATCTGAGATAACCAGGACTTTGTAGAGAACCTGACAGAGGCAAGAGGGGGAAACTGATGTTAGCTGGTGCCCAAGGGAAAATGAACATTTGTAGGCAGCTGAATTTGACAGCTGAGACACCCGACCTGACTCCAAACCCATCTCAGAGTCCTGTGCCACCACAGCCCTGCCTGGGCTGCTGGGCCCAGCCCTGGGCTGCTCACCTGTGGGTCACAGCCACCCCTGACCCTGGGCTGCTCCCCTGTGGGTCACAGCCACCCCCGACCCTGGGCTGCTCACCTGTGGGTCACAGCCAGCCCCAGCCCTAGCCTGCTCACCTGTGGGTCACAGCCAGGCCAAAGTCTCTTCGTACCGTCTGGGGGGATCCCTGGGAGAGCTCTGATGGAGAACAAGAGGAGGCTTTAGGGAAGCACTGCTCACGTGTGCTCACCACCCCACACAGAAACAGAGCAGTCACTGGCCCAGGTCAGCACCTCCAGCCATGAGGGGTCAGGAGCACAGCTCACACTGGTTTTGCCCCCTGTGATATTGCTCTTGTATTTGTTTCCATATGACTGGATAAATCATGATGTTTTACATTTAGGGATTACAGAAGTCCATCTGATCAGGTCTAAGCCATTCTTAAAGTGGAAAGTCAGACTTTACTCCTAATTGGTTTACTCCCAATTGGTTTACCACAAAAACCATCACCCAGTTTTCCTGCAGTGTCAGTAGATTTCAGAATATTCTGTTTCACTGAAAATTATGTCAATTTTCTAGACAGGGCCAGCATGACCCAGAAGAATAAAAACATACATGTCAGCTCACTTATCTAGCTGCTAAGTGCAAAAAGAAGTCTCTAATCAAGACTTCCAAATGGCAATCCAGCATGCCAGTGGTTAGAGCACATAACTTCCTGAAAACTCTCCAATACTCAGAATTCTGGCATATTTCCTGAACTAAATCTACAGAGATCTTGCACATCTGAGGCAAAGCCCAATGTGCAAGTGTCAGCACAGCAGCAGGGCTGGCTCAGAGCCAGTCTCCTCACTTGACCATAGATGGCACCACAGCCTTTTCTATCGTTAGTCCAGGGATCTTCCAAAGGCATCTGTGATCCTCAGCCTCTTGGAAAAGGCTGCGATGGCTAGCTGCTCTTGCAAGGAATGTTGCAGGTCTAGTGTGGCCATCCAGACAAGGGCAGCACAGCAGTAAAGATGGCTGTTAACATCGGGTCAGATGGCCAAATCCCCACTGAAGGGTTCAAATGAATATCAACCAGTCTGGGATTGTCTGGGACTCACCAGAGCCCACAGCAGGGACTACAAATCTAGCCAATAAGTCTATAGGAAGAGGAGCACCAAAATCCTTCATTTCTATTTGAATTTATTCTAATTCCTTTTTCATTTATGGCACCAATTATCTCACTCTCCCCAGGGAAATACTCAAGATTTCTACTGGCATTTTTATTTTACAATCTTTCTATTTCTGAAAGTAATTCCTAGGGTTTTTTTTTAAAGGGCATTAGCTATATGTGCAGTGCTATAACATCCTTATTTGGGCTTTCATTTTTTTTTAATATTTGGATACTTTTGGACACTTTCCAAGCTGCTCCAATCTCTCTCCATTAGCTTCCAAGGTTACAGGTTGTGTCTGGGACACACCTCAGAATGGCCAGAACTCCCCATGGCCCTGGAGAGACCCAGCCATTATGTGAACAGACTCCTCAGCACAGAGGGAACACCCCACATTCCAGCACATTCCCCAGAAAGCTGCACACAACTGTCTTAACTTCCTTGCAGAGACACTGGGCAATGCATATCCAAAGCCACTAAATGGTTAGAGGTGAAATGCCTGTACCAAGAGGCATCAGTGCCAGCTGAGGTCACAGATAAGCACCCCCCTGGATTTAACCCTTGCAACATCAGTATTCCTTTGCCTTGCTTGTGTCATCTTAGAAAATACCAGGTGCAACCAAGTGAAACCCTGCAGTTCTGTGGCAGGCCAAGCTCCTGCTCAGTTAACAGAAGCTCTGGGATAGGAGGGCCTGTGGAGAACCTCCAGAGGCTGCCCAGGGATGGCCAAGGGAGGACAAGCACAGGTTCTTCTCTCTCAGCAAGGCTCTGCAGACACCCCTGTGAGAATCTCTTACCGAACCTAGAAAGAAGAAAAGATACATTTTTTTAGGCACTGATATTCCCGAGTCAGGTACACACTTTGCTAGAGCAGGAGCTGCTGCCTTGTGCTGTCAGGTTTACAGACACCCCTGGCTTTGCACAGGCTCCTGAGGTTGCAGCAGTGCCAATATTTCCCTGCCTACACAGGGCAGCCTTTGCCGGGGAGAGCCCCAGCTCCAGTCTGGGAGGGAACTCACTTTATTGGAGGGACTTCGTCTATCCTGTTGCCCAGCTGGGACTCGTGGGACTTGCTGCGGGTGAGGGTGGGGAAGTTGGGCAGCAGCTGGAACACCTTGCGGCAGGGCGGCGGCGGCGTGCGCGGCGGCTTCAGGCGGTGCCGGCGCTTGGGCTGCGGCGTGGCCGGCGGGGTGACGGTGATGCTGTGCGGGGTGCGGGGCCGGCCCCCGGCCGCGGGCAGCACCAGGGGCTCCAGCAGGGTCTCTGCCGAGGGACAGGGCCCGTGGCTCGGGGCGGGCGGCTCGCAGGAGCGCGGCTGCTGCTGGCCGCCCTTGGCCGGGGTGCACGGGGACCAGGCGGGGTCCGGCGGCGAGCAGGAGCTGTCCCGGCGCTCGGGGAGGGCCATCGGCACATCCTCCCTCAGCTCCCCTCCTGTCCAAGGCAGCAGCGTTAGTGCCAGCAGGGCACCGCGGGTGCAGTGACCTCCCCTGAGCCCCGCACAGCCCCGGGCTGGGAAAACTCAGCACGGGGCCTCACTTGAGCTTTTGAGAGACGTATATCTGGGTTTTTAAAAATGCCATTTCATTCTAAGAGGTGAATGCCATGACTCCTGAGCAATGGCTGGTCTATACAGTGTGGATGGGAAATATTTGACAGCCTGGGACAAGAAAGATTAGGAAAAAGGAAATATGAGACTGAGCTGTTTGCTGACTTTTTCCATTAACTAATCTTACGATTTGCAAATGGATGAACTGTCATAATACCAACAGGAAACATCACCTTTCAGTGACAGATTGATAACTGCTGCAAAGAAAGATGTGGTGCATGTGAGTACCAGTCTGCTGGGAGAGGCTCTTGTACAAACAGTTTACAGTGCCTGTGGAAGTGCTTGGGGAAGGTTTCTCCCTGAGCTGGCAATATTTGGGGAAGGCATCACCGACAAGGAATCTGGTTGTATTTAAGTAAGTCAAGGATGCATACCGACCCACGGAGAATGAACTGGAGCATTAGACACAACTCTGAACAGAAAGGGTTAACAAGGATATAGTCTACTGAGTAGGACCTAGGGTTACATGCATTTATTTCCATTTATTTATCTGACTTGATGTTCAAACCAAAGCCAGCTGACAGCCTTAGACAGGTTTGATCAGTGCAGCTTTGTGCACACCCCAGAGCCATACACTGACCATGGTCACAAAGCCCCCAACAGTGTCTGGAAGGCAGCAGGTGGGGCTGGGCTGCTGGACACCCACTCCATGGAGAACAAGGCAGTCTGTACCTGACTCCGTCACCTTCCGCAGGCAGCTCAGGGCCCCGTTGAGCCTGGAGCACTCCTCATCTCGGGCCCCACATCTCTTCATTGTTTCTTTCACCTTTGACTCATTCATTTCTAGTAAGGCATCCAGGGTCAGCTCCTCTGGTATTCTCTGCAGGAAAACATGAGACACCCTTTTTGTCACTCTCTGTGTAAGAGCGTCACCTGCTCAGCAGTGGCACTGGCACTGCCTGCCTGGCTCATGGCTCACTCCTTTTGGCAGAGTCCCTCTGGCAGGGCCAGCAGTGCCCACAGCTGCTCTGCACCTCTGGGACTGCTCATCCTCTGCCATTCCAATTACAGGGGATCAAAATACTCTTCTCCCCTTGTGGAAAATGTTTGCAAAGCTACTAATGAAACTTAATTTTTTCATTAAAAATAGAGTCAGAAATAAAACAGGTCTATAACCTGAAAAAGTGTCAGGTAAGGATGTTCGGCTTTTCAGTACTAAAGTGAACAGCAGAAACAGTGAGGAAAATTACTTCTTTATTTGAACAAAAAAGCAATGTTTTGACAAAGATAGTGGCCTCCTCCTCTAGCAGCTTTTCCTCCATCAGAGAACCAGCCTTACCCGTATCCTGCCTGGAGAGATATCTGTGCAGAGCTCCTTCTACATCTTAATACACCAAAGCCCCACAGTGATAAGGTTCAGATCAGGCAGACACAAAGGATACAAGAGCCTGGAAAGCACAAAATGATCTGGTATTTCCTGACACAGAACTGAGCTGTGTCTCTCTCTCCTCCCCCATTCAAATGTTTCCAGTGTAAGTCTGCAGCAATTGTGGTTAATAAACAAAACCAGGATACTTAGCCCAGATACCCAGGAATTTCCCTGAAAAGTTCTGCCTAAACAACCCTCCCTGTTGCCTATTCTCACAATGAGGTCACAAATTTCTCAATATTTGGCCTTTATCCTAAAGTTTCAACTCCTGGAATCAAGCTATATAAAAGGCTTTGAACTTTACTTGAAGGGGAAACTCAAAAGTTGTGTCTCACTGCTGGGTGAAACAAAAAGCTGGAAATCCTCTAATCCTTAAAGCCTACTTCTGACTCAAAAGCAAACGTGAACGTGTTGAATGTCCTTTAACAATTGCATCTTTCTTAACCCAGACTCTTGCTTTGAGAGCTGACGCAGGACTTTCAGCTGTGACAGTGCTCAACAGCCCCAACCTTTGGAGCTTTGTAGGTGGCAACACAAAGAGTTTCCAATTTTAGTAACTGTGCCATGGAGCAAAGAAAAAGAATGAATTAAGAAAGGGCAAAAGTCTAAGAAACGCATCCTGCATCTCCTGTCACATACCCTGAACTGGATGAAACACAAAACACAGCTGACTCAAGGGGAAGCCAGGAATTTAAACGAGCAGTAAGCACAAAGCAGGACCAGAGCAGAGCCAGAGTTCAATGAAGTTTGGGTAGATTTTCTTTTTCCCTGTAACTAATCTTTGCAGAATAACAAAGGCACAGACATCACAACTGATGCAGGGTATTATTCATTTTTCTGCACATCTGCACCACCATGATGCAGGAATAAGACTGCCCCTAAAAGCTTGCTCCTGAATGACTTGGATAAAACTCAGAAAGAACAGAGACAGTGCAAAATCTATCTCTGAGGTTCCTGCTCTGCTATCACACTCCAAAAAACAAAACTCCCAGGGGTGCAGATGCTCACAGCTGGACCTGTAATGTGTTTCCCCAATTCCAACACCCCAGCATGAAGGCAGCACAGTTTGCTCACACAGAGCCCCAGCTGAGCTGGGCTGGTAACACCAGAATTGCACCAAGTCTCTCCCACAGTCAGTCCTTTCCCCAGCACCCCCTGAATTCCTCTCCCTGGCAGCTCACAGAAGCATCTTTGTTCTGCCAGGCAGTACCAGGCCCTCAGCCTCAGGGACACCAGCACTTTGAAGGGGACAGGGCAAACAGGAATCAAGGTTCAGTGGGACATGGAGACAGCTTTTTACCCCAGCCCAGGTGCTCCTGGAGCCAGGAAGCCAATGGTGCCCCGTTAAGTACAACAAGGAAAAGCCAAGGTCTTACAAAAACATTTCTCCTATTTCATACTGTTACATGGTGTTAGAGTAAGTGGGATTACAGTGATGCCATTTTTTAATTATCTTGAAACATTTCCTCACTCTCACCATTCCCCCTTAAGAAACCAACACAGACTATGGAGCCCTTGCTGTAGGCAGGAGCATCATTCCAGATCCCAGCAGGAGCTCCCCAGACCCACTGCCCAGGATCCCCTCACTTCCCAAGCTTTCATGCACACATGTAACCAGGAACTCAACAGAGCTGTTAGTAAGTCAGCTGGTGAAGAGGAAGAAACCAAGGTTTCCTCGGGACAGCAGAGCTTTCCCACCACAGCCAGTGGCAGCTGGACTGCAGGCCCAGCTGGGGTGGGACTGGTGGCAGCACTGCTGGGGACCTGGTTTCTCCAATGGATCAAGGATTCAAGCCTTCCTGGTTGCAGAGAAAGCTATGTTTTTTAAGTTGCCAAGCTACTGAGTTCTTTAGAAGTGTCAGGGCATTCTTCCTTTGTCTCATCCCTTTGGAGGACACAGTCTCTCTCTGCCCAGAGCTGACTGTGATGGGCCCCACAGGGCCCAGCTCTGCACCCCCAGCTCACAGACCCTGCCCGAGGGGGCTGCACCCACACACAGAGCCCAGGCCCCTCTTCTGCTCAGGAGTTTAATTTCAGAAAGACAGAACAGCAAGTTGTAGGAAAGTAGAAAGTACAGAAAAGAGATTATATTTAAACAATCCCAACGACCTTCAGCTGGGAGAGCTCAGACTTTCTGAACCTGCTGCCAGCCCCCATGACACGCGACAAAAGAAATAAGCCTTCAAAGAGGGGGAGGGAGGGGAAGTAAGAGGCTTTCTTTAAACAGCCACTCATGTGCTGCACATATGTGATGGCTTAATATAAAACTGGTCAACCTGATCCCTGTAAGATTGGCCTGCTCTGCCCTGGCTGTGTGTCACCCCCCAGGCAGTGTGACAGTGAGGAGGGTCACTAGTTCAGGGTGGCTCTCAAACAGGTTCAGCTGCTGTGGGGGAGAAGGTGGGGGCTCCTGCCCCTCAGGGCAGCTTTGGGCCCTTGCACAGGGGTTACTCCCACTCTTCACCACTGAGGAGGAGAAACATGGGTCCAGCTGACCTCTCTTTACCTGCTTCTTCCGTGGGTGCTGAGGCTTTTTAAAAAACAGCTTTAAAAATGCAGATTAGAGGCTTGCATTAGGACCAAGCTCAACACCACCTCCCTGGGCACACCTTGTCTTGACAGGGAGAGTTGCAAGATATTCAGACAAGGTCAGATTTAAAAACGGAGAGAAAAAGCAGAAGACAGAATCTGCTTTCAATCTTCAGCACCCCATAACTGCCAGCAAAATCTAAAGCCTAACCATGTAGTGCTCAGCAGAAGGGATGCTAAAAAGTCCAAAGCAGGAAATTATTCCTCCCTACAACAGAACTTTTCCCTAAAGCACTCCTGCTTATCAGACACAGACTGCACTTCATGGTGCACATGTCTAAAGAGAGAAAAGTGAGTACCAATGCATCCAAGGAGCCATCCAAGGGTCAGTCTCAATTAGTCAGGGTGAAGAGTTCACAACAGTCTTTAATCTTGTCTGGTGTCCAACTTAAATCCCCGAAACATGGCAAAAATGCTGGTATCTAACACAGTGGAGGGGTTATTTTTGGTAAAGATTCCACCCTGCAGATAAGCCCACGTAGCTAATGCTGCTGCAGGCACTCTGCAAAATCAGCCTGACCTGCTCCTTGACCGAGTAGCCACAGCTCTTCCTGTAAAGCCGGGCAGTTGTCAAGGCCCCAAATGCCTCCTCTTAAATCAATACATTTCCCCTCCAATCATCGTCCTGTGAAGCAGCAGATGCTAGAAGAGAAAGCCCATTACATAAGGTGCTTAAATTCCCACTGATAGTTCTAAGCAAAGCATGTAAAGATGCTCTTAAGAACATCTTGTGCCTGCTAGTTGTTATTTTGCACTGTTTCTCTGGTGCCCAGCAATGAAGGTACTCAAAAATTGCTGCATTATTAAATTCCTGGAGATTTTATGGACATGCTGGAAAGCCTCTCACTTGAAATTTCCAGCTTGCATTAAGCTGTGAGCATAAACAGGCCATGGTTTCAGCCAACATCACCCTCCCCACTGCTCCACCTCGCAGCAGAGGCTGGAGAGGAGCTGACAGGCTCAGGGCATTCTGGCCAGCTGGCTCTTTGGGGACAGGAGAGCAGCACTCACGACTCTTCTGTGGCAGGCAGGTGTAGCAGTTGCAGACCCCTCGAGCCATGAAGGGTTCAGAGTGCCCAAGGCTGCAAGGGGCACCTGGAGCCCTTGGCTGGGAAGGGGAGCCCTGGCAGTGGTAGAGACTATTTTCCAAGAGCTGTGTACACTGGGGAGGGGCCTTCAGCTGGAACCCTGAAGGAATTTTAGTTGAAGGAAGCCTGCAGGACGGAGTTCATTTGCATACACACAATTAGCACATCCAGGGTCTCTGCTATCTGGCGGGCCAGCCAGAGCTCCTGTTGCCAGACTCATGGAAAGCCCCAACAAACAGCCATCCTCCTGGCCTGTTCATGCAGATATGCTGACAGAAAAAGATGAGAGGATACAGCTGTGGAAACCTGATAGGCGTAGGCAGATCTGCCTCTTCTATCCCCCATCCAAAGGATGCACTCACAGCTCCTCCAGTGACAGATCTGCTACAAGCTGGGCCACCCTGTGCAGACAGAACCCTCTGCCATGGGCTCAGAGCAGCAGCCCCAGGCCCGTGGCTCACCCCTGGCAGGGGCATTTTCACAGGGGCAGGACGAGGCTCCTGGCAGACAATTCCTGCCCAAGGCACGAGCCCTGCCTGCTCTGCTCCCACTGTGCCCAGCACTGCCCCTGCCTTGCTCAGCTCTGCAGGTCCTTGGCGTCAATGCTGACTGGGGATGGGCTTCACAGGCAGGCAGGATATATCCTAGAAAAGGGTACAGGGGTACAACTGGGACTCAAATCTGTTCCCAAAAGGAACAGGCACCGAGCAGCCCCAACCACAGCCCTGTTCCACCTGCTCCCAGTCTCCCTGGTGGCACAGCCCTGTTCATGGCCAGCAGACCTGGGGGCAGGATGTGCCCCTCCCTGTGCATGACAGTTACCCACTCTAAAAACAGCTTTCCAGGCTTGACTGACTGGCACCCCTGCTCCACAGCCAGCAGGGCTGGCCCAGACATGCTTCAGAAGATGGTAAGAAGATTACTCTGTTCTCAAGTTAGTTTTTATGACAGTGACAAGTTACATGTGGGAACAAATACAGTCGTTATGTTTCTAGGAAGCACAATGATAAAGACACAGAAAATCACTTTCTGTGCTGCAGAAAATAAGCCAACAGATTTTTTTTTCAGTCTCTTCTATTTGGCAGACATCCTCCAAGCTCAGAACCTGGTAAATAGCTCTGTGAGAGACTTCCATCAGCTCAAGAGTGGAGACAGCACTCTGTTAACATCCTCCTTTCCTCCCAATTCCTGACTCCAGCTCCCAAGGCAGGCAGGACAGTCCAGATGAATGTATTCTTCTAGGAACATTTTCAGAGCAACTTTTACCCACATACCATAAACACACCTTCTATCTGTAATGCTCCTTGTCCTGTCTTTTCTAGGTCTCACTTCAAGTACCTCTTTGCTCACTTTCAATCCACCATATTTAACCATTTATACCTCATTTTTGGTATTAAACTACACATATAACCAGCCTCTAGAATTAATTAATCTCTAAAACTAACAGTTTCTAGAACTCCTAAGCAAGAACAAGGAACCCAGCATCACCTAGAAAAACACTTTAAAAGCAAGTTATAGCACCACAGTAGCCCAGCTCCAAAGCAGAGCACTTTCTATGACAAAAATCTGCCTGGCAACCGATGAGAGGAACAGTAACAAAGCCACAGAAACAGCCCAGGCTGGGGTGGGGGTTCCAAGTTGCCTTACCCCTCGGAACTGTGCATTCCCAGAGAGCAAAGAGGATGCCAGCCTGGGGCTGGCTGGCAGTGCCCACCTACCTGCAGGCCCGCGAGGTCGGCACAGCCCAGCCCTCGCACCCGGCGCAGCGTCACCGGCTCAGCGCTGTCCGCGCTCACGGCACCTTTAGCTGTTGCCCAGCGCCACAAACACTGCATTGTTACTGCTGTAATCTCTTCCAGAACTAAGGGCTTCTACAGGCACTCATTATTCTCCTTTTAAATATAGGTTTTCAGAAAAATAAAGGAGCACAGCAATTATAATCACCAGAGCTTTCGAGCTTCACAATGTCTAGAGCAAGTCACTGAGCAAAAATAGTCTTCACTCAGGAGTAGAGGAGTCAGCAGATATTCTAAATTGGAGCTGCTGCTCTATTTCTGACAGGAGAGCCTGGGAGCTTCTGTGCTTCCCTGCATGGCAGCTTTATTTGGGAGAGGACTGGGGGGAGCGAGGGGAGGGCAGGGGAGGGGAGACAGAGAAACAGAGCATTGTTCCTCTCACCGCTGAGCTAAAGAACTCCTGCAATTAGGCTGCTTTTCAACAGTGTTATGTCACAGATTAGCACAGTCTTGAAAATACTCCCTCCAGTAGCACTAGAAATGCAAAGGGAATCAGAAGCATTTAAAAAAGCAAAAACCCCTTGAACTCAGGCCTTTCTCCTGATTTTCCCTGACAGGCAGCAGGCACAGAGAGCCCTTCACTGCACCTCCTCCTGTGCCAGACCTGCTGTTCTGTTCAGCTCTCAGAGGTGCCCAGGGCAGGGCTCCGAGGCAGCTCTTCTGAGACTCCACAGGTACTTGGTAACCTCTCCAACTAGTTTCAGAGCCTAAAAGGCACAAGAAGAGAGGGCTGAGTGCCACGTGATCACACTGACACTTATGCAGTTTTCCTCCTCTCTGCATCATTTTTTGGAAGCCTTAAGAAGGAAACCCAGCATGGCTATTTCCATTTTACAGCGAGCTAACAGCATCTGAGAGATGGGAAGCTGTTCCCAGTAGCACAGAGCCACTCGAGGGTCCCCATTTTCACAGCATGACCTGCCCAATTCTGTCTGCAAAGGCTCCTCCCCATCCAGTCACAGGCAGTGTGCCCGAAGCAGGACACCACTCTAGATTTTGTAATAACTAACCTATTAAAGCTCCTTCTGTCAGTGATTTCCATTTTGAAAGCTTTCAGCTGAAATGCAGTTCAGCGTGCTGTATGAAATCTAAACAACAGCAGGAATGATCCCATGATCCCTGAGACATTTCTGAAAGGTAACTCATCCCAGACAGCTCTCAGCACTGTGCTGATGTCAGTGGCCAACACCAACAGTGGCTGCGTGGCTATTTTCTGAGCAGTGAAATAACAGGACCAAAAAAAACAATCACTGCAAGAGCAGAGCACTTAGTTTATTAGCCCAGCTATTTCCACTCCCCCCAGCTCATGGCCTGTTCCAGCATGCCTACTCAGAAATTATTTTAATGACCAACAGGGTGTTGCAGTTCTGCTGTCCAGCTAATACAAGTGCTACAGAGGCTGCCTGCAGCTGCATGAAATGGATGCAGAACCCTTAAAAGATAACCATGCATTTGGAATCCCAGAGGAATTTCAGTGATTTGTACACTTCTTACAGTTCTGTCCCAGCAGGAACAGAATTCATTCAATTGGACACTGCTTGGGAGGGGGCAACAAGAGATCACGAATCAAATAATAAAGATCTGGGAAATTCCTTCTGCCTTAGACCAAACCTGAACTCGTTCACCCCTTTTGGTGACCACACATACAGGAGGGCAGTGTCAACCCTCTCTGCTCCCAGAATTAGCAGGATGTGGCAGATTTGAACTGTCCACCTCCCTCCCCCTTTTCTTCTCCTCTTCCCTGCTCCCCCCCACCCCATCCTTTCTGTAGGCATCACAAAGGATTTATAAAAAGAGCTACAAAGACATTCTTTTAGACTCAGGCAATTCCAGTAACCTTAGAAACCAACACTAGCTGGGAGCCTGGCAGTTTGGCCACAGCAACAGGCTGCTTTTGTCCTCTCATTGTCACTGCTGCACCTTTGGCTGTGCCACCCAAAACCTCGCTGGGCTGGAAGGCAACACCAGCATCACATTCAAAATGAACAGGAGGAAATAAAAGGAACAACTTGGTCCTGAACCCATCCTGTTTCACCAGAAACTACTTAGTTACATCAGAACCAAGCTGGAATAACTTCCATGAAAATTTGTGGAATTCTTCACCCAGGCAGACTCCTGCTGAGGTCAAAGAAAATTTTTGGTTGTTTAACGATCAAAGGAAACTGAATGAGAACATTGTGACCTGGCCCGCAGAGGCAAAAATGGGAAAAAGAATAGAAAAAGCCTTTTCTGCCTTGTTTAGCTGCCAGTGGACTGAGCTCTCCATGTGTATGTGTGAGATTGTAACAATGGCCCTGTTTTGGCTGGTGCTGGACACAGAACACAGTGTAGCACAGCACTATTAGTATCGAAAAGGGAGTAAGCGTTGGGTCCTGCCGCGGCTCTGAGACAGAGCAGGCAGCTGGGAAGGGACCGAAGGGACAGGAGGGCTCCGTGTGAGGGCTGTGTGCCCCCCTTACCTGCACCACCTCCTTCCTGACGTTGACGATGTCCAGCCAGTCGTGGAAGCGGGGGTAGCTGTTGAGCTCCGCGGTGCGGTCGCTCAGGGGCACGCTCAGCTTGCACTGCCGCTGCCGGTGGATGTAGTCAATGAGCTTCACCTGCGGGACCCAGAACGCAAACCGTGAGCTCCCCTGCCTGTGAGCACAGGGCCTGCTGGCCTGGCAGCAGCGCTCTTCAAGGACAGAGCAGTGACACCCTCCCACGAGCTCTGGGGAAATCCATGCAGTGCATTTCCCTCACGCAGAGCATCTTTGCTCTTCAGCATTTCAGAAGGCAAGACCTGCTCTAAACCCCATCAGCTGCACATCTGAGGCAGGAATAGCCAAAGTACCCAAAGACTCTGAGCCTGTTATCTGATGGGCATTTCTGTTACAAAAATCAGCTAACTTAAAGAACAAAAATTCAGGCAGTTAGACTAGATGATGGCTGCACATCTTCTATTCTAAAGTTTTCTTCCAAAGCTTTTATCACCTGACCATCTCATGGCAAATGCACTACACAAAGTTCTTCACTTAAGGCACGGAGAACAAAACAGCAAAAGGGAGTATTATTTGTGCCTTATATTTGCTTATCAAAAAGAAAATACTCTCCAAAGATTGCTCACTGTGTCACACATTCCCATGAGGCAGGCTTAAGCTTCAAAACCTTCCTAACAAAACAATGCCTCAAAGCAAGTTAGTTGATCCATGATTTATAAACCAAAACATGTTCTTAATCAACAAATTTTATGCATTTGGGACAAGATCAGACCGAAAATGTAAAGAAAGAACCAACATGGATTCTTTGACCATTATAACGTGTCTCCTCTTACAGTTTAAGTACTTTCCTATGAAGTTAGTTGGGAGTACGTTTTATGAGCAATCTATTCCTTACAACTGCCAGGTATGACAAGTTTGTCCCTGCCCACACACTGCATTCTGACAGCAGTGCCCTGCAGTTTGAGATTCACCAAAAAGTGTGTGAATACCAAAGTGATTCCAATGCCAGCAATGCCCAGAGCAATGCAAAGCACTGCCATTCCCAGAGAGGCAAGCCAGGACTGCCGTGTCCTAGTAACTCAGCCATCCCTTGGCATTCTCACTCTGACCACCCTGCTGAAACCAGAGGAGCCTTTTCACCACAACTTCCCAACATGGCTTTGGAGCACCAGACCCACGAGGAACTGGAAATCCCTATCACTCATTCTCAGTAACTCTTTTCATATAAAGGGGCTGACAGCACTTCCCTTTTTCCACCCCTGCTCTGCTTCCTCTGGGCAGAGCAGAGCAGAGCAGGGCAGGGCAGGGCTGGCCTCGGGAGGGACTGGCTGTGGCCTCAGCAGTGCCTGGGCCCCAGTGGCTGTCATGCTGCTGCTGTGTGCCAGGCAGAGCCCAGCCAGGGGCTCTGTCCCTGCCCGGTGTGCCATGAGCTAGCCCTGTGTGACGGGCACAGGCTGCTGCTGGCTGTGCTGCTGCCTGCCCTCTCCCACAGGGACCCCTCGGCTGTGCCCTGCCCCTGGCTCTGGAGCAGGGGAGCTGGGATCCTCCAGGCAGCCCGGGGCACACGTGTCACGAGCTGCCTCAGTGCTGACCTTCTGCTTTCTCACTGTTTCCCACAAGAGCCTGTCCCCAGAGCGCTCCTGTTTGCTGCCATGGCAGAAAGGAGCCTGGAGGTGCTGTCCCAAGCATTTTCCTGCTGGAGGCTTGGTTTAAATTTTCTTTCTTCTCAGTGTGCTTTTCCCCTCTATGGACACTGACGCTGGGCAGGCTGGGATGAGTAGATGGGCAAGGGCCCCTCAGGACAGACAGAAAGAAGAGGCTGCAGGAAGTCTGTACACTCAACAGCCCCCAGTATGCCAAAAATCAGCCTACACAAATGAGAAACAGCTTCCCAAGCGTGCAACAGCTATGTCATGGAAAAGAGAAGGAAGACAGAAATCACCCAAGCCTTGTCTCTTTCCAGAGGCCACTGGAGGGAAGGGCCAATGACGATATGTGCTCTGATATACAAACTGCAAGCACAACATCCAGCCCCCGGCAAACAGCTCAGCGCTGGTGGGGAGCCTGCACGTGGAATTCCCAGGGCACTGCGGGATGTTCCTGCTGCTGCCCCTGGCTCGCCTCACCCTTCCCCATTCCTGGGCACGCCTCAGGGCTGAGGAACACCTAGGGACAGGAGCAAGATTGCACAGTGATTTTGGAACTGGTACAGCCAGCCCTGATGGATCTGTGGGTAAAGCAGCAGCTCGGCTCTGCAGTCTGACTGTAATGTGTTATTTTAGTGTAGGATCTCCCATCAGGCAAGATTTATTTTTCCTGGAAGAAGGATGAGCTATCAGCATACTCAGTAAAGCCAGAGCTCCATGCTTAGTTATATGGAACACTAATTACAGGCAAATGCCCTAAAAGTAGCACATGATCCAGAAAAAAGCAGGGAACTACAGGCAATGGAGGTGTCAGAATCCATTCCAAAAACCACAGTGGAAGGAAAAGAGGGCTTAGCATCTATTTATAAATGAAAAATCACAAATTATGTAAAAGAAACGATACAGAAAGTGTGTGCCCCACATTATCCAATTCCAGCGTGCAGTGTCACGAGGACAGCACGCTGCTCAAGGCAGGGTATTGCTGAGGTACTGACACTGCTCTTGCACTCCTCACAGTTCTCCTGGCCAGCCTCGGAGGAACACCAGAAGCATCACATGAGTGAGAGAACAGAGCTGGGCTGCACTCCTGGCTCTGCCTCTGACCTGATCTGTCTGATCAGGAGCAAATGCACCCATCCCTCCCCTTCTCCCTGCATGCAGCTCTGCCTGCTCGCCCTGCAGGAACTCCCTGGAGCAGGCGCCGGCCTCAGCTGTTTTGGTACTGCTTAAAAAAGTTCTGGTTCAAGCATTTCCCCTTCCCAAGCACCATCCATAGCATAAACTCCTAAAGGACACTGCTGGAAGGGACTCTGTGCAGCACGGATTTCAATGTCAAACTTTTCTTCTTTGATGGAATGTAACAAATTCTCCCAAATGCATAAACACTCTGGCAGCACAGGTCTGAGTGTCTCAGAGGGCCAAGGCTGGTTTTACCCAGATAAGTCCTTCACATTTACTCCTCAACTCCAAATTTGTTTTGCTCTAGTCCTATAAATAGTGTATTTGCATTCTCTTCCCAGCCTACATGCACCACGTTTCTCCCCTAGGATGAATTTCATTTTGTTGTTTCCTGCCCAGACTTTTTACTAAACTACATGGTTTGGCTTTAATAGCCAAGCTGTTGCAAAACCCTTTTCTGAGAATATAATAAAATTTCTGGGCTCAGTGACGCACACAAAAACCCACAACCAGCACACAGGTCTCCAACCACAAACAAGACTGAGATAAAGCCAATAGTAGCTACTCACTGCCTGCTTGCTAAATGGCACATTCTACTCATCACAAATGGCAAACCCCACACCAGAAGCAGCAATACTCCAACTGCCTTGAACCCACAGAGATGGGGAGGGACAAGAACAGAGGCTGGGGAGCAGCTGCAGCACATCAGCGACTGCAGGGCAGAGCCCCTGCCTGGGGCAGCTGATGGCCAGGACACCAGTTCTCACTGCTCTGAGCAGGGCACATGCTGCCAGGGGCTCCTGGATGCACGTTCATCTCCTCACAGCGCCTTTAAAAGATCCCTTTACACACAGATGAGAAGCAGGTCCAAGAAGTTTAGGAGAAAACTGCCAAGCTTGTACTTTTTTATTTATTTCTGCAAAATAAACAGCAGATCTCTCGAGATACAAGTCTGCCTGTATCCATGACCTCCAGCCAGCAGCTGGGACTCCAGAGGACGATAAACAAAAAGCAAATGCCCACAAGTTTTTCAGCTGCACTTCTGCAAACATGGCACAGGAAAGCATCTGTAAAATCAGATCACTGACATCAGGGTGCAGAAATCAGGAGATACTGCAAGAAAGAGCTGGAAGAATTCTGTAGTCAAACTGCAGCCCAAGTATTTCTGACCTCTGGTTAACTGATCAGAATTCCCACTCTAACCTCTTCATTGTCAGAGAATGCTAAGTTATGATGTCTAACCAGAGAAATCAAGTTTCATGCATTTGGGGGTCATCTCTCCCCCAGCTTCCTGTCAACTATGTTTTATTCATGTTTAGAAAAGAGGCATCTTGTTCCAGAGTCACTAAAAGGCATTAAACTTAGACCTATTGCAGCTTCTGCGCTTGGTCAAAACCCAGTCTGAATTCAATGCACTTGATCCAAATAAACATGGAAAAAGGAGCAAAGGCAAGAAGACTCCGCATTTTTCTGAAGCCTTCTGTGGCTTAGTCTCATGCTTTTAATCTGCATATCTTGAAACACCCTATAAATGCAGCAAAAATAATGATTTTCAATTCACAAAAGAAGGGAAGCCATGGCACAGAATGGAAATTATAAATTATACAACTTGGGGACAGGCAGAGGGACTCTGCTACACCAAAGTGCCAGCCAAGATTTTTTCAGAGTATCAACAGTTGGAGACCAAATTCGATTCAATCATACATTTCACAACCAAATGCCATGTTTTCACACTTTCACAAAACTTATAATCTGCTCAGTGGAGCCTGCAACTTTTCTTGTTGACTTGAAACATATGCAACATTTAGAAGAGGAGTTTTGCAATACCCAAAACAAACAACTGCCATGATTTAATCAGCAAATCCAGCACATGGTCAAAAGCAGATCCTATTGCTCCTGTGCCCAGAGATGAAATCTCAGGGAGCCTGGCAGCACTGCAGGAGACAAGAAATATGAGCTTACACCAAAACTTCCAAGGCTACAACCAAGGCCTGCCCTGCAATTTACCCAGCTGGTGGCTGGGGCTTTAAAAGGATCAGATCAATGTATGGCCCAGCTCTTGCATGTGGTTAAGAGAAATGCAAATCATCTATCTTGCCTCAGACAGGAATTAATCAGGAAGGAACTCCTCTATTAACCTCCTGCCAAGAACCAGCCCAGAGGGCAAGGGAGCGCTCTCTGAAGGCCCCAGCAGCTCCTGGTGAGCAGGATGGAGCAGGATCAGCTGCAAGGGAGGCTCTGCATTTCTGCCTCCTGAAACAGAGGACAAAACTTCTGAAGTTTATCTGCACAGGGCACATGGGAAAGTCAGATGAGTCATCTGAAGGCATCCAGTGAAAGTGGATTCACACCTTCAGCTGACTCTTATCTATTTTCCCCAGTGCCATTATATACACAAACCCTATGTCAGACCAAAAAAAACCTTCTAGGCCACCTGAGCACTGAAGAGAACATAGAAAGGTCAGAATAGGACTTGCCAAATTTGTTTCTGAAGTCATGCTCAGCAACCATGTGAGAAACTGATAAAGATCTCACCAGCTGCTGGGAGAGCAGCAGCATGTGAGGATCCTTCAGGGCACTTTCTCAAAGTCATCCAGTTTAAAGGGTTGATTCATGCAAGGGGAAGACCTAGGATGTCACTGTTACTCAGCACACAGAGCTGGGGCAGAGCCTGGGCTCCGGGGAGCTCAGAAAGCCCCTGTGCAGGTGCCCACACAAGGAACCACGCGAGGCACCAGTGCAGCCACTCGAAATAAGGGAGCAGTGCCTTCTCTGCCTCAGGGCCCATCTCGGAAACAGCCTCAAAATCAGTCCTGCCCCTGTGGGCTTTGGAGAGAGGAGCACAACAGAGACCACAAGCCCCCCAGATCCTGCACTAACCGTGTGGGAATGGCAAACTGGTGGAAATAGCTAACAGCAAAGAGGTCAAAGCTGGCTGGGCTCTCCAGCTGAGACTGAAATGCAGCAGTGCTGAGCACATCCTGAGCAGAACGTCCCCGAAAGGAATCAAGGCAATCTCAGGTGTGATCAGAGTGCTCTTGAGCCCGAACATTGCTGTGGGGACAGAGAGGTCTCCAAGGAATAGAGCAGGAAAAATGTCCGAGGAGGGGGCCAGGCTGAGGCCGAGGAACCAGCTCACAGGAGTGCTGAGGTTTCCCCAGCAGCAGGCGGGTGGGGGATCACAGGACACAGCTGCAGGCTCAGCTCTGCCAGCAGGCACAGGACAGGCCTCTGCTGTGCAGCCGGCCACCCAAACCAGCTGTGCTCCAGTGAGGGCCCTTCAGCTGACAGCAGCACAGCCCGGCTGCAGCCCTGCCCTCGGAGCACGGGGCTGCTCCTCCCCTCGGTGAACTGCAGCTCTCAGCTGACTCATGCCAATGCCCCCGGCTATCTGGATGGTTATCAGCGTCTGATCACAGCATCACCAGCACCAACTGCAGCCTCAGAAATTCTCATTTCCCACTGCCTTCAGAGAACTCCTCGTTGTGCCTGTAGGTATAAAGATACCTGACAGCAGTGTGAAGTGTTCCCTTTCCAGTACAGGGAGAATTGAACCACTGCCTGGTTTTGACTGGTTTAGAACCAAATCTGCTTGCCTAAACTGAGAGAGTGGGTCTGTACCCTTTTCACATGACATATGCTCAATTTGCAGTGAAATCTGATCCAAACCTGTTCACAGAACACTTCGTTCAGCCACAGAGAAAAGCATCCTTCCCATCTGTGCTTCCATTAGGAACAGTCACATAAAGCAGGATTCCGCTGGAGAGTCTCACAATCTCACCAACTTCCAAACTACCTTGAGATCAGCATGAAATTCAAACAGCTCTTTCCAGGAGCAAAATTCACAACCCAAAGTAAGAGGAAGAGAAGCCAAATACTTCATTTCAAGGAATTATTGTATCCTAAAAAATTAGGTCACTCAGTTTGTCACCCACATGGCTTTGCCCTCAAAACCATCAGAATTGAAGCTACTAAAGGATGATATTGTGACCTGTATTTTCAGCAGCCATGCATGGTAAAATAGGTATCAGAGACATATCTGGCAGCAAAGTAATTTGCTTTATTTGAGGTGGCATCTGAGAAAAAAAGGGGCTCACTTACACGTCAGACTGTGACCTGCAGCCTGTGGAATTCACATTCTTTACTTGAACCCAGCTGACTCACTCAGCAAGAAGCTTGGCAGTGAGCAGGACACCTGTCCAGAATGTGAGGCCTGGTTTCTGTTGTTTTAGCTGTGCTGAAACAGGAGGCAGAGTTTTTGCTTGCTTGGGTGCATTTCCCACCCACCTCTGCACTGATCACACAGGTGCAGTCACAGGCACCGGGGCTGTAGGTGACTGCTGTGCTGGGCCACAGGCACAATGCCCTTGAGCAAGACTGGCTGCAGAACAGTGCCACTGCTCCGAGTGCCAGGAACACCTCAGGAACATCAACATACTCAGAGGACCCCATGCAGCAGCACCTTGTTAAAAATAAGAAAGAGGAAGAAGGATTAAAAATAATTTGCATGAAGTGAAGGAGCAGCGCTGAAAAGGGGCCCTGAAAGCTCAGTGCTCTGCTCTAAGCAGTGGCTCCCAGCAGCAGAGGGTGTCAGAAGGACCCCAGGGATGGAGCAAGCCCCCGGGGGGCAGTCCCACCACGGAGCCCCAGTGCCAGCCCTGCTGCTGCTGCAGGACCCAGCTGTGCTGCCGAGGGACTTCGGGTTTACTTGTAACAGGAAAGGAAATGGTTTCTCAATGCATTGCTAAACAAACCCTGCAAGACAGGACCCAGCACAGGCCAGCAGGAAAATGTGCAGGCAAGGTGTGCTGGACGGGAGAAGCCTTAGGAGAAACGGGCAAATACGAGCACAGAGAGGTAGAGGGCTAGGGAGAGATGGAACAGCAGATGGATGGATTTTCCTTTGAACCCTCAGTCATGCCTGAGGCTGACACAATAGCCACTGCCCAAACACTACAGTATGTTATTTCTGCTTTGTCAAATGATGCAGACAGCATCATTTCTGGGTCACTTGGAGGCCACATACCACTCCTTTTCTTCTCTCCTCTTCTCTTTTTCACAATCCCAGCGACTGAGGCTGTAAACACTCAGCTGAGGCCTCCCCAGCTAAGAGTGGGAGGATGAAACTGCACAATCAAGTAGTTCCCTGAGCCTCATAACGTAATTCTCTTCAAAGATTTCATCCCAGCGAGGCATCTGTGCCCAGTGCAGCTACAGGAACAGTGCTCTGCTTAAAGATCAGAGATTTCACACCCCCTGAACACTAAAAATGAAAGCCCTCCCCCTCCCTTTGCAACCCGAGGACACACAAGTGTAACAGAATGACTGAGAGCATTCTGCACGACTAAGAACTGTACTTGCCATTTGCTGAGCACAGCCCTGCTGCTGCCACATCAGACCTGCAGCTCTGCTCCTCTCAGCTCACGGCTCTCCAGCACCCTGCAGCTTCTCCACCCCAGGCACGCTGCAGCAGGCTTAGCTCCATCGTGCTTCCACACGGAGCACAGCCCCCCCTGCCCCAAGGCTCTCCGGAGGGGTGCTGCTACTCCACACTGCCCATCAGACCTGTGCAGGCTCCGAGCCCTCACGGGGCTGCTGCGTGGCCACTGAGCAGGCCGATGGATCTGCCCGGCTGTGAAGAACACCACACGGGCTTCTCAGAGTACTGCAGGTCAACAAGGACCTGTCCAACTCTGTAAAGTCCTACAGAGGCTAAAGCAGCCCAAACATAACACTAATACTCTGCCTCTCTCTGTAATTATTCAGTATCTTGGCAAACCCACTGGATCTCTCCTCCCACTAAGAAAACAATTAACCCCCCACCCCCTGTGGGCTTTCCAGCATCTGCAGCAGAAGGCAGCAAGTGACAGGGAGAAAGACTATGGAAGGCTCAGAATCTGCAAAGGAAGCACCAGGCCATGCTCTGGGCATAGGAGAGTTGTGTTACAGCCCATGGATCTCTCTGTAAAATTCAAAAGTAAAAGTGCCTTTAAAGAGAATATCCTCCATAATTTTTATGATAGCACTAATCATTCTCACACATCTCTGAAAGAACTCTCAGGTACATTTGACTGATGGTGCAGGAAGTGGAAATAAAGACACCAACTAGCTGTGCATGTATAAACTTAGAGCCTAAATAAAGGAGAGTTTACAGCAGACAATATAAAGCCAGACATTTCCTTCAGCAAGGTCAGGAAGAGGATGACTAATTGTAGGTCCCCATGATATTCCTGCACTTCCCTTTCCTCACTGCAAGCCTCATTCCAGCCTGTGGTCCTGAGTGTCACAGGCTGGCACAGACAGTGAGCTCCAAGGGGAACACCTGGGATGAGGACTGAGCACTCCCCAGGACAGAACTGAGAGGTCTCAGAAGGAACCAAGCTCCTTCAGAGGAGCATTTTACTGCCCAGGATGCTATCCTTAATGCCAAAGGCTTTTTCCCATTTTTCTTCCCCTTGCCTTCTCAACCATCCTCCTTTTGTAAAATACAAGCACAAACCTCCAGTCTCTACCATTCCCTCACATACTGGCTGGGGAACGAGACAGATTAGCAGGTTGTTCTCAGGATTATTAGCAGGCCAAGGGAAGGAAACAAAACACAACAAAATCAAATCCTCTGCTTGTTTGACTCAATTATTGGAGCACTCGCAGAGCTCCACCTTCCCCTCCCCGGCGGCACACGGAGTTCCCCAGACTGCTGCCGGGCTGGGCTCTGGGGAAGAGCTTTACCCAGAAAAGCGTTCAATCCCTGCCCGAGTAGGGTGCAGGTCTTGGAGCTGAAGACGTTCTGTCTCTGCGCCCTGGGAAATCTCAGCTAAGAAACCCTATTCTCTGAAACGCTCCCAATTATTGGGTTTCTGCTAGAAAGAACTGAGCTCTTCTGGCAAGGACTGGGGTCACATTTCTCTTTTCACAGACACTGAGTGAGAAAGCTGCCATGGCTCACTGCTCACATTTTGTTTTTCAAAAACTCTCCTTGGGGCTCTCTCTTACGGGTTCACGTTTGCCTGTGGCAGCCATGAGGGGTTTCTATCATTAATTAAACACAAACACAGGATTTAGAGCAGACACCTGAACCCAGATTCCCAACCCCCCAAAGAACATTTTTTTCTTGTGACTCTGAGACTTTCACCTACACCACGTTGTGCCCACTTAAAAAGTAGAGGAAAATAGAGCTGCCAACCCAGTAACAGTTGTATGGGGAAAAATAGAGGGGACTGATAAGCAGCAACTGGCCATACACCAGACAGTTCTGCAACAGCTACTTGGCATCATACAGCAGCCTGGAAAGACTTTAATCAACACTTGAAAAAAGATCACAAACACAAAGGTAACAAGCTCCAAGCTCAGCATCTTTCAGGCAGGTACAATATCCATTACTTTTGGGAATTGCCACGGAAACTTAAACACCACGTTTGTCTCTGGACCTAAGCAGAACAGGAGGCTGGGGCTGGTTTTCCTTTGGTTTTGTTCATTTAAGAGAAGTGTATTGTGACAGTTGGCTAAAACCAAGTTTCTCATTTTCAAGGCATTCTATGGAAGCAAAATGAAGTTCTCAAAACATATTCTTTTAATAAAAATCAGCATTAAATGTACAATGGAAGAAAATGTGCCAGTTGAGGATCAGAGTTTAAGCATTTTGCCTATGTGTCCAAAAATTATTTTATGCAGGATTTGAGAAAAATCTGAGTCTGACTTTTTTTGCTCCAGTTGGGAGTTGGAAAAAGGCCTTTAGAGCAGCAAAGTTCTCACACTCGCCATCACTTCCACAATTCAGAAAACATTCCAGAGCATCAGCCTGTAAGAAACATTTCTAAAACGTGATTTATACGCTTGTGTGCTTTCATTCCATTTCCCTTTTCATGCTCTACAGGCTCTTTAGGAAATACTCTTCAGAAAACTTCCTCATCACCCCTCTGCATTCCTTGTGCTGAGTTACATCCCTTTTGTCCTACGGTATCTCCTTGGATTACGTGCTGGGGAGAAGCTGAGCAGGCTCTGGGTTCAGGGTTTCAAGTGCCTCTGCTCAGACCAGAGGAGGAACTCACTGTGCTGAGCCACATCGACCAGAAACACACAAAACCCGAACTGCTGAGGAGAAAAGAAAAAGCCATTGTAACAGCCTGTGTGCTAGTCTGTCATGGAAATACTCTCCTCCCAAGGAGCAGGGGGAACACAAAGGGATTCTGTGTTGTATTTCTCTGCCTGCCAGCGGACAGCTCTGAGTGCTGGATACAAATTCATGCCACAAGAGTTGAGATTTTTCACTGCAGCCAAGCAGCTCTGCATCATATACAAAGATCACTCCTGGGTTTGTCCGACTCCTTTCCTTTACAGTACTTCACCTTGATCTCTCCAAAAGGAACATGGATAAGTTAAGCATTACTGAAAATCCAGGATCCTAAGGATGCTGTAGAACGCTGCAATGCCACACCTGTGCAGTGGAAGACTCTAAATGTCACTGCTACACTACTATACCTCCTGCCAGGTGTGATGTAAAACACTACTGGGAGTAATTCTGGAATCCCTCCAGAATACCAAAGCCAGAAACACAGCAAAGGCCTATAATGGCTAAGGGATCCAGCAGAGCTGCAGACAGCTTTTTACCTGTCTCACAGGCACAAAGTCAGTGTCCAGACTCAGCTTCCCTAGTATTTGGCTTGTTCAAAAATAGAGCACATGAGCTGTCCTTCCACTGCTCAGTCACTCTGAGGATTTTCACAAATGCAAAATTTAAAGTGCTCAGCCAGCATAGGATGAGCAAACAAAATGGCAGGATTCCCTAAGTATCAGCAGTCTTGCTTTAGAATCAGCTTCTGAATCCAAAAATGTCTTGAACAAAAAGAAAAAAAACCCTTTCTACTTCCATCATTCCTTCATAGATAGCCTTATTTCTCTTTTGTGTTTTGGCAAAGGAAATTTATAAATTCAACTAGATTGTTTACAGTATAATCTTGAAAGTGCAAATAATCAGCAGCAGATTATTATTAGCTTTCCAGCTGTGATCTCATTCAAAGAACACAGAAGTTATCTTAAACTTCCAGATGCCCTGATTTCCCCGAATGCTGGACGGGGCTGTTGGCCCAGCAGCACAGTGAGTGCTGGGTTAGGTTACAAACACAGGCATCTGGGAGCTCAACAGAAGCAGTCTGGCTGCCCAGGCTCTGGAGCCCATTTGCAGGGCCTGCCTGCAAAGCCCCTGCATGTCCAGTCTTGCCTCTTCAGCACAGCCACTGCCAATCATTTCCTTCAGCTGAAAAGAGAAAGGGGGAGGACTGAGCACAGTCACCCAGAAATAGGAAGCCATAGCATTACTCACTACCTTGAGGACTCGCCTGCTCTTCCTTTTCAATTACTCAGCAGATGTTCTTAAATCAGTTACTCAGTTTCCAGGCGCACCTGCCAAAGCCCAATTTCACAGACAGGCAGCCACCCCCTGAACTCGGGGAGGCACATCCTGCTCCCCTCCCTCAGCCAGGGAACCGGCACTGGGAGCAGCCTCCAGCAGCAGAGCCACCCTCGGCACAGCCTGCGATCCCCACGGGAGCACTCCCAGGAGCAGAGCTGCTTCTGGGGGCTGCTGCAAGGAAAAAGGCAAACCCACCCCCATGAAGGAAAATGCTCTTTCCAAAAAAAAGACCAAAGTTCTTAAAAATTCCAGTTTGCCACATACACTACAGTCCCCCGTGCCAAGGCTCTGTGTTCTGTTCCCATGATGAGACTCAGGAAGGGGAGTTTGCTTCAACTGTTAATACAGAAGTGGGGGCTTCTGCCTTGTCTCGGGTATTTTGGCTTCTTGCAGAGAGAACAGAGCAGGGACATGGCTGAAAAAAACAGGCATTTAAAAAAAAAGTCAACTATAGGAAATTGCTTAACTGGAATGTGGCAACTTGCCACATTCTCTCTTTTAAAACAGCAAAACAGCTTTATTTTAACAAGCTGCTATGAGATTGTATTTTGGGATTGTCAGGAAGAACAAAATACACTAAACCTCACTCTGTTCAAAAAGCTTTGAACCTATAACACAAGATTTTAAGAGGGGAAAAAGAAAAGCTTTGGTATGTTCCGCCATGCAGTGGGATCAGAGGTTTTCAGTTTGCTCACCAATTACCAAGAATGCTCCCAGAGTACTGAAACACGAAATACAGGACTGGGAAAGCTGTGAGTGTAACTGAGATTCACCTGCCAGGTTAACCAGGTCCCTCACAGCTCAGCTCTAGGAGAGACTCCTAAAACAGTTAAAAAGTAAAATGGTGTCAGTGAACTGTGTGAGCTTTATCTTCCCCCCAGGACTGGTGATGCCATCTGTCAGTGAGTTTGCTTCCAGGGTCAGCTCTCCCTCCTCCTCAGCAAACAAACGTTCTCACCAGCACCTGTCCAAGGCCCCCTCTCTCTGCAGTTCCATGTCCTCAGGTTAGCCTTCCTGCTCTCTCAAGATCAGCAACATCACAGTCTCAGACAAACCTCTGTGCAGATCCTTTCTGAAAGCCCAGGACCATCCCCCTGATGGAGTCAGTATAAGTGCAGCAAGAATGAAGGATTACTTGAAGAAGTTTGGGTTAAACGTGGGATGTGGGGAAAGGCTGTAAGACAGAAGATGGTGTTGCAGAAAGTTTTATTTATGGCCTTTTCCCTGATTTTGTTTTGAAGTTACTGAGATGAGCTGTGTATTCTACTCTGCTCTAAAGTTGCTGGTCAGTTGCTGGGTGTCTTTGACTGTTCAGTGAGGTTTTGTACTGGACTAGTTCTTCCTTCCTACTCCCCTGCTACTCTGCAGGGCCACGGGCAGAGCGAGCGAGGCAACAGGAAGAGCAGAGTGTAGGAGTCCCTTCTACAGAGACAGAGCAGGATGTGACCTCTGCTCCCTGAAGAGGGCACAAATGGTCAGGTCCTCGTATCCAAGCTGGTCTCTCCCTAAAGGAAAGGCTATAGCAAGGACCAAGTGAAGCTGTTAATATCAGTCGTGCTTTGTAGGAGGAACTTAATAATTAACTGCAAAGAAGTCAAATTATCGACTATTCTTACGGATTCTTGCTAAACCAAGCTTAAACACTCTAGTACTTGATGGAACTTCAATTCTGTCAAACTTTTCTCTCACAAAGTGCTGGTGCTGCTCCTACTTGAAAGCATCCAGCTCCTGCAGCCTTGGAGCTCTGCTGGGGTAGGACAGAGTCTGGAAACCTGTGTGACCTGTTTGTCCAGCCCAGAGGCTCCCCTTCCCCACTGGCTGTGCAGCCCTACTGCACTCTGCATTTCACAGCCTCTGACCCCAGTTTGTCCCAGGAGCTGCCTGAGCCCCATTTCCCAGGGCAGCACAAAGGGCAATGACAGCAGCCACCACAAGTTAGTCTCATCCCCATGTAAGGATACTGAGCTGTGCAAAGTGTCTTTTCAGCCTCAAACCTTAACAGAAGGCTGTACCAGCATGCAGCAAAGTACAGCTGAGGGAGGCCTTACTGCTACTAACCTGGTGCTCCCATCCTGGCTGTAGTTACAGATTGCTGCTGCTGGGTCTGCACAAGCACCAGGCGTGGTTCCCCAACACTGCAAGTTCATACTCTGAGGGTAATGATTCACATAGTTCAGCCCCTTTAATGTCCAGTCTCTCTAAGAGACCACAGCAACAACTTCTGAACGTGTCTGCCTTCAAAGCTGTCCTAGAGCCTGTCTATGAAGGGCTTCTGTGGGATCCTAGATAATGAGAAAAAATGCACTGCAGTTAAGATGGCCAGCTCAAAAGACAAAAGCAGGGAGCTTCCACTGCTGCTTTAGAGCTTAGTCCTTCATGTATGTCTTTTTCTACTGAAAGGAGCCTTACTTAGTGCAGTATGGATGAGTGCTGAACCAGCTTCTTGCAGTGCTTCAGCTCCCACTTGCTCTTCCTGTTTAGCTGAAACTCTTGTGTATGAAGCTAAGTAAAACTGACCCAGAGGTTGTTTATGCTTTCAAAGGGTATATGGTCTGTGTTGGAAATGAGTACCTCGATCCAGCCTGACTCCCACTACAATAATAACTGGAAATGAACTCTGGACCATCAGTTCCCAGCCACTCTGGGTTAGATCACGTTGCACAAGGAATATCCCAACCTGGGGGAGGGGAAGGCTCTCAGTGACACGGAGCAGCACCTTCTGCTGCATAGACTCTCCCAGCAGCTGCTGGCTTGGGACCAAGGATGATCCATATGGAACCCACAAACAGCAATGGCAGACAGAGAGGAGAAACCCTGTGGGTTCCCCAGCAGCTGAAAGGAGAGGGAGCACTATAAAGCCAACTACTGTACAGTGTCACTTGAACGTGAACCTTGAGACTCGCAGGTAACCTGTCAGGTGTGTGCTCCACATATCCAACCCAGATAAGCAATGCCAAGGCTCCCTTTGTCTCCCAGGCTGGCCATCTGCAGCAGCAATGTGAGAATTACAGGGCAATAAAGGTGCAGTTAATGCCCTTCTTTTCCCAACTTCCACACTGTCCTGTCCCAAACAGTCAGTAAAATCAAGACTAGAGGCGCTTTCTCTGAAATGTGCCTGCCCTTGCTACTTGCCAAGAGAAGTTAGAAAAGCCTCTCAGGAATAGGCCGACTGCTTTCAGTTCCTCTTAGCGAGACTGTAAGTACTCAGCTTTCACTTGCCAGCATTAAAAACTCCCTCCTCGTCTTTGGTCATTCTAGAGAATGAGGAAGGATCAAAGCATGGGCTGAGTGTAGGCAGTGTCACTCTTATTGCAGGGGGAACTGCAGAGCACACAACTTCTCACCCCATTGTCCCTTCTGAGGAGCCTGTGAAGCATGCTGACCATCCAGGATTTCAACACAATTAAATTGTAAATTAGTCTTGTCCTTCACAAAAGGCTCGTGACACACGGTGATCTCCAACGAGATACAATGACCCGCTAAATTCTCTGTTGGTCTCTTGGGGGTTTCCAGGACCTCCCTGTACATCATTCCCCAAAGTCAAACAACTGCACTTACCCTCTGAAAGAACGCATGGATTGGGCAGTGGTGGGGGTCGCTTTCCTACACACAGTTCTTTAAGGCCAGCTGTACTGGTAGTTCACTATCAGCCCCAGGAAAAGGTCCAAGCACTTAAAAATTCAGAGAAGGAGCTTAAGAGTAATTGGACTGTAAAGTATTCCTGTAATTATTTCAGTGGCAGAGATTTCAGAGATAGGTGTGGGCAAATTAAATCTTCATACAAATTGTGAATATTGTTTAGGCCGTGGGTAGCAGCACTTGCATGTTACGGATGAGACCATCATATAATACATTTCTTGCCACATACATGGCTCAAAAGGGAGAAGAACAATTAAGTGTCAGTTCTGGATGCTAAGAGAGAGCTGAACAGTTATTGCTGTAAACTTGCAGGTGTACTTGGGTGGATGGCAGCCTCATGCTGGGGCTGTCTCATGCAGAAAGGGACGTGAATGTTGCTGAAACATGCATTGAACAAGATGAAAAAAGAAACTTTATAACTGTAGAGTTTCTGCCAATTTAAGAGTCAAGTGAAACAAGGCAGAGAAAGAATCCTTCTGTATTCTAGGAATATCCACTTTCTCAGTTGGTTATCCTTTGCTATATGAGTGTTGTTTTTCACTCCCTTGCTCATTCAAAGCACACTTTAACATCAGACCAAGCCTGAAGACAGTACAACAGCACTCGTGTTTAAATAGCTGAAGCTTCAAGTGGGGGTCAAGGCCATGCTGTTTAAGGTATTCAGCCTTGAAAGGCACTTATAAAAGAACGGAGCCAGCAGAGACCAGGGCTAAATTCAGCTCTTACCCTAGTTTTAAACTGCTTCAACTCGTTGTTTTCAGTGCAGTCACATTCAATTGCTACTCCTGTAAAGGCAAGCGGGCTCACATAACCCGACATCCATCTGATGTCAACTGGACAACCCCAAGGAACAGAAGAGGGGTCCTCAGTCAAAGCCAGCTCTACTCTTTGCTACAGATGTCACTTACACGATACCTTTAGCAGACCGAGTGTTCCATCAAGTGATACGGCTGTAAATAATTCACCAGCAACCCCATAACACTTGATTAAAACCTACTGAAAGAAGATCTAATTAAATTGTCTTTTAAAGAACAGACATGATATGACGACTGTGTGAAGGGCAGATGGCAAGCAGAAGCTCATTGGAACATGAGAAAATAATTTAGAGGACAGTCCTTGGTAGCCAGTAGTATAAACTTTGCAAGGCCATTGGCTTTAAAGCTGTGTATCTTCTGTGCTGTGAAATACATGTCCTATTGATTAAATAATAGTTGGACAATACATTATAGGAATGTAGCAGCTACCTTGCTGCCAATGATATGTGCTTTGAGATAAAGCAACACAGCTCACAGCAGATTTTTCCATGTCTTTCAACCTCTGAGGAAGGAAAGAGCTTTATTTCATACCTCAAATCTAAGAAGAGATATGAACATAAAACTAACATCAGAGAATTAAGTATAAATCTAAAGTAGCCCTAAAGTTCAAATGTGTTGTCACCCAGTTCTAAGTTTTGCATGAAAATAAGAACTTACTGAAGAAAATAGAGACTTTTGTCCTCTGTATAATGAAGTCCATCCCAGTTGGGGGAAGAGAATCTACTGCTCAGAGACAGGCTTTCAAAGTAATCAAATGTGATCCTGGTGCATCTACCTGAGATCAAAGCAAGGCTGTGCCATGGTACTCACACCAAACTCCCAGAAGCTACAGTCTGTTTGCAGTCACTCAGTCATCTTAGAGGAAAAGATCTCAAAATTATTTTTCCCAAAGAAATTAATTTCTTACTGATAAATTTCAAAATCCCTCATGCATCAGAGTGGCTCTCCAACTTCCCCCATGTTCTCTCTCCCAGAGTTTGAGGTTAGGTAAATCTCAGAGCCACAGCTACTTTCGTGAAGAGGCTGAAGGCTCAGCACTTAGAAGAGCTCAAAAGAATTCCAGCAATGCAGAGACTTGCAGGCTCACTGATGCTGTTCCCACACCACTGAGGCTCTGGCAGGGAAGCTGACACACCACGCTGCTAACCCACCCTGTAAAATACAGCCTGAGCTGAATGTGGAGACTTTATTCTTTGCAGTATTAAAGGGCCATGCCTGCAATGACAGAGCCTCACACCAGGCTCCTGGTGTCAGGAATACAGGAAGACTGAGGGGGCTGAGCCAGCCTATTTCCGTGGAGGATCCACGAGGAGAGGCAGGGATCAGACCATGCGTTTCCTCATGTGTTTCCCCTTCCCCCTGCACCTTGGTTTTACAGCTGCAGGAAAGACCAAGCCAGAAGTGTGAAAACTGCTGAGTCAGGCCATGTCTGTGGGGCCTCGGAGAGGCGGTGACAGCGCTGGGGCCAGAGGACAAAGCCTTGTGCTGAGGCAGAGCTGAGACACTGCAGGGTGGGGACAGGCAGGACACAGCCACTGCAGGCACAGGCAGGAGGCACTGGGCAGCAGGGGCATCATGGAGCCCTGCCTGAGAAAGATGAAGAACCAGAAGCATTTTGCTTTAAGAGAACTGGAAAGAGGATGCACGTTAAGTGTAGTAGGATTTAGCTAGTCCTGGCTAAGTTAGCATAAGGAAGAAGGCCAGAGACAAGCATGGGTGTCTCTGTAAGCTCCTCTGCAGGCTCAGAACTCTTCTGGTGCAGCAGTAATCTCTAACAGTGGGAAACATGCCCTGTTTTGGCACAACAGTTCAAAAGGACACTGAAAAGTCTGTTAATAAAATGCTAGAGGCAGGATCTGCCCCATCATTAGAAGAGCAGTTGGGCTGAGTGAGGAGAACCCCCAGACACTGCTGGGGACTCCAGCTCAGAGCAGGGCTGCACCAGCACTGCATCTGCAGCCAGCACACTCCCTGCCCACTGCACGGACTGCAGGGCTACCCCTGCCTTCAGTCTCAATTCTTCTGTTGCCAGGTGTCCATTCACTGCAGAGCTCTTCGCCTCGAACCCCAAACTAGCCACTCTTGGCAACTGAGGCAATTTGAATGGCACAGTAGAAAAAAATAAGGAAAGAGCATATCAGTGGAACTGGAACCTGCCATGGCAGCACAATGGTGGTGTAGATTCAGTTTCCACAAGAATTAAACACTAAACATTAATGTCACCCTAGCAGAAGTATTCAGCTAGCTTTGCCAGTTATAGACTGGCAGGTGAGAACTGCTAAGGCCCAGTCAGTTCCAGGTAAATAGGTAATTACTGCTACAGAGGTGCATTCAGCATCACTCCAGAAAACATCTTCTTCCCAGGTAGGATTGCATTTCCTACAAATGCAGTCTCAGCACAAACTCAGCCAGTGTTTGAGTGCAATAGCTAAAGACCCAGAACACAGCAGCTTTCCCTTCTTCTTCCAAACATGAGTTCCCACAGATTCCACTCTAGTCCCTAGCTGTGACTGCAAATGGCTTAGGAATTTAGGCTGCATGGAGAGACATCTCACAGAAACTCTGCTTTGTTATACCCAGACAAAATGCTACCAATACAGCAGTGCTTAAATCAGACCTTCAGTGGTTCTACAAATATCACACTTGACCCCCAATGCAAGACCAAACCAGTTTCAACACACAGAGTATCCTGTCTGAATATGAATGGGACTGAGAAGCCCTTTGAGATCTAGTCTGGGGTTTCTCCCAGCTTAGCAGTGTTTACAAATGCTAAGAGTCTTTGGGGTTTGTGCTCACATTGGCTCTTCCAGAGCTATTCCAGACACTCCTGCGTTTCACAGGAAGAAGGAAAGAAAACCTGAAACCTTTCTTCTTTCAAAGGGAGAAGGCTGAAGGCCTGTGCAGAACTCCCCAAACAGATCAGTCTCCTTAGAACAATACCTGTGGATTTTTGTCAAATGTTTCCTTAAAACAAGGGAGGATAGGCAAGGGCATAGCTTCCAGAATTCACTAAAATAAGGGGAAAAAACACTGCATCTGATCTGCACACAGAGTTTTAAATACTACTAGCTGATGCTGGCCTAAGCAACCCAGATCTGCCTCTAAAGAAATTATGGAAAATTAAAGTTAGAAGACTTCTTAAAAAATGTTTTACTCTGTGGAAAGTTTCAGTTTTGCTCATAAAGACAAAAAGCCTGAAGTGTTTTGCTTGGCAGATAAAGAACAGTTTATAAGGAGACATCTAAAAAACTCAGGAAGCTTTAAAAAACAGAATCTCCCTACTTCAGCTTATTTCAGCAGAGCTAGTAACTGTATTTTAAAGCAGGATTTAGTCCTCGAGCTTACTCTAGAAATAAAAGGGGAAAACTGCTCTGGAAGAATAAAAATGTTGCCAGAAAATTGGTAGGAGCCAGGTGTGGAGAGGTTCTCCAAGAGCACTGTAGGCAGCATGAGGGGCATGGACACAAGCCTCCCCATGACTGCACTTACTGCCAAACCCATCACCTCCCCTAGCAAGGTCTTTCAGTGCTGATGGCCAAAAATCAATCTGTAGTTCTCAATCTGCAAAACCTACTAATTATTTCTTCTCTTCAATTTATAAATAAAACCTCACACTGGAACCTGCAGGCCTCAGCAATAACCCATACACAGCAACAATGAGGAGCTCAAGACTTCCTTTCCAAATTTAGACTGCTTCAAACAGAAGTGAAAGTTCTTTGATATATCAACAAACCAACTTCTATGTTGCAGAAGAACATTAGGAGAGCAGAAATGAGCAGGAAGGTGCAAAATTCACTGCAAAAAGCTTCTGAAGATTTCCAAGGCCACAGCCCCGAGGCTCCTGGCTGCATGCTGAACACTGGGGTCAATGACCTGTTCTGGCAGCATCAGATCAGACCAGATCAGAGCCTGGATCTGCTGCATCCCAGCAGCATTCCTCAGTGCCACATTAATTACTGCTCTAAAGAGAGCTCACAGCCTCTGCTATTTGAGCTCTTGCATGTGGGATAACTCATAATCATCCATTCAGGGGCACTCCATAACCCCGAGCAAAGCATGACTCCGTACTCTGCTGCTTCAGTGTCCTGGGATCCTTCCCTGCTTCCCCAAGACGCACACAGAACCAACTGGATGTTCTTACTAGGCATAAAAGGAATGAGACCTGGCCTCTGCTCACTTTAGAATATGTACAGAAATGACAACTCTATTTTACCCTTAAAGACAGATTTTGAACAGTCTTGAGCTCAGGTGTGTAAATCCAATGTGGTTTGGATCTCCCATCTGCCTCCAGCCCCAACAGCTCAGACTTCACCCCCCTGTCTGCACTTAGAGCAGGATAAACATCAGACACCTATGATCAGCCTGGGCTGTGATTCCCTCAAAGCCCAGGAGTGGGGCCTAAGCCAGGGTTTGAGTTCCCACCTCAGGAAGGCTGCAAGGTTCATTTTAAACAGGCTGTGCAAAAAGCAGTTTTACAATGAGGCCAGGGAGCCGAGCACAGAACAGGTGACTGTCACCTGGCACAGGTGCAGGTGAACACCACAGCTGCAGCAGTGATGACCTCTTATCCTTGGAGGTGTGCAGTGGGAGCACGGCTGCCTGGGGCTCGCCTCTGGGATCCATAGGTGGCACTGGAGCTCTGTGCAGCTCTGGCTTAAGGCAAAAGCCCTCTCTGCCCACCTGTAAACTTTGGTGCTACCCAGTTGTCCTGCCACAAGCAAGGCAGAGTTTATCTAGTTTAACTGGGGACTGATCCTGTCCCAGATTCCGGGGGCTATGCCAATGAGGACTGCCTGATAAGCCAGAATGCCAAACTTCCCCAACTGTGCTAGTGTGGCTGGGTGCAGACTCCCACCAAAAAGCAGGAAGGCCCACGACACTTCCATGCTCACAAGCCATGTGTTGGAAGAACTGCCCATTTCTTTTGGGGCAGGTGTGTTTCCAGATTCAGAGAGCTTCTGTTCCCCAGATTTGCCTGCTGTGGCAACTCTGTGCTGCTGTAGTGTCGACTGTGTGGGATTACTCCACAGGAGTGAGAAATGAGCAGGGAGGGAAGTCTGAGAGCTGGCTGAGTCAGGATCATCCATGCATCACTGTGCCTTTCATCACAGCAGTAATCCAGCCAATACATTCTCCAAGCCCCCTAACAGTGGGAGATAGCCAGGCTTACTTTTAGCATCATTTTCCCTTTATAAAAAAAAATAAAAAATTAAAAAATCCCTCTAAGCTGAAATTAAGGGTAAGAAATATTAAAGGAAAGGTGACGGTTTATCCCTCAAGCATCTGATGGATTACACTTAGTGGGAAATATCATTGTAACAGACACTATTCCCTAAATAATTTGGTATGTCACGTGACTTCTTTGTTAAGTGTTCCTATCTATGACCAAAGCAGGTGATAAATTTGTGTACCCCAGGCTGAGTCATTGCTGTACCTCTGTCTCTAGCAGGCAGCTGGAACACTGATCGGGGCTTTCCCTGGGTGAAATGCTCTTAACAGCACTGGGACTGCAGGAGCAGCCCCAGGTCTGCACAGGTGGGACCTGGGCAGGCCAGCTCACAACCAGGAGTTCAGCTGGACACAGCTGGGGCTCAGCTTGGCTGCCTGCCTGCTTAGATCAGTTGTGTGCAGGCACAGAGGGGTGGAAGCATGCAGAGGCTGGTGTGGCACCACAGGCTGTGGCTGTGTCGCTGTGTGCAGGCACAGACAGACAGACAGAGCTCCAGCCAGGCTCTGCTGGGCTCCTGCACTGCAGCTCCAGGGCTGCAGGAGGATGAGCAGGAATAATGCTGTTACCAGAATCCACACAGGCAGCCTTGGAAAGGCAAAGGCAGCACAGAGCCTTACTCTGACACTTCCTTTCTTGCTTCCCAAACAGTACACCATGGAATCCAACACAAGGCAACACGTACAGAGAGCTTGACACAAAAGTGAGAGTCCCTTGTCCTGTCTTCATGTTGATGAAAACCTGCTCACCAGAGCTTGTCCTGGGAACTCCAGGTAAGTGAAAACACTGCTGCTGAGTTTTTCTGTCAGCATTTATATAAAATCAGTGGTTGGAGATGTGCTAAATTCCATTATGATGTGGAAATTCTGATCATAACTATCACAAAGGAAAGATGCTGTCTGCAGACTATATTATAATAATATATTGTCTTCCCTTCTTCCAAGTCAAACAGAATCTCTGTTGAAGACTATCTTGTATAAGAGGTGCACAAATTTAAGAAAAGAGAAAGAGTCCTACAAAAACACAAGACACTTTAAGAAAAACAAATGTGTTGCATATATGCAAAAAGTAAGATGAAGTAAGAGACTTTCTTCTTCTCTTACATAAGACCTGCTGGGAAAGGAAGTCTTTTCAGCTGAACAAAGTTCATAAACATGTGGCTACAGGTTGCAGTTTGGCCTGAAAAATTCATACTCCCACTACTTCCAATTTACAAACGCAGTTGTGCTTCCCTTATGCACACCACATGCCCAACTTCCAATCTGCAAGTGTGGACTATTGCAATCCTCCTTCCTCTTCTCTCATGCCTTCCCCCATTTTCAAAGCGTTTGTTTCTGCTCAGAGATTGCCTGGTAAGATAAGCCTTTTCTAGACAAATTGCCAAATGAATTGAGATAATGCCAAAGCAAGTTCAAACAGATTTAATCCACAGGTACCATTCAGCCACTGTGAACAACTGATCTGTGGAGAGTAGACTGACTTATTTGTGACACAGCCCAGCTGGAGTCAGGCTTTCTGATCTGGTGCTCTGTTTGCTGAAGGTGCTGAACAGAAGACATTCCCGAGGAACACACCAAACTGATCTTTGCACACAGGGCCATCACAGATCTAGTCTGGCTGGAGGGCCAGTTTTCCCAAAAAGCAAGCAGAACCCAGAATGTGTGCCATTCCCTCACCTCAACACTCCCACCACAACCAGTTTGGAGGCAGCTGCCATGCCAGAGCCACTGCAGTCAGCTCTCCTGAGGCAAGAACCCAGCTAGAAGGAAAACACGCCTGCAGTCTAAATCCACTCCAGGTCTTGCAGTTCAGCCTTCCTGCCTCATCTTTGCTGCAGCCCAAACTGGGGGAGCTGGGGGAAGGTGTCCCAGTCAGTCTGGGGATTCCCACAGCTCACCAAACCAGCTGTTTCCAGCTGAGAAACCACAGGAACCTTTCCTGCTGCCAGCACCTGCCACTGTTTGCTGCTCACCTCCAACAGACTGGCTTGAGCGGTGGCTGGAAGCTGGATGTGCCTCACCACAGATGTCTAGTCCCACCAGCAGTTTCCCAGCCAGGGAAATGAATCCAGAAAGATACTGCCTTCACAAAGAAATACAGCTAAAAATAATGCGCTTCTAACTTTGCAAAACCAGTTTGAGTCATACAAGGGATTAGTGTAAGGACAGAGGTAAAGACTGACAGAGCTATTTCTTTCCAAGGATGCTTGAAACAACACTGGATGCTCACTACATGACAGATATTTTTTGCTCTCTTACATATGGGTTAAAATTACCATTATTTTCCATTTCAGTTTTGTAGTCAACTTGAGAAGTGAGTAAACCTGCTAGGACAGAACTGAAAGCACAGACCAGCACTAGGTAAAAAGAAAAACATTCAAACACTTATTGGACAGAACATATAAAACTTAAAAAAACCCAAACCAGACCTTGTGGCATCAAAGAATCCAGTCTGCTAATAACCAAACTAACAGAACCTACTTTCCACTACAGGGAAATTCCCTGCCCTTCTAAGAAATGGCCTTCCTACCCTGAAACAGGGTCAGCTCATGTAACACATTACACTCAACACATCCTTTGCAAGCAATTCCCACAGCCCTTTCTTTCCTCTCCTTCCTGTATCTCAGTTTTCCCTGAGCCACCCTGAGTGCTTATCTGTACCTGCCAAGGTCCAGTTTGAAATCCTTATCTACCATGTGCTTTATTTTGAGAACACCTTACAAGCAAGAGGAATGAGGAAGGACTTAAAGCATAGCAGTAAATGGGGAGGGAGCTAAGCATGAGCCCAAGTGCCCTTGGTTAGGTTGGTGTTCCTGACCTGGCAACTACACAGTTTACCAGTTATATTAATGGAACTAAGTTTCCACACTTCTTTTTCCTCTGAAGTGTTTGCACTGAAGAAAAGCCCCGTAAGAGTTCAACCCCAGCTTAGATGAGCTGTCACTTCAGATGTACAACACAGACATGGCTCACAGCACTGCACCACCAGGAGCCCCTAATCATGACCCACAGAGGCATTTGGCGACTTGTGGAGGCCACCAGGGAAGCACAGCAGGCCCTGGAGATCTCTGAGCTCCCAGCTGCACTCTGGGCTCTTCAGGAGCTGCCTGCACAGTCCACCCAGCAGTACCCAGCTCCCTGCAGGACCAGAGCCCCTGTCGGTGCTGGCACGACCCCACAGGCCACACAGCCACAGTGGCACTGCTGGCACAGCAATCAGGGCACGGGAACTCCACCTGGTACCTGAGACAGCTCTGGGCCCACCTCCCCCAGGGGCACCACGAGCAATGACAGCTTGGGAAAGCAAATGCAGACTCTGAGCTCCTGCAGTCTGGCTCCGTGACCACAGCCTGGCACAGTCAAGCACAAGTCTCAGGCTATGCCTGACATGTGTTTTGGTACAGGCAACCCAACAGTGCAAAGAGCAGAGTCTGTACCCATGCCCACAGCTCCATGTGTGGGCAGCGAGCCAGCACTTGGTTGAACTCCCAGAGAAATCACATACTGGACTGTACATCAAAGAGATTTTCTTCTGAACATAAATTTCATGATCATTAGTGAATGTGGCACCTATTTTTTTAAACAGATAAATGCTGAAGAGGATTGTGTGCACACACTCAACAACTATCACTAGAAACAGCTTTTGTTGCTTTAAGAAGAGCCCCAAGATCATAAAAGGCTTTTATACTTTGTGAATAAAGGTTTTCTTTTAAAACAGGTCCACTAGCAAAATAGTGATGACCATTTTCCAAAATTATGCTGATTGACATTGTTTGGGCATCAAAAAGGCCCTCAGTAGGGCTGCCAAAAGGCTATACAAATATTGTTTCGTAGAGAATAGCCTTTTGAATGCTATTTGGAGGTGACAGGAGTGAGAAGAGTGCTACAAATTTGGGGGGAAAAAAGAACCAACCAAAACAAAACACCCCACAAAACGAACCAACCAAACAAAACCACAAAAAAAGTCAGACGAAGAAGGAGAAGGATAGATTTCCATGAGGCTGTGCCAAAAGCTACCTACCACCTATTGTTTCACAGTTTTCTTCCCAACCTTCATTTCTCATGTGATGGATTTTTCTGCATGTAGGTTTATTACAGCTACAGTGTTGTGATAATCCTTTCTTCCTAAAAAAGCCCAACGCTCTATGGAGCCCCACAGCCTCCAGCAGCAGGTAGAGGAGCATTAGCATTTACATCAAACTTGAATCAAAGAAGGGGACAGGAGGGGATTGCTTGCTTAGAGCAAAACTACCTGCACAGAAGGCAGAGGGAAATGTTATTTAAGTATCTAAAGGTCAAATAAGGAAAAATACATCTACTTTCCCTTTCTAAATACTTATACAGACTTTTGTACAGATCCAACTCTTCTTTGAAAGCATCACAGCAGCGCATGTTTTGTGTTTGAAGAATTTCATATAATCTTTTTAAACAGAAGAACATCTCTCCAGGCTGGTCCATGATGCTGTTTGAGCCACAGCAACAGAGGGAAAGGAGGATCAGATTAGATGAGTGAAACTGAGCCAGGGATAGAGAGACAGGCCTGGAGCACAGGGCAGGGACCATCAGGAGCAAACACCAAGGACCTGAGGCAAAAGGGGAGTTCTCCCTGCTCGCCAGGACAGCGGTGTGGGGACACACCTCCTGCCAGGGAACCTCGAGTCACCTTTGCTTCGCGCCTCACATCGCATCCCGCTCCACAGGGACACGGGAGGCGGCACAGGCCCCGGGGCGCGGCGGGGCGGCCGAGCACGGCCTCACGGAGCTCCCGCGCACCCGCCCGACAGCCCGGGGCACCCGCAGGGCTGCCCCGCACCTGTCCGCGCTCCGCCGGCACCGCGCTCCGCTCCGCGGCTTCCCCGGGCGGGG
>VYXF01012177.1:34188-47036 GCA_013397295.1 Polioptila caerulea | reverse complement strand
CCTCACCCCCTCACTGCCCGCCTTATCTCTCAGAGTGTCTCTGGCCCCTCAGCGTGTCCCTCATCCCCTCAGTGCTCGCCTCTCCCTTTCAGTGTCCGCCTTGCCCCTCAGCGTGTCCCTTGCCCCTCAGTGCCCACCTCACCCTTTCAGTGTCCGCCTCGTCCCTCAGCGTGTCCCTGGCCCCTCGCTGCCCGCCTCGGCCCCTCGGTTCCCTCTCCGCTGTCTCCCTCTCCCCACTCCGCGCCCGCCCCAGCCCCTCAGCCTCCCCTCAGGGATGTCCGGGCTTGCCGCTCGCCCGAGGAGCCCGCGGTCGGCTCCGCGCCCCTGGAGGAAGCAGAGCCGGGGCAGGGGCGGCCTGCCGAGCCCAGGGGAGGTGTAAGCCGGCCTTAGGTAAACATATTTTAGTGAATATAAGCTTTGAATACGATAGGTGTGTGGGTTCATCCATATCATGAGTAGGAGGGAACTTCATGATGGCTTTGTGGAATCGCTGTGGTTTCAGCTTTCACAACGGAGACGTGAGTAGAATAGTCCAGGTAACTGCATTACATGTGGCTTCATAGCCAGCCGGTCCGATGGACTTACACAGGGCTGAGCTGTCAGTGCAGGAACCACTCATCTCCCAGTTATTAGAACTGGGACTGTTCATCTGACATGAGGGATCCAGAGAGGCAGTTATGTTGTTCCTTACTGACAGAAGACAGCCTCCTTAATTTGCACTAAATTGATACCAGGTTTTAAAAGCTTAAATGACATCTGAGCCACGTGTGGCAATACAGAAGGGAGATTCCTGAATTTAGGACATGAGGCAGTGGAGCTGGGCAAAGCAGCTGACACTGAGCTGTTTTTCTCATGGTTAGACAAATACTGGTATCCACATTAGTTTGTGTGGATTTGCATCAAGTAGTGTGGCATATGCTGTTTAGTAATTTTCTTAAGAATGTGGGTCAGGTTAAGTATTTGATTTCATTGTCATTATTCACATGCTGTAAATTTCATACGCAATAAGGGCTTTGCTGGATTAGGGTTTAATTAGTTTGCCATCTGATGAGTCCTGTGGTTTTAGGAAAGTAACTTTGCTTATTACCTCTGTATTTCTGACCTTGTGAAAAAGCCTTCATCTACCCTGTCTGCTCTCAGGAGGATTGGAAGTTTAGCACTGGAAATTTTAGTTTCTAGGACTCTGATGGGTTGAAATCCTCAAATACAGGTGACTGTGGAACTCGGGAATGTTATTAACAGGGTATTGTTCTTGTAGACATTCTCTGTGTACCCACCTGAGAATATCCATTTGCTTATGGCCAGCCGCATTGCATAAGAAGGCAACCTAGGAAACTTGTGGGCCGTGCATCACAGGATACTTGGCATTCCCTGCAGTGTTTGTGTGCTGGGAGTGCCGGCCTCATTACCCGGCTGCCATCCGTGGGCAGCATTCCAGTCCCAGCACACAGGGCTGCCCTTGGGCCTGCGGGAAGAATGTGCTGACTAAACACTGCCTGTGCTCCGTCCCTGCTCGGCATCGCTGCTCGGCATCCCTGCAGGTTGTGGGGCTGGTGCCTTCCCCGGAGCTCGGGCTGCTCTTCCACCACAGACTGTGCAGTCCTGGCAGTTCAACTTGTCTGCAGCCACAGCTCTCTGTTTATGAGGAGATAGGGTAAAAGCACTGCTTATCAGAGGGTTTGAAAAGAGGAATACCTTGGCTGGGCCGTGCTAGAACAGCCGTGTGAGCACACTGAATGTACTCTTTTCCCAGAGATTTCGGGAAGTGACATGTTTCATGTTGTACTTTACGTATTTATTGATGCACCTGTTAGGATTTTTCATTTAATGTACAGTTTATGTAGGGTGGACATAAGAACTGCATTCTCTAGAGAAAAAAAACTGCTTTTCTCTTGAATTGAGTGAACCATACCCACATTGTCAACTTCATTCCAATGTGAATTGTACAGTGGCCTTTTCTGCCACTGTGTCAAAAAAAAACCAGTTTTGAAAACAACCATAAAATATGGAATGCCTGAACTGGATCAGAGAAAACTGCTAACTGGTTAAGCCACTGGCCTAAGGATTGAGGGGATTTCTCTTCCCCACTGCCCTCCATCTCTCTTGCCCACAAAGATCAGGTTCTAGCTACCTCAATAAAGCCCAAACCTTGCTAAGCACCCCTGGAAGTCCTGGACTATAGCAATGGTCTTGGACTCAGTAACAAAAGCTCACTGTGGAAAAAGACTTTTTTTTGTTCCTGGAGAAAGAAAAGCACTGATGCATTTCACATGCTGCCTGTATGAAAAGCCTCTATTACCTTTTTAGCTAGCTTGCCCCAATTTCATTCAGCTATCACAACACTGAATTTAGATGATGAGACTGAATTACTCTACTTGATGTGTTTAACACATAATAGAGACCTGTTTTAAGAAAATGCAGTGTTGGGATTTGAAGAGCTGAAATGTTAGGTATTTCAGATAAAAGAGGCCTTTATTATCGGTGATTTTCCCCTCAAAGGCTTCCTCCTACACAGCCATAGGAGTATTCCTCTCCCCGGCACAGCACAGGAATACACAGTAGCTCTGGCATGCTCCTCTGCTGGGAAGCTGAGAAACTTAAGTCCTATTTTTAGACAAGCTGCTGGATATTCTTGTTAGGATATACAGAGAAAGTGAGGATGGAGAGATGGTGTTCCTGGAACAAATCCTCACCATTCCCCAGTTTAGATATCTCCATTGCCTGCAACTGAGCCAAGTTGGATACACACAAGTATAGGATATGACCTGCACCTCTGAGGAAAATTTCAGTGCAGGTCCACTTCTTCCATGGATTTTTTCCTGCTCAGCTGTCTGTGTCAAATGGCACAGTGAAATGCAAGGGATGGACCAGCAAACCCCCAGGTTTGGCAGTGGTGGATCCCAGTGAGTCAGGGAGAGATACAGGAACCTGAACTGTGTGCTGACAATAGTGGAGGAAAAGATGTGAAAATTAAACACTACTCCTTTTCTCAAAAAATAATTTTCATGGGTGGGGAAAACAGTTGTGTTTGGGCAATCTTAAGGGATTTTCTGCCCCACAAGTGGAAGGCACAAGAAACTACTGTGTAGCTTCACTCAGTGTTTTCTGTGGACAGGTGTCGTGGTTTAACCCCAGCTGGCGGCTAAGCACCACCAAACCCCTGCTCACTTCCCCTTCAACAGAAAGAAACTTTGAGATGGGACTGAGGGGAGGAGGACTGGAGTGATGTGTTCATCTTACCTTCTGGAGTCACGTGAGTAAACAAGTATTGCAGCTGTTACAGCAACCAGAAACTTTCAAGCTTTAAGAACGTAAGAATTTTAGTTGGCTATAAAACAAATAAGCCCCTCAACGTTTATTTTTAGAGTAACCTCATGGGTTTTGCAGTCTTTCTTTAGCATCAGCTGTGTTGCAATAGTGCTGCCTTTTTGTCTGCTATTTATCACCAGTCACTTCTGTTTAGACTATAAACTGTTTGGGGCAGGAAGAGTCTTTTACTCTGCTTGCACGGCAACGCCTGAATCTCAGCGAGAAGCCTCAGAGCTCTGCTGTAATATAAATACTCAATAATGACAGGCCCAGAGGCTTTAGCCCCCACCCCACTTGGAGCCCTGCCAGCCCGTGGGGTTTGTTCTAGCAGCAGACGTGCCAACAGTGAAAAGTGACAAATTTTGTTGGCGAAAGATATTCATAGGTCTAACAAGGATAAGAAACACCCGCCTTTAGAAACAGAGGCTTATGTCTCTCCAAGGATAAACACACCCTAGATTGACTCATGCTGGCATAATCCCCTTGTGCAATTTGTATATTGGCATTAGATATGTGTGTGAGGCAAAAAGACAAATATTTGGTTAACAAAACAACACGGGGATAATAAAAAATAATTAGGCAGCTTTACCTCTCAGAACACTGCAGCAGGTGAGCTGCTGCTCTTCCCCTCAGACAGGCATATCCCTGCAAGCAGAGCTTCCTGATGTTTGTTTTATTTGCAGCAAAATAATCAGTTTATTTTGTTAAATGCTCTCAGAGTAAAAATAATTAATAAATAATTAAATTAATCGAGTCCAGTAGGACGCAGTCTGGTGAGGGAGGGGGTATATACTGTGGTGGAAAAAGCAGGCTCATATTCCACAAGAGAGCTTTGTCAAGTGTATTGCATAAGGAGATTACAGGCCTGAGTCTGAAACAGGCTGAAGGTTTCAGTTGTGTTTGTCATTAGCACGCTGTGAACTGCAGCACAACAGCCCCTCTTTCATCTGGGTGAGAGAAGGCTCCAGGTCCATCATTATGTTTCTGGAGCTGGGACTCCACATGGCTATTAGCTTCATTCCCCAGAGCCCTTTCTGGTGTTTTAAATAAAGGAGAGGGGCTGGGCGGGTTAATCATCTGCTGCCATTATTCCCTGCGCTGAGATCCGTTTGATGTTGATGTGACAGCCCTTGGGGAAGGCCCCGGGCCCAGACTCTGCTGTGCTCATCCTGTGCTGGGGCTTTTGCAAAGGAGTTCTGTTGATTAGCAAAATGAGAACAAACTCCTCCCACCCCCGTGCCCTGTGTCTGTTGGCAGCTCTGAATCAATGCCAGTTTTTCTGGCAAAAGAAAAAAAAAACCCAAACCAAACTTCTCCTGATGCAGCCACTTCTGTGTGCGGATTTTACCACCAGCTCTGGTCCTGTTCTGTGGGAGGCCTCCTTTCCAGTTCTGCAACCCTCCCTGCACGTCTGTGTGTGCAGTGCCTCCCAAGTGGGGTGACCACAGCCATTTCCCAAGCAGTACATTATGTCTCTCATTACATACCTAGCAGGAAGGCTGTCCTGGGATCAGCAGGGTCTGCTGGATAATCCAGATCCTTTGCCATGGGAGGAGCAGCACCACAAAGACCACTAGATCCAATATCCACATTCTTCCCAAGATCCATCTGCACATTTGATGTAGCTGTGTCCCTCTGCTGTGCATGGTGGGACCTGGGAGGATGTATTGCCATCTTCCACTTGTGAAACATCCAGGAAAGACCTTTTTCTGAAGCATTCTGGTACATGTCTTGTAGGTCTCAGTTTTGTAGTGGTCCTTGGGGAGAGCCTGCATGCACTGACAGCTCTGTTTTAGAAGAGCTGCAAGAACTCTGCCATGGATAAAATGGAAGGAGCTGACTTCTACAGGCTTCTAAACATTGAGACACTAATGTAAAAGAGGCTGGGCCAAATGATATGAGTGGAGGGACTGCCCTGATGCATCTGGGGGACAGTGCCTGTGGCATTCCTTCATTGGAGATGGAATTCTGCATGCAACTGCCTGTGTTCTGCTGTTCCTCCTGGCCTCATAGCAGGCTCCTGCTCTACTGAGTCAGGCTCCTGGAAACCAGATCTGTGAGAAGCCTGCAGATAGTCTAAAGAAAGCTTGCAACGTTATCAAGAATATTTAGAAACTTAAACCTGCCCCCTGCAAAAAATAAAAAAAAACGGCTCAGCAGGAAGTCCTTAGAGTGATGATAATAGAAAGGACATTTTATTCAACTATCAATCATTATCACTCTTGATGAGTTGAGAATTAATCTACAGAAGGAAAAGCAAACACAGATCTTTTGTTCCTTCCGACTCAAAGTCCTTTGAAATCAGTGTCTTCCCAGTCAGTAAGTTTTGGATTAAGTCCTTGTTCCGCCCTCTTTTCCCCTATCCCTATAGTACCATGGAAATTCAGGCTGTTTCTCTTTACTTCCTTCCTCTTCATAAAATGTCTAATAATCAGCCATCTGGTGTCCAAGATGCCTTGAGTATTAGGACATTTCCTTTATCCAGGGGAGGCTTGTGAGAAGGAAGATAAATGTGTCCATGACCCATCCCTGTTGGGTGCTGATTAGGGTCTGGCAGTTTTTCTTTGTTCACAGTGATTACAGTAGTGCTAAGTTGTTTAGGAGAGAAACCTATTTAAAAGGAGAATCTTGGTTTCTGATCTACTAGATTTCATGACATTACTTAATGATGCTTAATGAGAATTCTGTAGAACAGTGTAATACTTGTGATATATGTTACAGACAGAGTGGGATTTTGAAGGGAAGATGCAAAATGAGATCTATAGAAAACACTGAGTGTCCTAAAGAACTGCAGTCTGGATTCATTCTCATTTTAGTTCTGCCTTACAGTGGCACTCTATTTTTCATAACTAGCTAAAAAACTTAACCCTTTCCTTTGATTCTGTATTCCAGAGACCACAGCTGCAAGACAGGCTGTGTGCAGAGCTCTGTTCAAGTCAGTGTCAGTCCCGGGGAACAAGGGTTCTGTGTGCCATGCTGGGTAAAATTGGGTCAGGTCTCAAGGTAGCCAATGGCTTGAGATTCAAATTTAGGAGGAAAATATTGAAGGGCACAGAGAAACTGTGACTGAGCATCCACTGGGCAATTGCAGTTTCTTAAAACAAAGCCTGGAGGGAGAGGGCAAGCCAGACTACAGAGAAAACAAAAGCAGCAGGAAGAATCTGCAGTCTTAGCTCTGAAGTCAAAGAAAAAAACCTACCCCCTATTATTCTGTGACAACTTGTAGGCCAGATTCATGACATTAAGGAGGTCTGTGTCTTGATTTGTGAGCCCTTGAGAGTTGCGAATTTTTATTGCCTTGACTGTGGCAGCATAAAGAAATGCCAGCAAGGTTCTGTTTGTATTCACAGAATGATGCTCCCATCCCATTAAGGTGTGAACAGTCACTAGACATTTGTACCAGGAGTCTTCACTTGATGGTATGTCTATAAATAGTAAATGATTTTGGTCCAACTGGAGTTTGTCAGGTGAAAGAGACATAAAAAGAGATGTCCTTAAAATACCTTTAGGCTGTTTCTGTACACCTTGGCTCTTGGCAAAGAAATATTTCTAACTTATTTTCTTCTCTTGAAAGTCATCTCTCCTTTAAGGGTATGTACTGTCCTAATCCCTGCTTGAACTCTGCGTACAGTTCAGGCTGTGGATTATGGCACTCATACAATATATAAGCTATTTAGTGCACCCCTTAATTAATTAATTAACCAGCTAATAGCGTACATAGCATGAATGTGAGGAGTAGGGTAACCCAAACATTCTGTGCAGGAGTGTGCAGATCCTCCTTTACATGGGGGCCCAGAGCTTCATGCATATGCTTAACTGCTCACCCTGGAGATAGGTGCTGCCCAAACTACCCACCAAGAACAAATGCATAAGCAGATAAACCTATTTCTGATGATGCCAGAGAAAGTAGAGAGCCACATACTTGCAGTCTACTCAAACAGTAAAAGTCTTTATAAAATCCAATGGGCAACAGTTTTACATGAACTGTTGACTTGAGTTTCTCATTTTGAAATGAGAAACTGTTAGTAGCTGCCAGCATGCTGGGGCTCAGCTGCCCCAGTTCTGCACAAGTGCACGTGCTGATCTTGCTGAGAGTGTCTGAGGAGAGAATGGTCTTGGCCAGTTCTTGTCAGCATTTGAGTTCAGTCTCCAGATTTTCTGCTCACTCTTCTTCCTCAGTTTCCATCACAGTCATTGACTTTCTCAATAGCACCATCTCTGGAAATAGTTTGCACCGGAAGCAAGATAAGAGAACATGAATGCTGCAGGAGCTGAGCCAAGGTTTTGAAAATTCTGGCTCTTACCCCACAGCACCAAATAGGAAACCTTCTGCATTCATGGAGGACAAATGGACAGGAAAGCACAAAGTAAACCCTTACCACTTTCCCTCATACTTGAGTTTAGTTTTCTCTGATCCAGCAGCTTGTATGTTTTGTCCCTGCTCTGAGTGCAAAATGGGAGAATTCAGCAGCTAAGGAATAGGCAGCTGGCCCTGGCTGCTGCTTCTGCTGTGCAAAGGGTCCAGGTGCCATCAGTTTTGAGGGGGAATATGGCCTGACAAGACACTAGTGCTTGATCAGAATAAGGACAGAGGGCTCAGTGCAGGAACGTGGTTGCATTCAGAATGTTGCATAAGCACAGAGTTAGTTTGAAATCCATATCCATACTTTGGTGCATGATTTCAGAAACCATTTCAAGGCAGGGAATGATGACCCCTGTGGTTGAGACATGGAGACTGGACCAGTCTGGTTCAGTTCCTGGCTCTTTTAGAAAGTATAGCCATGGGCAAATCATCTCATCTGCCTGCCTCCCCCATGAACCAGAGATGAGAATGTTTCCTCTGTCTGACATGTCTATTTAAACCATGGAGAGTGCTGAGGAATTAAACCTAGAGATGAAAGGGGTCAATGTGATCCATATCTGCACTTCCCAGAACCGTTTGCAAAAGGTCAGATTTTGCCCATTATAATGGGCATAATAAAACATGAATCTGTGGGTTTAGTGGAGTTACTCCTCATATTCACTGAGCTTAGTGAAGTCAGAACTTAGAATACTGGACTTAAATGCTTCATGTGGTGCTCCTTTGATGAGACTGTGGTCAGAACTATTTGATAGTTCAGCTCCCATCCATCCATGAACCCCCTTTGCAAACTCCTCCAAATTCAAGAGCCTTATTCAATTGTATTGCCTTTTAACAAAACGTGAAACAAAACATCTCTCCTCGAACTATAAATGCTGTAATTTACCTCAAGCAATTCACATTTAAAATAGGAAATCAGAACTATCAAACCCACAAGCATCCAAGTATTTTCCTGCAGGATAATCAGGATATTAAGAGTTGCAAATAATTTTATGTAGATGTTCAAGCTATGAAAGAGCCCCTGTGGTCCTTTTCCATTCTGCATTTCTGTTAAAAAACTAGATGTCTGTAGAATGTCAGCAGTTGTTGGGTGTCCTAGATGTCTTCAAAATGATGCTGTCCACCTCTGCTGCACAGCTGGGAATTCTAGCTCAGCCAGTGTTCCCTGTACTCCCTCCACATCCTGACCCCTCTGGTATCCTTCAAACTGGGAAGGTTCCACTGTCTCCAGCTGCTAGAGGCATTTGCCCAGCTGGGCTCGCCGGCCTTGGCCCCGGGGCTGCAGGTGCCTTTGCGCTCACATCCCCGCTCTGCCAAAGGGGAGAGCTGTTGGGAGCAGCCGGTGGAGTTTGCCCGTGCCCTCTGCCGAGCGGACACAGCCACCTGCAAAGAGCTGCCGGCCCAAAGGAGTTCCAGAGGTGCCCCGAGACTCCCAGCCCAGCAGGACGGGCGCTGCTAACGCTCGGGTGCGCTCACAGGATTGCATCACTCGGGGCTGCCCGCTCCCTGTGCTCAGACAAAGTGCTTTAGACATTGGCTGCACAGGTCAGCTCGTGCTGGGACAACAAACCGGCTGCTTTGCTTGGTGCAGCCGTGAGGGAGGGCTGGGAATAGCCTCCGACAGGAGGCATTCTGCCTTGTTAAGCGTTGTTACTGTGGTGTGGTCAAAGCATTTCCACCCAGCTTTTAGTGAGCCAGGCTTATTGTGCTTCTTTTTCCACGCAGTGCTGTGTAGAGGGACTAATCCAAATTGACTTCTGATTGCATTGGTCATTCCACAGACAGCTCCCAGTCCAAACCAGTGACTCCCTAGGACATGAGGTGTGCAGGTAGGGGTGGGCTGTGCTCCCAGCACGGAGCTGGGGCACACAGGGTTCTGCTCCATATGCTGTGCTGCCTGCCTGTAGGAAAATACTGGGTACAGCAAGGCAGCTTGTGTGACTCCCTAATAAAGTATTGATTTATTTCAAATACATGTCATAGAAGGGTAAAGGTATTAGTGATAATTGAATCCCTACCTGATTGGGGAAAATAATCTTATGATGGAAGTGCAAAGCTGTAGCATGAACTCATTGCTGATTAGACACCAAAGAAAGGTTCTCAGCAATGTCTTTCCCAGTAGAAATGCTTTGTTTGGAGCTTGTTTCCTCAGTTAGGTTATCCAGGCTCTGGCAGTCAGCACAATCTGACATTCCCAAACAGAGTAGCTTTGCTCCCAGAGTACCAGTTGGGAATTAGAGGGGAAGGAAAAGTAAAGGTTTGCATTAGCAGCTGAGCTGAGAAAAGAACACAGAGAGTTACATTTGGGCAAGTGAAAAATCCCCACATAGAGTGCATTGTGCTGGGTGTGCTAGGGGCTTGCGTGCCTTCCAGAATATTCCCAAGTGTCCAAGGTTCTAAGTGTACATGGGTTTTTTTCCTAAATGGACTGAATTAGAATGATACAGCCTTGCATCCCTGGGGACGCTAGAAAAGCAACCAAGAAGTGCCTAATTAAGGCATAATTTATTTTTCTCTTCTGCAGCAGCTATTGCTGTTCTGTTAGACAGATAAAGCAGCACATTAGGAAGGCACATAAACTGTGCTGCCAGGGAAACCTGACTTTGGTTCTTGTTCCCTTTCTTCCTTTAATCCCACATACAGTATTCCTGCTGAGAGCAGACTGGTAGGAGCTTGTAAATAATGGAGAGGGGTAATACTGAGCAAAGTCATCCCAATGCACATCTGCTGCACACAGTGTTTGTATTTAACCCTTTCTTTTTAACAGCTGCTTCTAAGGTGTATGGATTGGGGAAGCTGCATGCATAGAAACTGGCTGCCTCCTTCTTGTGTGCCACATGTAGCTCTGGGCACGTCTGACAGGTGATCTTGTGATCCCCGTGTAAACTGGGGCTGATAGAGCTTACCCAACTGTCTCTTTCACAAGGTTTGGGAGAAGGTTGGTTATTTTATTAGGAGTAATTTGCCATGATGACTCCTATGTAGAGAACTTTTTGGAGGCAAGCCCTAGTAGGCAAGCTCTAAACTTGCCTTTGGACGTGAGTGCTGTTCAGAGTCCTGCAGGACCTGGGAAAGGCAGGGAGGAAAGTGTCTGCCTGGAGCTGTGGGCTGCAGCTGTTCCATCTGGAAAATGCTCTGTAAGCGTGGAATGATACAAGAAATAGTTGACCCTGAAAATCAGGAAACAGGCTGGACTGGCTCATCCCTCACGTGACTGGGCACTCCCTTCTGATTATTACCTGGGGCTGTGATAGCAGAGAACAGGAATGCAGTCAGGGTGTCACAGGAAGCTCTGACCTGGGCTCTCCACATGTGTGCTGGATGGTCTCGACACCTCCCCGCTGTTCTTGAGAGCTGCAAAAACTGAGGTGAAAGGCAGAGTATTGTGCTGCAGCTCCAACAGAGGCTTATCTGCACATGGAAACAGTGTTTGCAGGTCAACTCTTCGAACCAATTTTGTGATTGAAATTCTTTGGCAAAGAGGGAAAAATCAAGTGATTAGACACATTAAAATCCTCCTGGCACGGGCTGTGGAAGATATGTTTCAGTTGATAAGTTCTAATGGCCTTTGGCACTCATGAGTGCAATGACTGCTACAAGGCTGAATCCTGGGAATCACAACTCGCTGGATCAATCCTGGCTGGCTGGTTAAAACTTTCTCTCCAGCTTGCAGTACTGTTTTACTCTTAGAACTGATATGGAATCCCTTTTATCTTCACCAAATCTCAGACTCCATATCCATTCACTTTAGCACACAGAAGGTGAAGGGCTCTCTTCCCATGGATCTTGCTGTAAGCTCATAAATCGGTGTTTTCCAGGGCTCTTAGAGCTGCACCCGTTTTCCGTATGGAAGGATCCTGGTTCCCAGACATCTTTAGCAGAGAAGCTTTCGCCAGTAAAGAACCTGCCCAGCCTTCAGCCCTCTCTGCAGGAGTTCTGGGAAAGGCTGAGTTGCTGCAGTGGGAGGCTTGAGCCAGCTCAGCATGAAGTGAGACTTGCAAATTGAGGCTGGGAGTCCCAGGGGCAGTACAGATTCCCAACCACTTGTGGAAGCAGTTGTGATCGCTGTGCTTTCCCTCACACACAGAACAACCTCAGAGAACTTATACATAAAGGACAGGAGAAACAAAAAGCCACTGGCAAAAAGAGACAACAAAAGCCTTCAGGAGACACTTTCTTATCTGTAGTTTGCACTCAAATAACCCCAAATGGCTGCTTACCTGTAGCAACAATGGAGTTCTTACCTATTTAAAAGTGGAAAAATAAACCCTAACAACCTGGCCCTGGGGGGTTTATCGAGTTACTCAGATAAGTGTTCTGCAGTGATGTCAGGAAGAGAGCAATGTGCTTTTCTGTCACTGGGAATGAAGGATTGTGTCTGCAAAACTCGGGAAAATTTGAAATACTGGCATGTTTGGGTTGTGCAGGGCTGAGTAAAATGGTCACCAGTTTTCACACAGAATGGGGCTGTTTAAAGATGCTGGGATAAAGGAGTGTGAACGCTTCTGTGCAGTAATAGGAGTTTCAGAACAGATGCCAGCTCGCAGTGAAGGCTGCAAACATGGAGCACTGATGTTAGAGTAGTGTTTGTTTCCTGTTCCCTGTGGAACATCCAGTGCCTCATAAAGTCTTGCAAAAGCTCCCAGTTGACTCGTCTTTAAAGCAGTGCTGTTTCTGCCCAAACTAAGGCATGGTTTTTATGCCATTCTCCCCCTATGACACGCAGAGCATCCTCCAGCGAGCCAGGGAGGGACACAGACTCACTGAATTTATTGGAAGCTAAAGGATATGGTCACACCTGAAATTCAGCATTTTATGTCACTTTTAGTGACATCCCCTGTGCCTTGAGGTGACACAAGAGGGAGAAAACAGCTGCCCAGGAACATTGTGCAATTCTGCATTTTCTTGCAGTCCGGGAAATCACTTAAGTAAGAAACTGAGCCGGTTGGGCCAATGTGTTTATTGCTACTTGTTTTGGCGTGCAGCCAGTACCCAGATGAAGCCGGTCCCTCGGGGCTGTAAATCCCTGCTCTCCTCCTGGCACAGCGGCACCGGCTCTGGGACCGCGGCAGCAGCGATGCCAGATGGTCCTGAGGCTGAAGCAGCGTTTCATAACAGCGCTGGGCAGCTCGGGGTACCCCTAACAAACAGCGCTGGGCAGCTCGGGGTACCCCTAACA
>VYXF01012177.1:22025-33968 GCA_013397295.1 Polioptila caerulea | reverse complement strand
TGGCAGGCTCGGGGTACCCCTAACAGCGCTGGGGGCTCCCCAGAGCTGCCCGGCGCTCTCCGGCCGCTGCTGCCGGCGCGGGGCTGTCCCTTGTCCCTCGCAGCCCGGGCTGCAGCGGCACCTGCCCGGCGCTCTGGTGCCCTCTGCAGCCGCCGGGCCGGGCCGGGGAGCGGGGCCGGGGCTCCTGCGGGAACCGCAGAGCATCGCGAGCAATGAAAATCGGTAATCCTGCCGGAGACAGCTTTTCTCGTTAGATTAACTTCACACGCTGGGGCTCCCCCGGCCCGAGCCGCCGCCTGCGAGGGAGGGAGTTGTGCCACGGATGTGATTTCTGTAAAACAACCTAGAGACAGATCCTGCTGCTCTTAGGCTGAGCTGCGGGCAGCACTGATAAGGGACTGCATGCTTTTGATGCACATGGGTGGAGAGCAGTCCTGTAGAATAGCAGCAGCACAACCACGCTGAGAGCCAGCCCCCCGTGCTCCCTGTCCTTGCCCCTTGTGTCCAGGAGCTGTTTCATGCACGAGGAACACTTACAGTGGGGGCAAATGCAAGCTGCTCTCCTCACATCCAGTCCTGCTTACACAAGCCTCTTGCATCTCCCGTGGACCTATCTTTTATGAAATAAATATTCTGCTCTTTATTGTGCTATGCACAATGTGCTGTTTATTCATGGCTTTGCCCTGGGAGCCTCAGTCGTGGTCTGCCTCCCCACTGTTCGAATCACTAAGGAATATAGTTAGGGACTAGATGAAATGAAATACTTTCCTGGTGATTGAGAGCAATCTGAAGGGAATGGTACCTATTCTTCCACATACCTAGTCCACCCCTACTGAGAGCTGAAATGGGGAGGTAAATGTGGGGAGGGACTCAGACCATCTCAACTGCACGGTAACAATCCCTGATGAAATGCTGTGTCAGGAGGCTGCTTGGTGGAATTGGGTCTTATCACTGCAGCCCTGTGTGGTCACATAGTCTGTGTTGGAAAACTTTGGTTTCAGGTCTTTCCTTTCCTTGTTTCCTGTTGTTGGAGTTGATGTTTTTACTTTAAACACAGCTATTCTAAAACCATTGCTAATGTCCTGCATTGCAGTCTCCTACTTTCCTCAAAGGTTCAGTTGCCAGCAGCCATTGACTTTGATGTTCTTGGTCTTGGCACAGCTTTGTCTGGAGCCCCCGTTGTTTAGGTCAGAGCATCTCATTTCTGGAAGAGGAGCTTGTGGGGGTGGCTGCTGCTTAAGCCCAGGTGTGAGGGCTCAGAGGAAGAGGATGTTGGACCTCTTGGGCCCAGCTCAGCTCTTTGAAGTCACTTCAGGCTGGTGGCCAGCTGTCAGCACACGCAGGGCTCTGCAGGAGTCTATTTGAAGCAGGCAGATGTGTCATTCAGCAGCCACAATGGACACTTGTCCTGCAGACAGAGCCCCCGGGCACTCTTGGCATCTCCCCTCTCCTGTGGAGCCAGGGATCCATGGCACCCCGGGGGATCCTGCAGTTAAACCCCCTCTGTGTCAGTGCTGGGGAATCCTGATGGGGAGATTCTTCCTGAAGTGTGTTCTGAACACTTTGCTTGAACAGTGCCTCTGTTGAGCCTCAGTCTGAGCAAAATATTCCTGCTTCTGTCAGACCATGAAAATAGCTCCTCTTGATAATGATAAGTTCATGGCAGATAAAAGTAAATAGGGAAAACCAAACCAGACACAGGAAAAGGGCTTAATGATGACAAAGCATCCTAAGAGACCCTAAAATTGGGGGTGTTTATTATGTGTGCTGGAGCAATTTCAGAACAAGATTTCCCTCCTCCTGGAAGTCACTGGCTCAGCTTAACTCTGGATTTGGCCTTTAGTACACAATGGGAATTCCCTCACAATTTCTTTGAACACAGACAAGAACTAACCCTTTGCCATGACACCAAAAGCTGGCTCCTGTGCCCAGAAACCCTGTTGACTGTGAGGACAGGGCTGGTGCTGAGGGGACAGGGTTGGATTTTCCTGTGTGCTCAGCTGACCTTTTGGTGCCCAAGGAAACCCCAGATTTTCTGTAGGGCTCAGCACCCGGGGCTGCATGTCCTGCTCAGTCTGAGCAGGCCCTCGGCAGTGCCTGATGGATCCTGGGGGATGTGGAGCACAGCCCTTTGGCTGGACCATGCTCTGTGGTGACTTCAACACCAAACAGCGCTGGGGACAGCTCACGGCTGGGAGGGCAGTGCAGCAGCCAGCAAGGAGACAGGTATTTTAATGCAAACTGAAACTTCAGGGCAGTTCTGCCATCCAAGAGCACTGACCCTGCTTAGCCATGAGGAGATTTCGTGCCCTGTAATCCCACATTGATCTGGATTACTTTTTTATTTAAAGAAACTGACCTCCAGTAGACACAGCAGAACTCTCTGGCCCAGCAAGCAAGCCCTGAGCACGAGAACAGAAACAAAAGTTCTAAGTAGTAAAAAGAATGGTGGAGACCATGTTGATGCTTAGATGTGTTATGAAGGAGGCCATGAGAGTCATGACATGCAGGAGTACATGAAAGGTGAGAATGTCCAAGGCACAGGTGCTCAGGCACCAGTTGCCCTGACTCAGTGCACACCATGCAGGTCACCCAAGGCCCCCTCCCTGTCTCATGCATTTTCCTGTCCTGCACCAAAAAAGCCTCTTTGGCACCCTCAGGTGTTTCAGGTGATGCTGTAAACTCAGGCACGGCTCACTTCAGTGTCCTCATCTCTGTAACAGGAACAAGTCTGACAGCACTCCCTGTGAAATTTCCGGTTTAGGCCTCCTCCTAAGAATAGCCCTTGGGCTGTGTGTGGGCTCACGACTCCATTTCCTACCTGCTATTCCTGGAGCTGCTTTCCTGCCCATGAGCACTGCCCGCTGCAGCCCCTCCCACATGCACTCCCTTAAGGAGACTTCTGAAAGATCAGTGCTGGCTGTGGTGTGGTGAGCCTGAGGTCACTTTGTCAACAAGGAAGAGCCCCTTGTGCCAAGTGTGGCTGTGATACCACGGGGTCAAACACGGCGTTATCAGTGCAGTGTTCCAGGAGACCCTGCATTCCTGCCCTGCCAGCCCTACCACTGCCTCCTCACACTGCCAGCATTTCCTGCTCCTCCTTTCTTACCAGAGCTGAGACTTTCCATCCCTGGGAAGTGTTTGATACCGGAATCTAAGCCATGGTCTCCCTTGAAAAGCAGCAAAGCCATTGTTCCTGCAGCAGCTACTGGACAGTTTCCTCAGTGGGCCAGGGAGGGGTGGTGTCAGCATGGGAGACAGAGTTCTGAGCTCCACATCTGCTGTCAATGCTGCAGTGTTTCCACTTAAAAGCCCCATTGCCTGGAGTTACGTGGGTTCATGTAATCCTCAGATTTCACTTTAATAACAAAAACCAAGGAAATTCTTCAGGATTTCAGAAAAAAAATTTAAAAGCATGCCGGTATTTACAGGTTATACATAAGATAGTGGGAATGGAGGAGCCATGGGGTTAAAGCTATGTGAAACAGGAAGATGATTGCAGGGATGGAAGTAGAATCAAGTTACCTGTGTCTTAAATCCAACTTTCCCATATCTGCTGTGCTGGAAAAGGAGCTGTTAGCTTTGGAGCAGTGAGAAATGGTATTTGCAAGGCTCGGGTTGGGGATGGAGAGCAAAACTCCAAAACCTCAAGATGTTGAAATTGCAACAAAACCTCAATTCTTTAAGAAAATGTCATCTATGTGTGACAAAGCTGTTATGAAGCTGGAAGCCTGTGAAGTGGTGACTGGCAGCTTCATTGTGTCTGGAACAATTTCAGAAAGCAATTCCTCGTTATTTGCTCGAAGAGCAGTTTTTCCACTCTTCCTTAGGACAGGAGCTAGCCTGGTGTTCCCAGAAGTGATGAAAGGAAGCAGCTTTAGCTGGAACTCCACTTCCCAGTACGAGGGCTGTGCAGTGCAGCCCCAGCAAGGAGCCGCAGGGCTGTTGGCAGGTGCAGGGAGACACGGCTGCAGATGGCACGTGAGCAGCTGTGGAAGGGGAGCCCGAGTCCTGCTGGATGCCCGTGTGCAGCCACTGCTGTCACGCTCTGGTGACTCACACCAGTGTGTCAGGACAGGCCTAGAAAGCCGAGCTAATTTGTCACTTCCTTCCTCTTCCTCTCCCAGGGCAGCGGTTCACAGGGGCCCCTCTGACCTTTAGCCTCTGAAGGGATGAGAGACTAAAGAGCTTGACAAAGGTGTGTCTTCAGGGAAAGAAAGCATCAAAGACTTATATTTCTTTGGTTTTCTGGCACTACTTGTGTTTCATGCATTGGCTCTTTCCTAATTAAAGCAGGAGAAAGAAAAGTTTGAGGTTTGTCTGCCAGCCTTGGCAGAACTCTGTCATGCTCGGTGCTGTTTGCAGTGTACACAAGCAGCTCCCTCTGACGAGAGCACAGCACCCTGACGAAACACAAAATCCCCCGCAGCTCATTTTCTCTGTAAAGCTGATGAATTGGACCTGCAGCAGGAGGCGAGGGGCTGATAGGGTGCAGAGTGGAGGTGCGGCAGGGATCTCCCCTCCTGAGCCGGGCCAAACCGAATGGCCCTGCACACCCTGCCGTGGGTTACTGCACGGGAGGAGCCGCTGTTCTGCACTGCGGCCTCTGGGCCTGCCTTCGGGCAGAACAGAACGCGGGGAGCCAGCGGGGAGCGCCAGGGCCCTGCCGGGACCGGGACCGGGATCGGGATAGGGATCGGGACCGGGACCGGGATCGGGATAGGGATCGGGACCGGGACCGGGATAGGGATCGAGATCGGGACCGGGTGTGCCGAACCGTGCCTGCCCAGGTGTCACGTGAGTCGCACGTGCCCCAGTGTGCCCAACTGCGCGTGCGCTGACGTGTCACGTGAATGGGGGCGTGTCCTGGTGTGCCGAACTGCGCATGCGCTGAGATGTCACGTCAGTGGGGCGTGCCCAGGTGTACTAAACTGCGCATGCGCTAATGTGTGACGTACGTGGGGCGTGCCCAGGTGTGCCGAACTGCGCATGCGCTCATGTGTGACGTAAGTGGGGCATGCCCAGGTGTGCCGAACTGCGCGTGCGCCCAGGTGTCACGTGAGTGGCGCGCGCCCAGGTGTGCAGAGCCGCGCGTGCCCGGCAGAGGGCGCCGCACGCCCCGCAGGTGCCCGCGCGCGCCCGGAGCCCGGCCCCGGGATTTGGGGTTTGGGGTTCCTCCCCTTCGTGCCCTCCCAGGCCTTTCTCTTCAGGCACGAGGGAACAGCGGCCGCCCAAACCAGTTCCAGCTTCCCCGGGGGAGCTGCGCAGGCACAGCCCAGGTCATTTGGCACAGGAAAGTCGCCAGGATGCCCGCAGGGTCGGGGCTGTGCTGGGCAGGGGCTGCGCGACCCTGCCGTGTGTGTGTGACTGGCCAGGGCCGGGGCTGTGCTGCTGTTCAGGGGTAGCAGCAGAAGCTGCTTCACTTGTGTTGGCCAAACGCCATCCTGGCAGCTCTTCAGCAAACACAAACCTGTGAGCAGGTCTGTCCACTTCCAGCCTCTCTAATGCCTCATGATCAGTGGACACAGTCAATAAACCTGGCATGCCAAGGGGTCTTTGTACCTTCCCCCGGGAGGTAAATGCCCTCACAGCTGCTGCCTTTGCAGTGCTCTGTGCAAGCCCCGAGCTTTTCCCAGGCTCCACAATAACCCCTGGCAGTGGGCTGGGCAGCACGGTGTGAGTTACACAGCAGAACACGTTACACACGTGGAGGGAGGCACTCACCCATCAGCCTCAGCTCATATAAATGAGATATACATATGTGTATCTCAAACTTCCCTGGCTTTATTGCAAGCCTTTGCTATGAACAACCTTCATTAGAGCCTGGTCAGCTGTTGCTCACATTATTGCCATGATGGACTCTGTTTAATTAGATTTTTATTTGTAACGTTGTGCTGGAGTCGAGTCAGGAGAGGTTTCTCTGGGCAGCAGATCAAACTCATCTATGGGAGCACTGAGGTCAGAGAAATGGCAAGTGCAGGCCAGATTTAGTGCTGATTTATACAACTTCTGCCACCCCCTTGCTCCTGTTTGTTCTCAGAGCATGCTGGTTGTAGCTGCTTCACCTGAGTGTCAGAACTATCTGAACCTGTGGGATCACCCTGAAGGAAACCACCTGGCAAGTCCAAACCTCCTGCAGAGGCCAGGTGGCCCTGGGGCTGTGGCACAGACCTGCTGGAAGGCAGGGAAGGGACTTCCTCAGCTGCTCCTTCTCCTTACGTGCCAGTGCCCTCACAAAAACCAGAACAGCTCTCTGGACTGGCGCAGCAGCAAACACGTATCTCAGTCTTGTGACATGCCACATCAGGATCAAAGTTCTGCCCAAACTCTTCTCACTGCTGTTATCTGCAGTGGACCTTGGAATTTTTTTGGGTTTTTTTTTTTCCTTTCCTCTGATGCAATTAAGATGAAGCAATCTTTTAAGTCTTTCTTCTGGACTCGTTCCTTCTGCAGTGATCACAAGGCGCTGGACATAATTAATAATATCATCAAAACACCCAAACAACTCCTGGGCAGTTGCCCCAGAAGTTGTGAATTTATGCTGTTAATAACATACACTGATAGATTTTTTCCCATATAATTTCAGTTTAGTTTTTCCCATCCTGGCATTTATTCTGGTGCTAGACTTCTACTACACTTGCTGTTGTATCAGAAAGCAGATTGAGCTGACCTGGGTTCACAGGGGAGGGGACAGCAGCCCTTGCTGCACAGCTCTAAGGTGGAGTTGTGTGTCAGGCAGCTGGAGAGGGGGACAGAATCTCCAGTTAAATGTGCAAACCTCCTCCCCTTAGTGTGCAGGGGGAGCAGTCTTTAACGTTTGCATAGGCTGAGAAGTGAGCTCAGAGAGGGAGAGGGGATCCTCTGTCAGGGAACCCCAGTGCAGCAACTCATTAGAGCCCGTAAATAAATATTTTTCTCCTTGATGCAACAGAGAACCCAGCCAGCTGTAATAAAAGTGAGCATTCAGGAGCTTCTAATCTCATGTTAGAAATAAATCATATCTGCCCCAGAACTTCTGTCAGGAATTAGCTGGTAACACAAGGCATAACCTTGCTGATAACTAACTGTGTTATCATGACTTATCTGAAGTTTACTCTGGCTTTCTTTTGGTTCTAGTACATCAATAATGAGAGCTGTTCTGATCCAGCTCATTGCAGTGGGATTTGGGTGCCGAGCAGTGTTTATAAAACAAACTTGTCCTTGTGCAGAAGCCAGCATCCCACAGAAACCCTGCCTGCCTTACTCAGGTGGTTCTAATCTGAAATAATTACTTGGATAAATGGTTTCTGCCTGACACCTCCACCAGATTTCCCATGGGATCTTACATAACCTCTGTCCTTTATGAGACTACTGTAAAATATAAGGAAAAGGTCACACGATTCACCCACCCCATTTCTAAAGTGCTCCAGTGGGCAGTCCCCATGTAGCACTGAAACAACAAACCCCACACAATACTTAGCAGTAGTGTGGCAGTCATGATTCAACTAAAATGCCATGTATGAGTGTGGAAAATTAACTGTTTTCAGAGCATTCCAGAGGAACTTCCTGCTGCCTGAAGCTCCAGTTTTCTCTAGGACTTGCTTCTCTCCCTCACTGTTTGAGATGGCCACTGCAGGCAGTCCCTCTGTCCCCTGTCCCTGCATCCTGAGCCCTCCTTCCCCCTGCCCCTCACCTGAGGGCCAGCCTGGATGGCCTCGTGGGATGGAGCTCTTTCTTAGCCCCGTGGTGTTGCCCTTTTTTGTTCCTTTCCCCCTGACAGCAGTTACAAGACCAGCTGGGAGGAGCCGTGTGCCTGGCCCTGCTGAAGGGCCCAGCTCTGTGCTGTGGTCACAGCTGGGAACTCCTGGGGATGTGGGGGATCAGGCCTCACCTTGTGGCCTCCCACCATGGCAGGAAGAGGCTTGTAAACGTGGTGCATTATTATAAATAGCCTCACTAATGAGGAAAGCTTGTGTACTTAGTCTAACACTATCATTTGTGCCCTGGGAAAAGGGTTAGAGCAAACAGAGCAACTCCTGCAGGCAGAGCTGGGAGAAGCAGCTTTCAGAGGTGGTGAAAGGGGGAGCTGGGATCTTTTCTTCCTCCACTTCCATAAATCAGAGCTTTTGGTGAACACAGCCTGAGGGGACCCTTCAGCAAGCCTCTCCTGCAGGACCCCACATCGAAATCCTACTTGCTGACCCAGGGCTGGAACTGTGATCTTGCAGAAACAGTCTCATGGCAAGCCCAGCTTTTAGCTCAGCTCATGGAGGTGCTTAAATAAGCAGATTTGCAGCTCACACGTGCTTCTAACACTGTGATGGCTTTGGAGAGCTCTGTAAGCATCTGTCTGGGAGCACAAACCAGGCCTCAGCAGCTCAGCCTGGAACGCTGCAGCCAGTGTTGATAAATCAGATGAGATACCAGAAAACTTTTATACAAGTTTTTAATACAAAATTCAACAAAAATATATATAATCAGGCATTTTATGCAATGCATACATTCTTTATATCTGCAGGTACAGATAAATAACAGAAGGCAAAACCAAGTATTTTGCTTATCTTTGGCCATTAACCAATAATCACCCCCAAACAGATATTATAGGGTTAAAGGATAATAAACTGAGTCTGTAAATGTCTCTCATTACAGACACAGAATCAGGCAATAATACAGTAGTCAGATTTTCAGAAATGTAAGGAAATAGTTGTCTAACACTGCCCAATACTGAACTTTCACCTGGTTTGCTGCTATGGAGCATAAGGCCTTCAGCTGACTCAGGCATGGTGCTGGGTTACAGGAGATACACTGCACCCCTTCAGCCTTCCCCACTGCTCTCTACAAAGCCACGCTGCACCTCCTCACAAATGAACTAGCACAAAGCCTGACCTGGGGAGCAGCTTTCTGGACCCCAACCAATGCACAGAAGGAAGCTTAACTGCTCTGTAAGTCAACATTTTCCTACCTCAGTGTGCCAGAACAGCTGTCCTTCCACTTACAGCTCACATGCATCATGGCTCTACCAAAGCAATATATACAAGAGACACATGAAAAATCATACAAGCAATGTTTAAAGGTACACTGGTAACATGTAGCAGCTTATGTCTATATGTATGTACATGTCTTCACAGTTATGTTTTAGAAAATTGAGAACACCAGGAATACTTCTACTGTGTTTTCTATAAATAGTACAAAAATTACCTGTCAGGCATTTTGATAAAATAGTATTTAGGTTATCACTTTAAATAGCTCTTGAAAACCTGTAGAGTTTTAAGCTTAAAGGCTGTACAGTTTGAGGATTCTGTAAAGTGTTTGTAGCCAGTTTCAGCAGCTGGGCCACCTCCCAGTTGTTGGTTTAATTTTCTTTTCTTTTCTTCTCAACTCAAATCTGGTAACAAAGGAACTCCAGCACTTTGCACGGGATAGGCAAGTTCTTGACCTGGCTGGTGGGCATCACCCTGCGGATGGCCATGCGACACAGGTGCTGCAGGCTGGACACCTGGCTCGGGGTGGCCCAGAAGTACAGGCTGCCATCCTGGGTCCTGCACAAAACCCCACAAAAACCTCCAGGTTACTCCACGAGAACCAGCTCAGCCTGCGACCAACTCACACCTCACACACACGTGACTAAGTAGGGGACTTGCTGGAGCTCAGTTCCAGCTGCTCCAGATCCTGATTTACTCCAGTTCCTACTTTAATCTACAGCAGCACAATAAGCAACTTGTCTGTGCACCAGGAGCAGATCTCCCAGCAGCTGTGCCTGACACAGGCAACTGCCCTCAGCTATCTGATGGGCTTCTTCCAACCCTCATGTTTTGGGTCTCTCACGTATTTATTTTTAAAGATAAGAAGTGTGTTTATCAGCTGATTGATTTTACTGCTATTCCAGGCATGTTTAAACAAACAGCACCAGTCAGAAGCACCAGGCTGCAAGTCACAACTGAAGATTTTCAGAACACTGAGCCACTGTTCTCAATCTCTCGGGTTACCTTCATATTTTAGAAAGGAAAAGAAGTCTGTACTTGCCCTGCAGCCAGAACACTGCCATCGGTAGAGAAAGCACAGCAGAGCCCATTGTTCAGAGGTGCAACTTGTACAGGGTATTCTTCATCAATTCTCCAGAACCTCACCATTCTGAGGGGGAAGCACAACAAGGGAAGCGATCAGAGCGGGTTCTTAACTGCGCTCGGTGTTGTATGCTGCACAAGCTGTCAGGAGCCCCAGCAGACAGTGCTGAGACTCCTGCAGCAGGGCAGCAATGCAGGAGCTGCAGCAGCCCCTGGCCACACTCACTTGTCATCGGCCAGGCTGGCCACGTGCAGCCCGTCGTGGCTGAAGCACACGGAGCGCACCCAGCGGTCGTTGGCGCCGCCCGCGAAGATGGGCGTGGGCGCGGGGAACAGGTGCCTGCAGACAGAGACACGTCAGGGACACAGCCAGCCTGCAGCTCTGCAGAGCCCTGGCACTGACAGACAGACAGGCAGACAGACAGACAGACAGTGTGTAACCAGCTAACCACGGCCTGCAGAGCGGGGACTGAACCGCTGCGCGCTCCTCGGCTTCGGAACAACTCAAAGCACCCGTGCTGCAAATTCTCTCTGGGATGGGAGAACAACCCCCAGCCTCTGCCACTCTAGGGTTTCCATCAGCCACTGCTCATTTCCAAGCCCACTCTGGGAGGAAGTTTGCAGGTTTGACTGCTCCACTTACCCAAATTCCCTAAGAATGACTCCGGTGTGTGGATCCCAGACACAGACTCGGGTATCGTAGGATGCAGTAGCCAGTAACGCTCCGTCAGGGGAGAACTCACAGGCTACAACATCATTGTGATGGCCTTCGAGCTTCCGCAGCATGGAGTATTTATCCATATCCCACAGGAAAACCTGGAATTAAATGAGCTGATGTTATAGCTCCGCTCAGAGAGGCAGTGAAGCATTTAATTTGTTTTTTAAGTATAGCTAGTCTTATTTAGGATTATATTAAAATCAGATATTATGAATTACTACAATTAAGAAATATGCTCAGTGTCATACTCAGATTAAAATCAAGGGTTTTTTTTTTTAATAATTAAAGCAGACATGCAAGTTCTAACTCAAATTTGTTAAATGTTATTAACAAAATAAGCCAAAATATAAGATAAAGGCAACACAATTTAACCATGTAGCTTACTGAAATTCATGTATTACAAAACTATTTTATTAAAATATTCAGAAATAAATAGGGTTAAACTCTACAGTCCCCTCTTTTCAGTAACTACCAAAATTTTAAGAAATATACAGACAGAAAATGTAAGGTTAACATATTGTTACTCCAGTGGCATCCCTTTGAGTTTAAGATCACTTGTTTACAATTGCTTGGATCACCAACGTCAGCCTAGGAAGAGAAACAGATACTGCAAGCAAAAAGAATTTTCACAGCCAAAAGTTATGTCTTTGGCAAAACAACAGGGAAGTCTAACCACATTATTAGAAAGAATTTAGGCATTTAAAATCAAGTCAACAGTAACAAACAACATTAACATTACAATTTACCCAGCTAATTGCACAGTGTATTATCAGAATTGACAGAATATTACAGTATTTTACATGCAGTTGTACATTATATATAATCAAAATAAGGACTGTGCAGAATTACTTAATAGGAGCTATCCATGTACTGCAGCATGGTTTTATAGGAATATAAGTCTTTAGCAAAAGCTCTTATGTCCCTCAAAGAGCTCTTTAGTGGCCTTGATTTTTCCCTTGACAGTTTTACTGCACAGGTTAAATTCTGACATCTTGGATAAATTTACATTTGACCAAAACAAACTCAGCTTCAGTGCCTCCCATACTGCCTAACTCAGAACCATTTTACAATCAGTCATAAACACGTTCTCTAATTTTTTCCAAGGAGACCCCAACATTCCATCAAACTGGAAACTAAGTTTGAGAGGAGTCAGTGTGTTTCACTGCTGTGAAAATTATGGGG
>VYXF01012175.1:82175-95731 GCA_013397295.1 Polioptila caerulea | reverse complement strand
CAGCCCCGCGATGGACGTGCAGCACCGCGGCCGCGTCTTGAACGCCGGCAGGTGCGGCCGGCGCTCCGGCATCAGGTGATAATCCTTGGCTTCGTCAACCAGATCCCTGCAATCCCACCGTGGAATGGGTAAAGAGGAGACCTGACTGTCTGCAGCCTGAGGTTGAAGGAGCTGGCTCTCCCACCCTGCAGATGTGGTGGCCAAGCCTCACCTGCACTTGTGGCAGCAGCGGACCAGGTCGTCCTGCTGCACGCGGTCCGTGAGGAACTGCGGCCGGCACAGCGGCAGCCGGATCTTGGCCAGCAGCTCGGGCAGGAAGGGCTCCCTCTGCTCCCGCTCGTACCGGATCCAGGCCAAGGCAGCCTCAAACACCTGCCAGGAGACAGCACTGGGAAGCTGGAGGTTGTGCGAGTGGATGGGAATGAAAAATGACGTCTTGGGATGGTTTGGGTTGGGAGGAACCTCAAGGATCATCCAGTGGTCACCACTGCCATGGGCAGGGACACTTTCCATGATCCCAAGCTGCTCCAAGCCCCAGTGTCCAGCCTGGCCTTGGGCACTGCCAGGGATCCAGGGGCAGCCACAGCTGCTCTGGGAATTCCAGCCCAGCTCCTCCCCACCCTCCCAGCCAGGAATTCCCAATTCTCAATATCCCATCCCTCTTTCAGCTAAAGCCATTCCCTGTGTCCTGTCCCTCCATGCCTTGTCCCCAGTGCCTCTACAGCTCTCCTGGAGCCCCTTCAGGCCCTGCCAGGGGCTCTGAGCTCTCCATGAAGCTTTCTCTTCTCCAGGGGAACATTCCCAGTTCTCTCAGCCTGACTCCATGCAGGTTTCTTTCCCTGCCTCCAATAATCCCAATTTCCTGTCCATAGGATGGGACATTCAGCACAGAAGTTTGCAGGGAAATGAGGGAGCTGCAAGGGGAACTTTGGCAGAACACAAATCTGTGTTTATTTAGTGACAGAAATCTACAGACTGGGAAAGAAGACTGGGAATGGTGCTGCTCCATGACAAACCAGGGGACAGGTTTGATGACAGGGATCCATGTGTTCTCTCTACATAACTACACAGGAGACAGCTGGAGCTGAGCTGGTCCCTCCAGGCTCCATCCCAGACACTGGAAGGCACAGAACTCTCTGAACTCCCACTGGATGACTCCAGCTGCAAAAGGATCCCGGTGCCCTGGTCCCAGTTTAATTTGGGACACGCATTCCTGGGTTCACAGGACTCCCCTTTAAAGTTATTGCAGCCTTTACAACTGTCCAGAACAAAACCATCAGCTCTTTCTTGCACAGTGGCATCTGGAGTCTCTCCCAACACAATTCCCAAATTTTCCAGTGCAAAAATGTTTCTCCAACAGCACAACAGGGATTAAAAACCCCAAACCAACTCTCTTCCACTCTACAGGGTGCTACTGGAATTTCTGAAGAGTGGGGTTGGCAGGTGCCAGGGCACGGGAAACGTCCCCAGGATGGACTCTTTGGATCCTACCTGCTCTGGGAAAAACAGAGTGAGGAATTCTTGCTATGACGCAGGAATGTGGCTGGAATGTGAGACAGGTTCCCCTCCCTCCCTAAGCCTGATTAAAGAAGCACATTTCTACCCTACAAGGAGAAGCTGGAGGTCTGCTCTGCCTTTGTCACCCTCTCAGGAACAGCAGGACAGATTTCCAGGCTCAAGGACAGGCTCTGTTTTCTCTGCTCACTGTCAGCTGACACTGATGGTGTGGTAACACCCTGAACTCTTCTCACTCCCACAAACTCCCTGACAGGAGGGTGCAGCCAGGTGGGATTCCAGCTCTTCTCCCAGGGAACAAGGGACAGGAGGAGAGGAAACAGCCTCATGTTGTCCCAGCAGAGGTTTAGGCAGGAATTTGGAAAAATTCCTTCATGGGAAGGGCTCTCCAGCCCTGGCACAGCTGCCCAGGGCAGTGGTGGAGCCCCCATTCCTGCAGGGATTTAAAAGCCCTGTGGATGTGACACTTGGGGACATTGGTCAGTGGTGGCCTTGGCAGTGCTGGGGGAAGTGTTGGACTCGATGGTTTCTGAGGGCTTTTCTAACCTCACTGATTCTGTGATCCTAAAAAAGCCCTGGTTTCTGTTTCTTTAGGAACAAGGAGGCTGGAGTAGTCACTGGAAACCACCACAGCACCTCTGAGTGTCCCCACTGTGCCAGGACATCTCAGCTTCACTCAGCCCAGGAATAGGATAACTCCCATTCCCATTCCACGCCCAAGCAGCAAGAAACCCCTCAAGGTCAAACCTTCCTCAGCCAGGACCCACCTCAGGTACCCACCTGCTCTTCAGACTTCACGTTGAGCTCATCCCTGGAAACGAGCTCCAGGACATCCTCAAAGGGCAGGGCCAGGAACTCCTCAGACATGGAGACCTCCACGAAGTGCTGGTGGATGAAGCTGTTGGCAGCGTCGTAGAGCACCGTGCACATCATGGTCTCGGCAAACTGCCGGACACCCAGGCAGTTCTTGGGGTGAAGCCTGGAAAAGGGGAGGAGGAGAGCAACAGGAATGTCAGCTTAATGGGAGAGCAGCTCTGGCTGCCCCTGGATCCCTGGCAGTGTCTAAGGGCAGGTTGGACAAGGCTTGGAGCAGCCTGGGATAGTGGGAGGTGTCCCTGTCCATGGCAGGGGTGGCACTGGGTGGGCTTTAAGGTCTCCCCTGACCCAAACCATTCCAGGATTTTGGGAAGCCTTGGGGGACACACAGTGCAGTGCAGGATGTGTCCTCTCCAGTGATGGCTGATTCCAGCTCACCCAGGTGCTGATGTGCACAAGGAGCTCCAGGTGAATCCAAAGCAGAGCCAGAGGATGGAAAACACAAATGTCCCCCTGAGCCTGCCAAAGAGGCATTGGATAGATCCAGGCGGCTCTGGAAGCAGCCAGTTTCCCTGGGCACCCTGTGCCAGTCCCTCCCCACCCTCCCAGCCAGGAATTCCTTCCCAATATCCCATCCAGCCCTGCCCTCTGGCAGTGGAAGCCATTCCCTGTGTCCTGTCCCTCCATGCCTTGTCCCCAGTCCCTCTCCAGCTCTCCTGGAGCCCCTTCAGGCCCTGCGAGGGGCTCTGAGCTCTCCCTGGAGCCTTCTCCTCTCCAGGGGAACATTCCCAGCTCTCCCAGCCAGGCTCCAGCCCTGCAGCAGCTCCTCTGGACTCTCCAGCAGCTCCAGGTCCTTGTGCTGTGGGTGGAGAACTGTCACATGAGGGTGACTCCAAGGGCTCCCACAGGGCTTGGTTACAACACAGCTGCCTAAAAATATCCCAATTCTCAATTCCCCTTAAGGAGAGCTCAGTGTCCATGTCCCAGCTCTCCAGGGTGGCCAGAATCCACTGATTTTTGGTTAATAACCAAACTGGCAGCTGGGCACTCAAAGCCAGGACTTCACTTAGCACACCTGGCTGCTCCTGGTGGATGTGGGAGAATTTTGGTGGCCAATCCCTGTATTTGGTGGGTGTGCTTAACATCACACCACAGAATGCCCTGAGCAGCTGCAGAGAAGCCAGGCTGGGAAAACTGAACACATCAGACTCCCTGGCACGGCTGAGAATCCATGTGGAATGTGGACAAAGAGGATCCCAGCTTTCCATTTCCAGGCCATGCTGCTGGAACAGCCTCGCAGCCAAACACCGGTGAGGAAATTGAAAAACCTGGGACCAATTTAAGGCTCTGCCACAGTTTCCTGTCCAGCTCCTGGGCTGAGGCACTGTGTTCCTCCCCTTTAGCACACATGGCAGCAGGAAGGGCAATTCCTGCCAGGATGGCTTCTCAAAAAGGGAAATGTCTGCTCAGTTTTGCTCTGGGTGTTGATCCCTGTGGCTGGCCAAGGTCTTTTACTGTGTCCCCATAAAGGAGTGGTAAGTTATTCTGAAGGGAATGAGAATGGTAGGAGAAGGGGGAATGGCTTCCCACTGCCAGAAGGCAGGGCTGGATGGGATATTGGAAAGGAATTCCTGGGTGGGAGAGTGGGGAGGCCCTGGGCTGGAATTCCCAGAGCAGCTGTGGCTGCCCCTGGATCCCTGGCAGTGCCCAAGGCCAGGTTGGACACTGGGGCTTGGAGCAGCCTGGGGCAGTGGGAGATGTCCCTGCCATGGCAGGGGTGGGATGGGATGTGCTTTAAGGTTTCTCCCAACCCACTTTGTGTTCCATAACTCTACAAATGCCAAGTTTTGGGATGTACACTCCTCACCCTGCTAGAAGGATGCATCCTGCTCCTCCCAAGCTGGACACAGGTGACTGAACCTCCCTGCTGCTGGGGAGCAGCTGGAATCCCCCCAGAACCCCCTGGAATCTCCCCAGGATCCCTCCAGCCCCACTCACCTCTCCCTGAGGAAGGTGCAACACGCATCCTTGATGTTCTGCAGCTGCAGGAAACTCGCCCCCATGAGCAGGGACTGCACATTCTGCTGGTCTATGGCCAGGTGGCCGTTGTAGGCAAAGTTGATCAGGGCCTCCAGCGCACTAAAAACGGGGAGAAAGGGCAGAAAATCCACTGAATTCCAGCTGGGAGAGTGCTCTGCCAACAGCAGAACCTTTTGTGGGATCACTCACACAGAGACCAGGCTTGGAGCCTTGCACACACAACGAGGCAGAGCAGTCCTGGTGCCTCTGATTTTCCCTAGGGGTTGAGAGGAATGAGGGATTTGTCTTTCCAAACAGCTGTGGGGCTGCTGGTAGATCAAACCAGCACTGAGAGATAAAGGGAACAATGGGAGAAAAAAGATATTTGCCTTTATAAACAAACTGTAGGTTTGCTGAAATAAAATTGGATATTGAAAGATGAAAGAAACAAGGCGGAAAACCCATAAATTCCGTAAGAATTCTACATTAGAGGGAAATCTGAGGTATCAGGTGTTTTGGGCAGTCTGTGCCTCTCAGATACCTCAGCCAGTGGGCAAAGAGAGAGGGAAATGCAGCCAGGAAATTGGGATAAAAAGGAGGCTGCATCCTCCAAAAATTGCAGAGACCCCAGGGGAAATGCCCCATGGCCTCTCCCTTTATTGGAATAAAGTCAAAGGACTCCTCTGCCTCCTTTCTGGACACAAACCTCTGGTGTTGGTGGATTATTTTTCCTGGCAGGATTTTACCTGGGGTCCATGCCCTGCATGACAATCTCATCCTGCTTGCACTCCATCATGTCGTTGGTGAACATGGCGTGGAAGTAGGGGATGGAAGCTGCCAGCACGATCCGGTGCGCGCTGAATTTGTGGTCCCCGACCTAAAACAGGAGACCAGAGTTGCAGCCAGTTTCTTGTTCATAGCACGTTCTGTTACTGCCCAAGCAATGGTTTGGCCCAAATTTACCCACTCCTTGTCCATCTACCCTGAGTTCCCTGTCAATCCTCCCTTGTGCCAATCCCCTGCTTGCAATTCCCCTTTGGAAATCTCCTAAAGTAGATGCCCCGTCAGCCCAGGTGACCCAATTTTCCCCCCCTCATCTCCCTCTTGGGACAATGCCTTTGTGAACTCTGCCCTTTACCCCTCCCCAGGATGCCTCCAATTAGCCAGTAATTGTCTTGTCCCTTTGGACCTCCCCCATATTTAAGCTGTCACACATTTGCACTTTCCATCTTTTGCCACCATACTCCCCAGAGTGATAAAATCCTCCTTTATCCTGTGCAAAAGACCTCCCTCTCCTTGTGTCCTTCAAGACTGAGAGCCAAAAAGGCCCTGGAGTCACACTGAGGTCATCCTGCCCCAGGTGGGTGCAGGTTGTAGTGACAGAGCCAGCGTAGCTCCAAACTGCATCCGAGCAGGGAGGGAGCAGGGATCAGCACCAGCCACTGCTCCAGTGACTCCCTGCAGCATCCAAGCATTCCAGCCAGGCCTTTGCTCTCTTGGAGCTTTTTTCCCTGATTTCCACTTCAATCTGACTCTGAGGCTGCCCTTTTTGCCTCACTTAAGCAAAAATTTCCCACTGGAGCTGGCACAGCAGGGCCCTTCCCTCCAAGGAGTCTTTCTCTTCTCCTCTGCAAAATCCTCACCCTCTCCAGAGGTAACAGGAATGCTGTTTGGATTCAGGAATTCCATGGCTCCCAACAGTGCCTCCCTCCTCCCTAAGACCCAGTGAACACAAACTTGCTGGGGGTTTAGAAAGCAAAATTCCTGCCACATGGAAAAGAGGAGGCAGTTTTGGAGAGCCTTGTCTCTGCCCTGGGCAGCTCAGGTGTGCCTGAATCCCTGTCCACGTTGTCCTCTGTGCCTGGATTATGCTGCACAAATCCTGTTCTCCTGGATTTTGCAGCATTCCTAATTTCCAGAGTGAAATCAGGGAGTGAAGTGGTCGGGACTATGACAGCTCATGGGAAATAATCTGTCACACTTATATCTGTGTGTGACTTGAAGGGCTGTATCAATCCCTTCTGCTAACCCAAAACCACATGGAAAACATCCCAGAGGCTCCAGGACTCGAGATATCTGCAAAATCCCTGCCTGCCTCCTCCTGTGCACACGGTGGGATGGGGAATCTCTAGGAAAAGGAGTCAGGACTGCAGGCCCAGGGGCCAGGAGGGGATGGAACCCAAGGCCACCTCCCTGGCCCTGGGGAGGAAGGAATGTTGGCACAGCAGGTTCCCACCCCGACTTCACACAGAGAGCACAAACTCCAGCCCGGCCAGAGCTTTAAAAACACAAAAATACAGCAAATTTCAGAAGGAAAGGCCATAAAGGGAAGTGATTCCAGAAGCTGAGAGCCAACATCCCCTCTCCATGTCCCTGGGGTTTTCATTCCCTCCCTCCCTGCCAGGTGAGCACGTGTGGACTCTCAGAGGGTCCGAGGTGCTGCTCAGGACAGGGAGATCCCTCAGGACACTCAGAGCTCTGGGAATTCCCAGTGGGAAGGGCTGACACACCAGCAGCCACAGCCTGGGTGACCACGGGGACAAATTTGCTGCTTGGCCTGTCCACATTCCAGCCCCGAGGCTCAGGAACACCCGACCTGCTTGGGCACTTCCCAGTGCATCCCTTCCCCATGGATGAGGCCATCCCATCATCAGCTGCTCCTGGCCCAACCCACTGATTTAACAGAAATAAATCCCATTCTGGGTGCCTCAAACCTTTCCACGCCTTCATGCTGCTGGAAAATCCCCTCCTGGGTGCCTCAAACATCCCAAAACACAGAAAAACTCTGGTTTTCCTTGTGCTGTTTCTGAAAGGTGAAAGAACAAGGCCTCCTCTTATCTCAAAAACTCTGTGAGGAATTCACTCCAACTGGAATAGTTCGTTTGGTTTGTTTGCATGAGTGCTCCCATTCAGGCTGAGTGTGCAAGAAAAGCAACATTTTACTTGACTTTCATTTCCCCCTAAGCCCAAGTTGCCAAAAATCACAACTGTCCAAATGTCATTTCAGCTTTTTAATAAATGAAAAGTGGTGCTAAAATTGAACAGGCACCTCTTAAAGTGAAACACCTGCTTCAAATGCACACAGCAACCTTGTATTTATAAGCAAAATTATCTCTATAACTAAAGATAACAGGAATTTCAACACCAAGGTTGTATTTACTCAAACCCCAAGCCTGTAGTGTGACCCAAGGAGGAGAAAAAGGCCCTTATTTCACCAAAAAACTGTAAATTACAGAGCCCAGGTGGCAGCTCTGGGCCCCTCATGACAAGAGTGACATTGAGGAGCTGGAGGGTGTCCAGGGAAGGGAACAGAGCTGAGAAAGGGCTGGAAAATTCCTGAGGGAANCCAGCTGCCCAGGGCAGGGGTGGAGCCCCCATCCCTGCAGGGATTTAAATCCCTGTGGATGTGGCACCTGGGGACACGGTCAGGGGTGGCCTTGGCAGTGCAGGGGGAATGGTTGGACTCGATGGGCTCTGAGGGATTTTCCAGCCTGAGCCATTCCATGATCCATGCCCCAAGTCCCTGTCCAAGGGGTGAAGGGTTCCCCCAGGCTGCAGCTCCAGGGATGCACAGTGGTGACCCCACCCCATGAGGAGCTGCCACCAAACAGCCTCATCATCTCCACCTTTGCAGGAGCAAACATCCCCAGGCATCCTGCAAGATTCCTGTTGGGATGAAATCATCCCCGGGATCCATTCCTGGTGATTCCCTCGGGTCTGGGCAGTGCTGCCCTTGCAGGTGGTCCCGGACTGGGAATGGCCCCTGTGAGCAGTGAGATCCAAGGAGGTGCATCAGCAAAGAGCCTGGGAAATATTCCCTGGGGCTGGGTAAGACAAAAGCTGGGATTCCTTCTGTTTGGAACTTGCTCCTGGAATGGTGGAGGGCCCTTGGGGAGAGGCAGAAATTGGGATCTCTGCTCTAAAACCATCGTGTTCATTCCATCAGCGCTTCACGGAGAAGAAGCTGTTCCTTCCCCAAGGAACAGCTGCATTTCTTGCTGCAGGCAAAGGACAAGTTTTCCCTGTGGAATATGGAAAATCCTCCCAAGGATGAGTCCATTCAGCTCATCCTCGTGTCTGCTTTCCCAAAGTGCTCCCTACCTCCAGAGCCAAAGGCTCTCCCTCCCTTTCCATGACCAAATTAATGCCCTTTCCTGATGGAGTCACTCTGGAGTCACCTAAGGAGAAAGGGGGAAAGAGCCCACCCTCTTCCTGATCCCATTCCTGGATGTTCTGTCTCACAATTTAACATTTTAGGTCCTTTGCTTTTAAGGCAAAAGATTCTTTTGTTTTAAGGCAAAAGTTTTCCAGAAGAAGGAACTTTGCAAGGATCCCTCCTGACCCCAGGAATGCCAGAATTCCCTTCTGACGTGTCTCTGGGTGGGTGACAAAGGGATCTGCCCCGGGACACCCCCACAGCCTCAAATGTTAACACATTCCAGGGCACAAGGAGCTTTTCTCCCAAGGACAGTGGTGTAGGTGGGAGAGGGGCATTCCTTGTGCTCCTGACGTCACCGCCCTGCAGCGCTGGGAACTCGCTGAGTTTTGTGCTGCAAAGGTCTCCAAAAACCCCAAATCCATCTTTTTAGAGGGGATGCTGGCACTAAAGGCATGGAGAGGCCAGAGCAGAAGCAGAGCTGCTGCCCAATCCCTCACAGCCCCGTTTTGGCAGGAAGAGGTAATGGGATCAGGATGATCCCAAGCACAAATCCAGGCTGGGTGGACAATGGGAAGGGAAGGATCTGGGGCTGTTGGTGCATGAGGAGCTCCACATTCCCTGGCCAGAACCCTCTTGTGCCCTGGGCTGATCCCCCAGAGTGGGCAGCAGGAAAGAGGGAATTCTGAGCAGGGGGCAAGGATAGGTGGGATCTTGGGAAGGAATTCCTGGGTGGGAGAGGCTGGGCTGGAATTCCCAGAGCAGCTGGGGCTGCCCCTGGATCCCTGGAAGTGTCCAAGGCCAGGCTGGACATTGGGGTTTGGAGCAGCCTGGGACAGTGGGAGGTGTCCCTGCCCATGGGAGGGGTGGGATGGGATGATCCTGAAGGTCCCTCCAGCCCAAACCATTCCAGGATTCCATGAGAATGGTGACCAATTCCTTTGAAGCAGAGGACACAGCCCCTCTGGATGTACAACAAAGCCACATTCCCAGAGAATTCCCTGCCAGCTCAGAGAGGCCCAATTGCTTTTCAGAATTCCAGTCCCTCCGTTTCCCACATGGACAGGGAGCATCCCAAGGGGGTCAGCTCCAGCCCTGCCCTCCTCAGCACTCCTGAAGGGAGAGCAAAAAGAAATTTTGTGTCATCCTAGAACTGAAAATCCTCATATTTTCTGTAAGGGAAGAGCTGATGGCAGCCCAGAGCTCAGGGGAATCACATCCAGGCAGAATCCCAAATAATTCCTGTCTGTTGGGTGACAAGGCTGGAATCACATCCTCATCCTGCAGCTCTCCTGTGCACAGTGGATCATCTGCTTTTCCAGTCTCTCCCATAAAACAGATATTCCCTCTCCTTCCAGGGCTGTTTTCCTGGAGGATCTCCCAAACATGCTCCAACATCTGCAGCACAGCCGGGCACTGAGTTTTCAAGGATCCTGCTGGAATTCCACTTATCCATCAGCTCCTGGGGGTGCAGCTGCTCCAGTTTGGGGGCTCTGGAGTTAACAGTCTGCTCTGGAAAAACTGGGATCAGGAGGGGAGAGAAGCCACCAGGGCTGTGACACTGGGACACCAAACAAATATCATACCCTCTCCACAGCTGGGAATTATTTCAGTTTGCCAGACCTGGGTTGTATTTTAGGAGACTTTTCTAGTTAGTCTTGGAGTCAGTCATGGAAAAATGGCATTGGAGCGGCTCAGATCCACGGGAGGAGCTGCAGCAGCAAGAGGAGCTCACGTCAACTCCGCTCTCCAAGGATTTGGGAAGGCACAAACCTTCCCTCTTGCCACAGTTTGGCCAGGATCTCTGGAGGTGCCAGCCTGGCACTTGGAGCATTCTCCCCCAGCTCCAGTGGGAGCCAGCAGGAGCTAGGAAGGGATTTATTCCCCCTTAATTTGCAAGGAAGGAATGGGATGGATCCATTTTCCCTGGTTTCTGGAGTGGTGCATTCCAGCAGCCTCTGATGCATCCCCGGAGAGCGCTCAGCCCTCGGCCTGGAGCACAGACAGCACATCCCAGAAAACAAAGCTGCCCAGGCTGCTTTCATCCTGCAAGGATGGAGCAATTCCAGGAACAATGCTCAGCAAGAACACGAGCACCGAGGGGCTCCTTTGGTGCCGTTAAAAACCAGAGCAGGCTCTGCAGCTCCGGGAGTCACGGCCCCGGGCGCCGGCGCTTGTCCGGGAGCCGGAATTCCTGGGGCTCCTGCAGGGCTTTAGGGGTGAGCTGCAAAGGGGAGAAGACTGGAAATCCACTAAAAAGAAAGGGGAGAAGACTGGAAATCCACTAAAAAGAAAGGGGAGAGGTTCTGAGAGAGGAATTCTGCCCCTTGGCTTGTCCGCAGCTGGAGTTCAAAGCCTCAAACCCCGCCAAATGAAAAGAATAAAAAGGCTCAGAAGCTTCATTTCTGCTCCCTCCATGATTATTCCAGGCCTGGTGTTTCCCTGCCCTTGTTGGAGCCTCCATCAGCTCTTCCATCACCACCAGTGCTGGATGAGGAGGAAAGCACAGCTTCACCTTCTGGGATGGGGATCAGCTGGGGAAAAGGGTTTGGGTGGTTATTTTAGGACCACACCAAGGCCCAACCCGGTGATTCTCAGAGAAGAAAGCAGAAATTTGGCTTGGCTAAGCAAAATTCCTCCTTTTTTTCCAAAGGAAAAGGACTAACCACAGACTGAGGTGTGTCTCCTGCCTCCCCTCCTCCCTCCAGTCCATCCATGTGTGCTCCTAGCAAATGAATATTTAATTAAACATTTCGGAGAGGCTCCAAGGGGAGCTGTGAGGGAACATCAGGAGCAGCCCTGACCTGCAGCTGTTAAAGAGACACAGAGAGGAAAGAACTTTCCAAATCCATGAGCTGGAGCATTGGGCACATCAAGATCCAACTTCTGGGACAAAGGGGCCTTTGGAAGCATTTTGGTTTGGAGATGGGCCAGACAAAAAGTAGCAGGAGTAGAAAAAAGGGGAATAAATTCCCTGCAGTGGTGTGGGAGCATCAGGATCCACCCGGGGGTTCCCCTGGGTTGGACTTGGAATGTTTCTCCAAGCTTTTATCAGAGAATCCTGGAATGCTCTGGCTTGGGAGGGATCTTCAGGATCAGCCCATCCCACCCCTGCCATGGCCAGGGACACCTCCCACTGTCCCTGGGTGCTCCAGCCTGGCCTTGGGCACTGCCAGGGATCCAGGGGCAGCCACAGCTGCTCTGGGAATTCCACTCCAATCCCTCTCCACCCCTCCAGGGTGGAATTCCTGCCCAATATCCCATTTAAATCGACTCTCTTCCAATTTGAACCCAATCCCCTCATCCTGTCCCTCCATGCCTTGTCCCCAGCCCCTCTCCAGCTCTCCTGGAGCCCCTTCAGGCCCTGCCAGGGGCTCTGAGCTCTCCCTGGAGCCTTCTCCTCTCCAGGGGAACATTCCCAGCTCTCCCAGCCTGGCTCCAGCCCTGCAGCAGCTCCGTGACCTTCATGTTCTTTCCTTCTGGGTAAGAATCATCCAAACTCTGTCCCTGCTGGAAACCCACCCTGGATTTAGAGCAGGAAAAAATTCCTGAGCCAGGGCAGGGCAGAGACACTTTGTGCTGGCTGAGCTGGGGGTGCCTGAGTGATCCAAAGCCACCTCCAACTTCAAGGTGAGAAAAATTCCTGCTTTTGGCTGCAGCAGCTGGAGCAGCCAGCCTGTTCCTGGGAATGGGGAGGGGAGGCTTGGCTGCACTAATTCCATTGCTGGGGAAAAGGATGTCCCGAGGAGGCAGAAGCAGCACAAGGTGGGATATTTCCACAGGATGACTCAAGACAATGAGAGGAATCAAAGGAATGAAATGCTTGGAATTCCAAGCTGTGGGTGTAGGAGGGAAAGCTGGAATGCTTGAAACAACAACATGGATGGAGGAGTGACAATGGCAGGTGCTGCTGGGATCTGCCTTTGGGATTTTGGGAAGGAATTCTTCCCTGTGAGGGTGGGGAGGCCCAGGGATGGATTCACAGAGAAGCTGTGCCTGCCCTGGATCCCTGGAAGTGTCCAAGGCCAGTCTGGAGCACCCAGGGACAGTGGGAGGTGTCCCTGCCCATCCAAGGGGTGGCACTGGCTGATCCTGAACGTTCCTCCCAGCCCAAACTGTTCTGAGATGGTTTTGATCTTTCCTAATATATTTTAAACCTCTGTATGGATAAAGAGGATTCAAACAGCTCTTTGCCATGGAAAATCCACAGAAACAGAAAATTATTCACAGGAATTTTAGGAACAATGGTGAGGAATTTATCCAAGACTGGGATCACAGACCTCCTCCTAGTGTCTCCACGGGACTGCCAGGATCAGGTCACCTTCTCCTGCCACACCAACACCCGCTTTTCATCCTAAAAACACCACACTCTGCATCCCAAAGCAGCACTCCCCCAGGCTCCTGCTGTCACCAACATCACCCTGCAGAAGGAACAAGCCCTTCCAAGGAGGATCCTGACCCTCCTGGGGGTGAAGCAGCCCCGTATCCATGGAGCACTGCCCACATCCCACACCCGCGGCAGGCCCAGCCCCCCTGGCAGCCTTCAGGGTGAGTAGGCTGGCAGCACCCTCCCGGTTAATTAAACTGCAGAGTTAATTCTGCAGTGACTCAGAGCTGCTGTGCGGCTCCCACCCCTGCGAGGCTGCGATCCCGAGGGATTCCAGCAGCTCCTGCCTGCCACAGGACACCCTGCGAGCCCTCCCAGCCACTCCTGGCAGAGCCAGGGACACCTTCCCGAGCATTCACCACGCGGGTGGATGGAATCCTTCTGACGCCAAGGAGGGATGTTCCTATAAGGGAATGGTTTCCTAGGGAAAGGCATCCACAGGCTGGGCCATGAACCCGGATCCACAGGCCCTAAGAGAGGGCTGGCAAGCTCCAAGAGCCCCTGACACCCCACTAAGGGTTTTGTTTTGGGGGGGGTCTCAGCTCTGTGTCTCTCTGCTGCCTCAGTTCCTGCTCCTCTCCCCTTTATTATCCCCCACCACAGGGCTCTGAGGGGGCTCCAGCTGCCTCCTTCCCTCTGGAAAAGAGACTGGGGGGTCCCTCA
>VYXF01012175.1:61653-74503 GCA_013397295.1 Polioptila caerulea | reverse complement strand
CTTAGTAGCACTTAATATGAAACCTTAAACTACCCACCAAAACAGCACAGAATGTGAAAAATATAAAAGCTAAAACCAAAGGCATCACCCACAGCTTCTCTGGGCATCCTAAGAAACAGAATCTTTGCCAACACCTGCAACTCAGAGATTTTATCCTCATTCTCTTCCTGCATCCTCCTTCCATGAGACACAAATTTCACCTTTCAAGTCACCCTGTGCCTCTTTCTCTGTGCCCTTTGGAGGGACGGTTACATCTGGTGTGTCCTTTGTGCTTCTTTAAACTGAAAAAAGCCTTAGGTGGGATTTTGGGAAGGAATTTCAGTCTGGGAGAGTGGGGAGAGGCTGGAATGGAATTTCCAGAGAAGCTGTGGGTGTTCCCTGGAAATGTTTGGGGCACCCTGGGATGGTGGAAGGTGCCCCTGCTCATGGCATGGGTGGCACTGGATGATCACTAAAGTCCCTTCCAGCCCAAACCATTCTGGGATTCCTCTCCTCTGTTTTAATCAGCACATAATAAAAGGTGCTGCCCAAAAGGAAACGACCAAAAAATCACCCCAAATTATATTATTTGCTTTATTTTTATTATCATTTTTTTCCCAGGGGGAAACTGCAACACTGTCCTGGTGACAAACATCAATGGGGAAGCTGAGCATGTGGAAGAGACTGTGAGTTGGAGGAATTCCTGCAGAACCCAGGCCTTGCTCCTGCTTGCTTTAAGGAACAGTCTCTGGAGGGTTTTGACAGGAAAACCTCCTGCCTAATTCATCCCAGACTTTGGAGAGCTCCTCTTATCCCAAAGGCTTAAAACCAGACTCCTGTCAGATGAGGGCCTGAAGCAGAACAGGCAGGAGCTGCTCAGATTTAAGCTCAGTGGAGAGATTATTATTATTGTTAAATTTTATTTTTATTTATTTAATTTAAATTTTATTATTATTTTTAAATTTTTATTTTTATTTTTATTTTTATTTTTATTTTTATCATTTGATGTGTTTCCATGGGACATCACCTCATGGACTCCCTGGAATTGCCCCACTTCCCAGCAGAGCTGAGCTGGTTCCCTGCTGGAGCAGGAATCAGGAGCAACCTCCCAGGGGTTGTTTTTTAACCTGTAAATGATAAAATGGGTGAAAATCCCCCTGTGGGAGCTGCATCTGCAGCAAACAGGAAGGAATCACCTGGAACAATTCACAGATTGTCTGCTTTTGGATCTGAGAGAATTAAGTAGAAAGATTAGGAAAATGATATTTCTGCCAAAAATCTCTTTTATTTACTTTAAGCCTTGGTTTTCCAGCTGTCCTCCCTTCGTTTTGCCACCAGGATGCACTGGGTGACAGCAGAGCCTGTCCCCAACGAGCCCTTTTACCAGGAGGTATGGACAGGAGGGGCCTGGAGGAAGGGGAATATTGTTATATCATCATAAAGAATCAAGATAATAACCTGAAAAACCAGGGGGAAATTAGGTTGTTTAACAAATAACCCTCTCCCAGCCAAGCTGACACTGCTGATTTTAGTTGGGTGATTAAATGGATCAATATTAAAGCTTTTTATAGGTTTTTAATTACAGTTCCCTGATCTAAGGCACAACCGTGCAGGTGGTCACATCTTCCTGGGAATTGTTTCTTCTGCATATCCCACATTTTTCTGAGGAAATTCAGCTCTCAACAGAGAGGTTTGATGGTGAATTATTCCCCTGACATGCAGGGAAATCATCTCCAGTCCTCCTGCAGCTTTATCCCTGTTCCTGCTGGTAACAGAACAGCTTCTCCACAATTAGAAAACTTGGTTAATCAAGGAAGTCATTTAAAGGAAGTGATCACAGGGTATTAGAGTGTACTTTCAGAGTGAAAACCAAATGGGAAGAGCTGAAATTGGAAGGAAACTTTGTTCTTTGGTGCTCCAGAGGTCATTTCAAAGCAGCTCAGTGTCCACTTTTTCCTGAATCCCAAGATTTTTGTGCTCACCTTGCTGGAAACACATTTTAAATAGTGAATCCTTGAAGATATTTATGGAGAAATTCAGTCAAATCCAGCACAGGAAGATCTCTCCTTTGTCCCAGTTACTGTCAGAGCTGCTGAGTTCAGGGCTTAGGTGAGCCCTGCACAATGCTTGGCTTCCAGGATAATATCCCAGGGCCTGGAATTGGATGGTCCCTGCAATTCCAGACCAGGAAATCATCCCACTAAAAAGCAGTGACCTTTCTTTGCTGGCTCAGGCAGGCTGTGCAGGCAGGACCCAGCAGAAACTGCCCTGTGATGTCTTGGTTTGAATTCCAGGTGTGTGCTCAGGAAGGCAGGAGCCTCCCTTGGAATGGAGAATGCAAACCCCCTCCCTCCCAGTTATTATAATTTTGAAATTCAGGGGCTCTCAGGCAGAGATATGGGGGCAGCAATAACAGTTCTTAGGAAAATTCAGGTGGAAATGCANGGCTCCTGGGCTGGCTGCAGCAGCTGCCAGGGGGATGCTGGAATGTTCTGAGCCCTGCAGGGAGACTGAGTGTCCCCTGAGCAGGAGATCTGTGCCTGGAGGGAGGCTGGGTCCTGGCAGGGATAAAGAAACGGCCCCAGCTGGTCCCAGAGCCTGGAATTGGATGGTCCCTGCAATTCCAGACCAGGAAATCATCTCATTAAAAAGCAGTGACCTTTCTTTGCTGGCTCAGGCAGGCTCTGCAGGCAAGACCCAGCAGAAACTGCCCTGTAGGCCACCAAGCAAAGGAAAATCCAACTGTTTTCCAGAGCCACTGATTCCCTGCTGCAAGCCCTGAGGGAGCTGGGATCGAGCTGGGATATTCTCCAGCACCCAGTTTTGTGCAGTTTTTTGCAGGGTTTTTTTTTTTCCCAATATATTTCAGTCATTTTCTCACCCTTTTTTCCCCTGTCAGGCATCAGTGAAGGCTCTGGAGGAGGAGATCCAGCTCCTGAAGCGAGAGCTGATCATGCAGGACTCCTTGGTGAGCAGCAGTGAACTCAGTGTCCAGTGGGGTTGTGTCTTTCCTTCTGCTCCCAGCACCATCCTCTGGGGCTCTGGGAAACCCCTGAAGATCCCACACAGAGGGATTGTGTTGGAATTTCAATCCCCAGCCACTGGAGATGGGGTTTTGGGTTTTTTCCAGGCTCTTGAAGCTTCTCTGTCGGTTGGTTGCTCCCAAATCTCATCTCCTGCCAAGTCAGGTGATGAGAATCCCAAGCAGAAATGGGCACAGCGATTCCAGGTGTTTGCCAGACCAGGGGAATCACAGAATTCCAGGGTGGCTTGGGTTGGAAGGGACTTTAAAGCCCATCCCATTCCACCCCCTGCCATGGACAGGGACACCTCCCACTGTCCCAGGCTGCTCCAAGCCCTGTCCAACCTGGCCTTGGACACTGCCAGGGATCCAGGAACAGCCAGAGCTTCTCTGTGCCACCCTCCCAGCCAAGAATTCCTTCCTTAAATCCAGCCTGAATCTCCCCTCTTTTAGTTTAAAACCATCACTCCTTGTCCCACCACGACAGGACCTGCCCAAAGCTTTGTCCCCGTCGTTCTCGCAGGCTCCCTCAGCTGTTTGTAACTCCCTGATTCTCAGTTTTCCATTTGTTTTTTTCCAGGCAAATCGTTCCTTCATGAGTTACAACCCCCTGACTACAGCCCAGAGAGCAGAAATCAGATCCCAAGTCCAGAAATACCTCAGAGGAGTCATTGAGGAAATCGATGTACGTAGTGAAAAAAGGACTTCAACCCTGATTCCATCCCCTATTCCTCCAAGAGAAGAGCAGTGAAAACGTCTTTTGAAGAGGCTGTTTTTCACCCCAAACCCACTACAGAATTGTAATTTCATTTTTTTCTGCCTGTCAAGTCTATTGCATGTTTTCATTCCAGTTTTGCTGGTTTGGAGTCTCCGGGAGACTTTTCCTTGATCTTCAAACCCTTTAAACTGATTTATTTGGAACTCCTTTATATAATTAATAGCAAAACTGATGGCTTTGTACCTCTCTTCCTCAGATTGTAAATGTCAGGCAGATCCAGGAGGTGTTTAGACAGTTCAAAGTGATTGTAAGGTAAGTTCAGAGATTCCACACTGGTTTGTGTTGGGAAGAACCTCAAGGATCCTCCCATTCCATGGGCAGGGACACCTCCCACTATCCCAGGCTACTCCAAGCCCCCTCCAACATGGATTAAAGGTTCAAACAAGGTTGGTATGGTTTGATGTGGACCATTAAAAGATCCTGGAAAGTATAAAAACAACCATCAAAAAGCTTTAATAATAAAGAGCCAAAAAGAAATATCATGGAAAAGGAGAGGAAGAGAGTGGACCCAGGTTATGATGGGAAGCGTGGGAGGGATGTTGAGGGACAAAACCACAGGTAAAAGGGGTTTTTCTTTGGGAATCTGACTTTGGCAGGGATCATGGGTGGGAAAGGACTCCTAAAGGGCTGGTTTTTCCTTAGCCAACAGGAGGAAGAAGTGGAGTGCAGGCTCTGGAAGAAGTATGGGCTGGGACATGGAGACATGGCTGCTGGGTCTGAGTCTAGTTCTAGTTCTGATCTGCTTTTGGATGAGGTTCAGGAGGAGCAGCAGGAGGAGCAGGAGGACATGGTAATGCCTGGTGCTTGTCCTGGCCCAGAATCCACCTCAGAGCTGGCTCCTTTGCTGCCAAAATGGGAATTGTATAAAGCAGATTTTCCTTGTTGAGATCAAACTCAGCAATGTCAGTGGGGTGAGTTTGTAAAAAAACGTGTCCAGAGCAGAGATGCACCATTAACAAAGAGGAATTCCTGGCAGCAGAGGGATTAATTGGGCCCTTTATCTGCACAGAATAATTTAGGAAATGGGAATTAGAATCCCAGAAAGGTTTGGGTTGGAAGGAACATTAAGATCATTCCATTCCATGGGCAGGGACAGCTCCCACTATCCCAGTTTGCTCCAAACTGCATCCAACCTGGCCTTGGACACTTCCAGGGATCCAGGGACAGCCACAGCTTCTCTGGGAATTCTACCCCAGGGCCTCTCCACCCTCCCAGCCAGGAATTCCTTCCCAATATCCCTTTTAAACAGTGGTTTAAAGCCCCCTCCCCTTGTCCTGTTCAATGCAATCTCCAAAGTGACCTCTCTGTCACTGAGTTGGAGAAGGTGAGGTCCTGCCTCTGCTGAGATCCCTTTTTTAATCCTTATAATTTCTGGAGCCAAGTATATAAATCCCACCTAATCCATAAATCCTCCTCACAGAGGTTTTAATTCCCAGGTTAGGCTGTTCCAGGGGATGCAGGACCTGCTGGGTGAGGCCTGTTCAGCTTCCATGGTGTGCAAAATTGGGTTTGTCCTTTCTGTTTCCAGGAAAATGCAGTGGATAAGGATGAGGATTTGGAGCAGGAAGAGGATGAAGAGACTCTGGAGAGTCGAAGTCCTCCTACATCTCCCACTCCTGGTGGGAAGAAGGAAGCCAAGAAGGGTGATGAGTGAGTTAAGCAGTCAGACACCTCTCCTTTACCTCTGATAATCGTGGAATCATGGAATAGTCAAGGCTGGAAAAGCCCTCCAAGATCCCTGAGTCCAAGCATCCCCAGCCAAGCACTGCCAGGGCCACCCCTGACCATGTCCCCAAGTGCCACATCCCCATGGATGTTACATCCCTCCAGCAATGGGGACTCCACCACTGCCCTGGGCAGCTGGGCCAGGGCTGGACAGACTTTTTGGGGAAGGACTTTTCCCAATATCCAACTAAACCTGCCCTGGCACAGTTTGGGGCTGTTTCCTGTCCTGTCCCTGTTTCCTGGCACATCCTGTCCCCCTCAGGGCCTTTCCCAGCCTCCCAGCTGTTGTCCCCAGTCCTTGTGCCCCAAATTCAGGACCCAGCCCCTCCCAGTGCCCAGCTCTGGTCCAGCAGGAATGTCCATGGAGGAAGGAATGGAGGCAGCTGCCAGAGGAGCAGAGGAGGAGAAGAGATCTGGGGAGGGCAGGGGGAACCATCCAGGGGAAGAGCTTTCAGTTTACAGAAGTAAATCCCTGCTTGGTTCCTCCCTGACATTTCCCCAAAGTCCTCGTGGAGGGAGCAGAGGAACCACCAAGGCTTTGGTGTCCACGTGACCCCTGGGAGATGTGGCAAGCACTCCTCTGGCTGTGTTCCAAATCACACTCTTCTGGTCCCACCATTCCTTAGGAAGAAATCCCCTGGCAGGGTGGGCAGGCCCTGGCACAGGTGCCCAGAGCAGCTGGGGCTGCCCCTGGATCCCTGGCAGTGCCCAAGGCCAGGCTGGATTTGGTTTGGAGCCCTCTGGGACAGTGGGAGGGGTCCCTGCCATGGCAGGGGTGGGATGGGATGGATTTTAAGGTCCAGTAAAAACCATTCCATGATTCCATGATGATTCTATTCCCTGCAGCTGAAGCTGGAGGGGGTTGTGGAGGGAAAGGAGCAGGTAGCCAGGCTTGGTTTAAATGTGGGGTTGGATCAAATCCTTGGAGATTCCTTTTGGAGAGGGTTAGCCTCTGTGCAGGTGTGCCCAAAGCTGGACAGGGTGGGTCTCCTGCCCCTGTGATCCTTCTCAAGAGAGCTCATCCAGCCTGGATGAGAATTCAGGATTTATGGGAACAAGGCTGATTTTATTCCTTCTCAGTGGATATTTCCCTGGAAACTTTGGTAGAAGCCACCTCAGATCACCAGTATTTAACTCAGCAAAGCCAAACCTGCAGCATGTTTTGGTTCCAGCTCTCTCTGGTGAAGAAATTAATGGATCTGGTTCATCTTTCCCCTCTGTCAGGAAGGAAAGAATGGGGAGCCCTCCCCCTGAGACACATCAGGATGATTCCTCACCATCCAAGAGTTCCCCCAAGGATCTGGATGAGGAAGAGGAAGGAGGAGGTGACCAGGACAGTGATGAAGAGGCCTCAATCACACCTCCAGGGGTGGATTCCCAGAAGCTCAGGTAGGTTTTCCCTGTGAGGAAATCCCCTTTTCCAGAGGGTGCTTTACACTGGAATGGTTGGATTGTGCTCCCTGGGTGCAACTCCAAGGCAAAGGGGAGAGATTGGGAGATCTTCAGGGAATCCAGGAGTGGTGGTGGGAACACCCTGAGCTCCAAATGATGGTGGTGGGGGTCACCTCTGTGCTTCCAGCTCTGCCCTGGTCAGTTGCTCTTGAATTTTTTAAAAACTTCAATTAATTTAATTTCTTTAAATTTATTTAACCTAAATTCATTTAATTCTTTTATCTCTGAAAACTGCAGCATCACTTTGGTGAGTGGGAAAACTGCAGGGAGACCTCACATCCAGCCAGAAATCCCCAGAGTCATGGAAATGGATCAATAAAATCATGGAATTCCAGGCTGCCTTGGGTTGGAAGGGACCTTAGAATCAGCCACTGCCACCCCTGCCATGGCAGGGACACCTCCCACTGTCCCAGGCTGTTCCAATGTCCAGCCTGGCCTTGGGCACTGCCAGGGATCCAGGGGCAGCCACAGCTGCTCTGGAAATTCCAGCCCAGCCCCTCCCCACCCTCTCAGCCAGGAATTCCCAATTCCCAATATCCCATCTCTCTTTCAGTTTAAAGCCATTCCCTGTGTCCTGTCCCTCCATCCTTTGTCCCCAGTCCCTCTCCAGCTCTCCTGGAGCCCCTTCAGGCCCTGCCAGGGGCTCTGAGCTCTCCCTGGAGCCTTCTCCTCTCCAGGGGAACATTCCCAGCTCTCCCAGCCTGGCTCCAGCCCTGCAGCAGCTCCGGGGGCTCCTCTGGATCTCTGCAGCAGCTCCAGGTCCTTGTGCTGTTGGATGCAGGGCTGGGGCAGCTCTGCAGGTGGGAATCACCTGAATGGGGCAGAATCCCCCATTTCCTGCTGCCCACACTGGGACCAGCCCAGGATTTGGTTTCTGGTTTCCAGCAGAGCAGTGAACCTGTGGCAGAATTCCCTCCTGGAGTTCCTCACTGTGTTCCCATGGCCTCCACACAGGATTTGTGTTCCCAGGGCTGGCAGCACAGGCTGCTGCAGCTGCAGCAGGCACATCCCAGAGCACTTCCAGCAGCTGGGAGCTGGCTCTGGGAGCTGGAGCTGTGGCACTTTGCCCAAGGGCTGTTGTTTACAGCCCAGTGCCAATGTTCTGGCACAGGAACAGCATCACACAGGCCTGGAGGAGCTGGAAAATGCCCTTAAGAGGTCACTCAGGGAAGGCAGGAGCTGGAATTTGGCTTTGCCCAGGCTGGAGTGAGCAATGTGGAAATGTCTTGGTTTGAACACAGGTGTCTGCAAAAGAATGCAGAAGCTTCTCTTGGAATGGTGAATGCAAACTCCCTCCCTCCCAATTACTGTCATTTTGAAATTCAGGGGCTCTCAGGCAGAGATATGGGGATGGCAATAACAGTTCTTAGGAAAATTCAGGTGGAAATGCAGGGATACAAAACCCCAGTGCAGAGTGAGGATCCAGGCTGAGCCCTGTGGGTCAGGGTTGGTGGCAGGGCCATCCCATGGGGGCTGCAGCCCTCCTGCAGTGGCAGAGGTGGCTCTGCTGGAGCAGGGATCCTGCACAAAGGGGGAGTTTCCCTGGGAAGGGGCCCTGGGGATGGCTGGGCCTGGTGTCCCTCTGGGAATGCCGTGCCAAAGGCTGCTGGCTGTGCCAAAGGCCAGCTTGGATCCAGCTGGGAATGCTGGGCTCCTGGGCTGGCTGCAGCAGCTGCCAGGGGGATGCTGGAATGTTCTCAGGCCTGCAGGGAGGCTGAGTGTCCCCTGAGCAGGAGATCTGTGCCTGGAGGGAGGCTGGGTCCTGGCAGGGATAAAGAAACGGCTCCAGCTGGTTTTGAACAGCTGGGCCATGGACAGAGGACATCCCCAGTGGAGTTAGGAGGAGGATAAAGAACCCTGCCCCAGCTGGTTTGCACAGCTGCTGATAGAACACATATTTCTGCTGACATCCTGCACTGCAGCTTAAGACAGGAAACTTCTGGGTACCTGCATTGGAAAGAGATGAGCTTTAAGGTCACCTCCAACCCAAATCATTCCATGGTTTTCTGTTTCTGCCTTCTGCTCCCAAATCCATTCTGCTCTCCAGGAATATCAACAGCACAGAGCAGCAGCATCTGTGGACTGTGACATTCTCCCTTTTTTTGCCTGGGGTGGTTCATATTAGAATAACCAATGTGTTCATGGGGACACACTGGCATCAAAGCCAGTTCATAGAAAAGTCAGGAATGGCACTTGGAAATCCCACTTGGAAAACAGGCAGGACTTCCAAGGCATGGCAGCAGTGCTGTGGAGCTGGCCAACCCTTGGAGCCGTGGCTTTGGCTGGGAATGCAGCATGGGAAGAGCAAAGGCATTTGTTTAACAATAGGGAGGAACAATATCCATTATTTTTGTGAAAATTCAACCCGTGAAAGGCTGGCTTTCCTGGGGATTCTCAGTTCTGAGGCATCTCCTGAGGAATATGGTGTCTGTGTGAAGAACTTTGTTCTGGGAGTAGCCTGGGGGACAGTGGGTTGCGGGAATGGTGCCAGGAAGCAGCCAGGACAGAGACCCCAAAGGAACCCCTTGAAATCCCATCAGACCTCAGCTATGGCTATTCCCAAGGACTGGGGAGGCCACACATCAAATCCTGTGTGGAGTTCTGGGCCCCTCACCACACTGAGGGGCTGGAGCGAGTCCAGGGAAGGGAATGGAGCAGGGGAAGGGGCTGGAAAATTCCTGAGGGAGCTGGGAAAGAGGCTCAGCCTGGAGACAAGGGGGCTCAGGGGGGACCCTCTGGCTCTGCACAACTCCCTGAGAGGAGGGGACAGCTGGGGGGGGTCGGGAGAGGGAACAGCCTTGAGTTGTGCCAGGGCAGGTTTAGTTGGATATTGGGAAAATTCCTTCCCCAAAAAGTCTGTCCAGCCCTGGCCCAGCTGCCCAGGGCAGTGGTGGAGTCCCCATTGTTGGAGGGATTTAACATCCATGGGGATGTGGCACTTGGGGACATGGCCTTGGCAGTGCAGGGGCAAGGGTTGGACTCAGGGATCTTGGAGGGCTTTTCCAACCTGAACCATTCCTTGATTCCGCCCTGCAGGGCAGGACAGAGTGACCTCCCATGTCTGTATCTGGTTTCAGGCCCCCTCCATCCAAGCAAGAGGCGTTTGAGCTGTTCAAGAAGGCGGCTGGACGGGAGATCCACCGGATCTTCAGGGAGAACAAGAGAATCCTCATTTCCAGGAAGAAGAGAAGCCATTCTGTGGCACAGGGGATCAATGGCATCCTATGGCAGATGGAGGGAATCAAGGAGGCTCTGGAGGCTCAGAAGAGGAAGCGGAGGAAGGAGGGTGAGCAGGCAGCAGGGGATGGAGGGATGGAGCTCTGAGCTTCCAGGAATTTTGGGTGGTCATAGAACCCTGGAATGGTTTGGGTTGGAATGGATGTTAAGGATCATCCCACTCCACCTCTGCCATGGGCAGGGACACCTCCCACTGTCCCAGGTTGCTCCAAACCAAATCCAGCCTGGCCTTGGATACATTTGACATTAATTTCTGTCATAGTGTTTAAAAGGCTTGATTTTACTCAGATGTCCAGAGATTTAGTTCCAGAATTCCCATTATCCTTGGACACTTCCAGAGACCCAGAGACAGCCACAGCTTCTCTGGGCACCTTGTGCCTCCCAACCCTCCCAGCCCGGAATTCCTTCCCAATATCCCATCTAAACAATCCCAGGGATCCCATTTTTCCCCTGGGAGCCGAGTCAGACCCTCCCTCCATCAGGTGTCACATCTGCAGAGCCCTGTCCCTGCTCTCCACCCTCACCAGAACCTTCCCTTCCTTTTCTCCCTCTCCAGGAGAATACACAGATGAGAAAGGACAGGTGATCATCGATGAGAAGGAGTTTTCCCTCATCCTGAAGCTGAAGGAGCTGAAGGATGAGTACAGGGCAGGCTTTACTGAGCTGCAGGACCTGAAGGCAGAGATCCAGTACTGCCAGCAGCTGGTGGATAAGTGCCGGAAAAGGCTCATCTCAGGTGGGGAGCACCAGGGCTCAGCAGCCTGCAGCCCAGCTGGGATAAACCCAGGCTGCAGCACTCACAAACTTCATGGAATCCCAGAATGGTTTGCCTTGGAAGGGACTTTAAAGCTTATCCAGTTCAAATCCCCTCCTGATATCCCAGGGTGCTCCAAGCCCCAATGTCCAGCCTGGCCTTGGGCACTTTCAGGGATCCAGGGGCAGCCACAGCTGGTCTGGGAATTCCAGCCCAGGCCCTCCCCACTCTCCCAGCCAGGAATTCCCAATTCCCAGTATCCCATCCAGCCCTGCCCTCTGGCAGTGGAAGCCATTCCCTGTGTCCTGCCCCTCCAGCCCTTTGCCAAATCATCATTCCCTGTTGTCCTTTTTCCTGTTGCCTTCCAGACTGGATTTTATCCATAATCAGGTGGGGTTTTCTCACCTCACCTTGAATTGCTGCAGATCCTCTCTCCCAGATAATGTCCCTCTACTCCTTGATCCCACCCCCACATGGGGGGAAAATCCTCTCACAAGGAATTTTACACTGCTGACCCCGGATCTCATCCTTGATTTTATTTAATAGAGGTGGTGGTTAAGGAATTGCCCTGGGACAGGGCTTAGTCTCTGGATTCCCAATATTTCCTCTGTCCCTTTGTGATTTCCAGGTTCCAGAGTTGCAGCTTTATCAGGAAAAAGAGCTTGGCCACAGCTCTGCCTGGGAAATCCCTGCAAATTCCTGGCAGGCTCCACCTTGAAATCTCTGGATTCAAACTGCCCCTGCTGTATCCCTGGATTTGCCCCTCTAAGGGAAGCCAGTGTAGGAATTCCAGAGTCCCAAACATTTGGATGGCAACATTTGCCAGGGGACAGCCTGGATCCATCAGAGCATCCCACGCTGGAAGGAATGGGATAATCATTCCCATTATTCCAGGGATAAACAGGACCCAATCACAGCCGTGCCACTGCTTTCTGTTGGATCTGGGTCTGGCATTTTTGGGTGCTCCAGATGTTTGTTCAAACATCCAGGACTCACTTGGATCAGGAGTAGGAGTGCCTGGGAAATGCCCAGGATTAATAAGGACGTAATTCCCACCTGCTGTGTGCTCTCACTGCCTATTATGGGATGGCAAATGGCTGTGCTTGAGTGTGTGGGATTGAAATCCGAGCCCCAGCCGTGCTGCCCATTCCAAAGGGATTCTGGGGGCTGCAGGAGCTGCTGCCTTCTCATGGCCAGGGGACTGTCCCCAGAGCTGGCCACCACCTCCTGGCCACCTCAGCACAGCCAACAGCCTCCTTAAATTCACTTTTCCAATAGTTTAAACTCCAAATCCTGGAGTTCTGAGCTCCTGTCTGAGGGTTTAAGAGCACCGAGATCCCGCCTGCTCCATAGGGAGAACCAATCCATGCTGTCTTTTGGGTCATTAATTACAGCCATTAATTGCCCCTCTTTGCTTCACAGAGTTTGAGATCTGGTACAACGAATCCTTCCTTATCCCTGAACATGTGAGGGAAGCTCTGAAGCCTGGTGGGAACATCAGACCTGGACTGATTCCCATAAACAGAGTCATGTGCCTGGTGAGTTATCCCAGAGTTCTGCTGATTCTCCTCGGGAGCCACGTGTGGGGTGCTGAGGGAATGAGGGAGCCTCTGGAAGGAGGAGGAGGAGGAGAAAAAGGAGGAGAAGGAGTGAGGCACAAAGGGAATAACTGCAGCCACATCCTGCTGTCACATTCTGAGGCTAAATCAGGACAGTGACTGAGGCACCTGGGCGTCTGTGGAATATCAGGAATATCGGGCAAAGTGCCTGGGGTGCAGGGATGGTTGGGAGACTGATTCCCAGCCTGTGGGATCCCAGGTTTGCAGCCAAACTCTTGTGGCACTGGCCAGTACCAGTCTCTTTTCTCATCCTGAAAAGCACATTTCTGTTCAACTCCCCATTC
>VYXF01012175.1:5448-44977 GCA_013397295.1 Polioptila caerulea | reverse complement strand
TGAAGCTTCCTGGTGGTGGGGTTATTTTTTTGTTCTTTGGTTGATTTTGTGGTTTTTTTGGGTTATTTAAAAAATTTATTCAGCGCTTCTCGGGGTGTTCAGCTTTATTTTGGGTTTTACCAACTCTTTTCTCCTGACTTTCCCAGGAAGGAGCCACAAAAGTGCAGGAATTCCGTGTTCATTTTCATCCCAGTTTGGGTTTTGGTGCCTGCAGGGAGCAAGGTGCAGCTGAGGGCATTGCTCCCTCCTGGAAGCTGGAAAAGTGCTGGAAAAGCCCTGAGTTAAGTGTTGGGATGGATCCCGAGCTTGGAACAGAGGGATTTTATGTAACTTCATCCCAGCGTGGGAGGAATTTGGCAGAAGGCTCCTGAGGGAACCTTCCCTCATTCTGGAATTCTGATTTTATGTGGTTTTTTAATTTTTCTTTTTTTTAAATTTTTTTTTTGGTGGGGGGAAAGAAGGGGCTGGGAAGGAAATGGGATCCATAACTCTACTTTCAGGAAGTTCAACACCTTTTGTTTTAATGGAATTGATGGAATCCCAGAATCCCAAATGGTTTGGGTTGGAATGGGATCATCCTGGCCCACTCAGGTTGCTCCAAGCCCCATCCAACCTGGCCTTGGACCCTTCCAGGGATGGGGATCACCTGTTTCCTTTTTTTTCCCTGCAGGATTTCTCTGGGATTTGAAAGATCCTGACTCTCTTTTCTCCCTGTCATTAGTTATCCTTATTATTAATTATAAATAAGAAATTTGATTTCCTCTCTCCCCATATACAGCTGATTGAAGATGGATTTTTGTGTATAAAGAGAATTATTTTCACCTTGGAACCCTCAGCTTCCACCTGGTGGTTGTAATTCTCTGCTGCATCTGTTTAGGAAGTCTGGAAAATATTCCTGGGATCACTGAGGTTGGGAAAGACCCTTGGATCCTCAAATGCCAGGTTTTTGTTGAGCGTTGACCCCCACAAAACCTCGAACCCAAACCTTGTGACGCTTCCTGGAAGTCCCAAACTCCTCTTTTGGTGATCCTGAAATTGAAAGCTCCTTTCAGGCCTCAATTCCAGTCTGAGTGCTGCTCTTGGAGAGCTCCTGAACCTGCAGGATTTGGAATTCCAGGCTTGCCTGGCCCCATTAAATCCCATCCGTGCCCTCGCGCGCTCCGTGGGCCGGAACTCCCGGCTCGAGTTTCCTGGATGGAACCAAAACCCCCTTGGCGCTGCTCTGGGAATAATTTATAGTCTTTTAATGAGCTGGATCAATTGGAATGGAGCCTTTGGAGGGGCAGGAGAATATTCCTGAGGGGGAAGTTCTTCCCAGCACTTCCCTTTGCTCCCAGTTCCCAGCTGGTGATGGGGACGTGGGTGGTTCTGGTGCCGTCACCGCGTCCGCGTTGCTCCGAAACGAAAATTTTGACTTTTTCTTCCAGAATTGGGTATTTCTCCTTGAGCTGATGCTTGAGGCGGAATCTGTGAACTTTTCTGTGGGAAATCTTTTTATCACCACGAGGGTGCTGAATAAAAGCTGATAAAATGTAGGAAAATTCCAGCTCTGAGCTGTGTTGGAGCGCTGGAGAGGGATTTTGGGATCTCTGGTAGATCCATGGCAGAGGGATGGGTGAACTGTTGATGTCTTGGCTGAGGTGTGTTGGTAGGGCCAAGAAATTCCCTGGCATTCTCCAAGGAATTGAGCAAAGCAAGGAGAGGGAATTGTGTTCCTGTTCCTTCTTGAGGAGAAACTATTTCACTGTGGGATCAGAGCGGAGAACTTGGGAAGAGGGAAAAGTTGGGAAAGCCCGACTTTCCTGTTGGCTCAGCATGGAGAATGATCCTAATTAATTCATTATCAAGCTGCCAAAATAGGGATTAATTATGCAAATAGCCAGGGCAGATGCACAGCAGTCAGACCTTAATTAATATCTTTAATTTCTGCCAATGAGAGGCAGAAACTTCCAGTTATTCAGGAAAGCATTCAAATGGAAAGAATCCCAAATCCACCTTTTTCAACCACACTTTTTAGGGTTTTATTCCTGCAGCATGCTGGAATAACTGGAGACAACACTATGCAGGCAGCTCTCTCCAAAAAGGTTTGCTCTGTCCTAATCCATGGGGGATTTTCCAGGGAATTTTGGAGCCTCCCAGCTGTGCTCTGCTCCCCTCAGAGCTGGGTTTGTATCCGGGTGCCATCCATGTTTCCCTCTCTCCGTGCCCCAAGTCCATCCCAATCCCAATCCACATGCCCAGTGTTACATTTCTTGTTCCACCCTGGTGTTCACACCTTATTTTCCTTTTTTTTTTCCATGTTTCCCCGGCTGGATTGCAATAGAGAAGAAGAGAATGAGGTGAGTAAAACGAATTCCGACATTCCTGGATCTCCTGTGAGTCCTGCTGGGATGGTTTGGCTAAGACAGTCCATGAATCCAGAGCCACTGAGGGGCTGGAGAAAGCAAATGGATGCTTTTCTGGGATTCCTCTGCTTAAATTTGGAAAGGAATGGCAGTAATTCCCATTAAATTTGGGAAGGAGAGGCAGTGTTCCCATTAAATTTGGGAAGGAGGGACAAAATTCCCATTAAATTTGGGAAGGAAGTGCAATAATTCTCATTAAATTTGGGAAGGAAGGGAAAAATACCCGTTAAATTTGGGAAGGAAGGGCAATAATTCCCGTTAAATTTGGGAATGAGGGGCAATAATTCCCATGAAATTTGAGAAGGAGGTGCAATGATTCCAGTACCACTCGTGCCACAAGCACACGGGAGGTGATGGCACAGCTCGGTGTGGGTTGGTGCTGATTATTTAAAGACTTAATTTGTAAAAATAATGAGTTTTGCTGCCTGTGACTCAATGAATTTATTGGGAAAAGAGAAAACTTGGAGGCCTGGGATAGATTTTACATCTCCTGACTTTGGAATGAGGGCTGTTAATAATTTTGGATGTGCCTTTTTTTTTTCCATTTTGGGTAATGTTCCCTTTCTGTCAAACATGAGAGGAAGGAGAATTCCACTTCTCCTGGAGAGCTTTTCCACTAATTCCCACCTATTACTTTTACCAAGTTACCTGAGGAGTGTTTTAAATTCTGGGAATTGTGTTTTGTTAAGTTGCTGTTATTTAAGGAAAAAGTCCCTGTAAAGGTCCCCTGTAAAAGTCCCTGTAAAAGTCCCCTGNGTTAAGTTGCTGTTATTTAAGGAAGAAGTCCCTGTAAAGGTGAACACACTTGGGGAAATATCCTGGAATGTTCCAGCTCTGCTGAATTGGCTGTGGGAAGGCAAGGAATAGAAATGTGGCAGCTCTTTTTTCCCTGCAGATCCCATATCTGGGAAAAGGTGGATCTATCCAAACCCACTTATTCCTGTTACTTCAAAGCTGTTGTGCTTGAGAATAGAAGGGTTTTGATCAAAACATTGACATTTAAAATAATGGCACTGAAGTTGCAGCAAGAAGGAAAACTCTGAAATGCTGATTCCCTGAATTTCCAATATTTTAAACTATATATTTATTAAATTATTATTTATAATTGATATGATTGAAGAATCCTATCCCTGATAAGAATTTGGGTTCAGATCTGTGGAGATCCTTCAGGGTATGGTTGGAGAGGAACCTGCACTCTTCTGTTGAAGTTAGAGTAAAAAAAAAGTGGGAATTTCTGGTTGTAAGGATAATAATTGATCCAGGAATCCCCCAAAATGCTGTTCCCTCACTCTTCAGGAGGCTGAACTCCTACAGGACAGTGGTCTCAGTAGTGTTTATTTTGTCCTTCATTCTTCCATGAATTAATGCCTTGATATAAACTTGTGGATTAATCCCAGGATCACTTTTGATGTGTGGATTCTTTGGAAAACAGGGAAGGCATTTTCAGCAGGACTTTGTGGAGATGGTTGTGAGTTGTGGTGAGAGGAGCCCATTTCACAGCTGGAGATGCTCTTTTTTCCCCCAGAATGTTTTGGGTGCCCTTTTAGCCCAGAAACTCCTTTAAAATCGTCCCTGAAATGTCCCCTCATCAAAAACACAGATTTCAGGGAAATGCTTTTGGGTTTTGCTCCCAGTTTTCCAAAAGTGAAGGGAATTTGCTGCTGCAGATCCAGAGTGATGCTGGGTTGGGTCATCAGGAGGAATCATGGATAGATCATTAAAAGGTGCTCACAATGACCCCCCCAGTGTGTTAAGAAGGATTTTTTGGGATATGTGATGTGCCAGGGTGCAAAAACCCCAGGATTTCCAATCCACCAAAGTCTCATTTAATCATTTACTGCGGTGCCGTGAGCCTGGGCAGCTCCACGTTGCTTTTCATGAGTTAAAGGATAACAAAATCCTTAATGATTCACAGGGGGCTGCAGGAAACTGCTGCTCCTGCCAAAAATGTGCTCATGGCACAGCTACAGCAGAAAAACCCGGCTCTGGACAATTTGGATACGACTCTTTCCATTGGAATTAGGGTTAACACAGAAATGGAATTCCCAGAGCAGCTGTGGCTGCCCCTGGATCTCTGGCAGTGTCCAAGGCCAGACTGGACAGGGCTTGGAGCACCCTGGGCTAGGGGGAGGTGTTCCCTGCCCATGGCAGGGGGGGAATGGGATAATCCTGAGGGTCCCTTCGACCCAAACCATTCTGGAATTCCATGATTCTGATGCAGTTTGGATTTTTGGAGATAGGGACTGTTGGCACCGAAGCCCTTTCCCATTTGATCTCCTGCAGGGTTTTATTCCTGGGACACAGATGAGCTCTGAGATTTAAAAGGGAGGGAGAAGTGCCCAGATGGGTGAATATAGGGTGCTGTGTGATCTGGAAATTCCTGGGTTTGGGTTTGGAAGGTGCTGAGTGAGCTCCTGGTGGGAAGGACATGGAGCTTGGAGCAGTCGGTTGATCCAGAGGTGATGGAGTCATCACGCACCAGTGACTCCTGATGGGAATTCTTGGGGAGTTGTTAATTAATGCTGGTCTAAGCCTGAGCCTGGGAACTTGCAGGAATTAGCAATGACTGACAGAAGGCTGTTGGGGGGAGGGGGAAAGGGATGGGGTGTAAATTCCTGCTGTAATTGTTGTTGGTCTGGTTTATGCTGGAACCAAATTCCAGAATCCCAGAATGGTTTAGGTGGGAAGGGACCTTCAGGGTCACCCAGTGCCACCCCAGCCATGGCAGTGACACCTCCCATTGTCCCTGGGTACTCCAAGCCCGTGTCCAACCTGGGACACTGCCAGGGATCCAGGGGCAGCCACAGCTGCTCTGGGAATTCCATCCCAGGGCCTGCCCACCCTCCCAGCCAGGAATTCCCAATTCCCAACATCCCATCCAGCCTTCCCCTCTGGCAGTGGGAAGCCATTCCCTGTGTCCTGTCCCTCCATCCCTTGTCCCCAGTCCCTCTCTAGCTCTCCTGGAGCCCCTTCAGGCCCTGCCAGGGGCTCTGAGCTCTCCCTGGAGCCTTCTCCAGTACTGGAAGGCTACATCCAGGTGGAGTCACATGAAAACAAACACTCTTCAAGCCTAAACTCAGGATCTTTTGTAGCCTGGGGCCGCAGAAACAGCATGAAAAAGCAGAGTTTTGCCCTCAATTAATTTTATAAGCTGAACTCTCTTTTTTAAAAAATAAGAATTAAATGATGAAAGGACTTTGAGCTTGGTCATTAATAAGTCAGAAAAGAAACCTCAGCCCAAACCTCAGAGGAGGCTTAGTTTCAAGCTGGAGAAATCTGAGGAATTGATTTTTTCAGGACAGAGCCAGGCAAGGAAGGCAGACCCAGGGTATGCATTTCTCTTTTATCATCATGAAAAATTCACCGGGTGAAAGAAAATGCTGCAGAACTGAGTTCAAACCCCCCAAATCCAATTCCTCCAACTGCATCTTCTTTTTCTTTCACAGGGTAAACCTGAAACGGTGCCGAGAGCCGGTTTTATCAAAGGCCCCGTGTTCAAAGGCGTCGCCTCGAGCCGCTTTTTGCCCAAAGGCACCAAAACCAAGGTTAACCTTGAGGAGCAGGGAAGACAGAAAGTGTCTTTCAGCTTTAGTTTAACCAAGAAAACTTTACCCAATCGATTCCTGGCCGCTCTGGGAAACGAGAAACAAAATGAAACTCCCACCCCTCCAGCGGTTCCCCTTCCGACTGATTTTAACCCCAAAAATAAACTGGACCTGGGGGACGCCGCCAGTTCAGCCGAGGAATCTTCGCCCCCCAAACCGAAGGTAGAATTGGGGAAGATTCATTTTAAAAAACATTTACTCAACGTCACGGCAAAGCCGCCCCCGGCTCCGGCGGCACCGGTAACGGAACCGGTGGCCTTGGCCGTGGANCCACGGCCCCGCCGCCGCCGCCGGTGACACCGATGCCGGCGCTGCTGCTGTCGCCGCCCGGCGAAGCCGAAGCGCCCGTGCCGAGGGAGCCGAGCCAGGCGCCGCCCGGGGAGGCGTTGGAGCCCGACCCCAAGCAGGATCCGGCGTCGCGCGGCTCGGAGGAACGCGTGGCTCAAACCGCGCCGGAGCAGCCGGAGATAACCCCGCCGAAGGAAGATTCCCATATTGGGAAGGAGGATGAGGTTTCCGACGGCTCCAAGGGTGCTCCCGTGTGCTCCCGGAGGCAGGGGGCCAAGAGGAAGTTCTCCCAGTCGGATGGCACGCTGCAGGGCTCCGAGTCTGACGAGGATTCCGTGAGGACCTCCTCCAGCCAGCGGTCGCACGAGCAGAAGATCTCCAGCTCGGAAAAGGAGAGAGATCCCAGACGGAGCTCCACGTCCGGCCGGGGTGAGGACCTGGGCAAGTCCTCATCGCGCTCCAGGTCGGACAGGGACGAGAAGTACTCGAGCTATTCCAAATCGGAGAGAGACTCGCGGTACTCATCCTCCCGCTCCCGCTCGGACAGGGAGAGGAGGCGAAGCCGGTCTCATTCCCGTTCCCGCTCCGATCGCAGCTCCCGAACCAGCTCCTCCTACTCGAGGTCGGAGCGGTCGCATTACTACGACTCCGACCGCCGGTACCACCGGAGCTCCCCGTACCGGGAGCGGTCGCGATATTCCCGGTCGTACGCGGACAGCCGGGCACGGGAGAGCTCGGACTCGGAGGATGAGTACAGGAGGACACATTCCAGGTCCAGCGACTCCAGGCGTACGTCCTCCCATTCCTCCTCCTCCTACAGAGACTCGAGATCCTCTCACTCCAAGTCGGACAGGGACAGCAAGGTGGAGTCGTCGTCTCACGCTGACGTGGACAGGCGAGGGAGGTCTTCTTCGAAGGCGGATCGGGATTCCAAAAGGACTTCCGAAAGTGAAGTATCCAAAAGGTGCTCTCCCCTCGATGAACTGGGCTATCGGAAGGGGACATCCCATTCCAAGCCCGACAGTAATGTGAATTCCTCCCGCTATAAATCCACCCCTTCCAAGGCCCCCGCACCAAAGCCTGATAAATTTAAGAGTTCTTTCTGTTGTACAGAATCGATCGAAGAAATCAAGTCCAAGTCTAATTCTCTAGATTTAGAGACCTCTTGTGTAAAGAACAATGAGATCAGGGTGTCCAGTGTGAAAAAGTTGGAAAGGGAAAAGACACTTTCTCCATTAAATCAGTTCAACGATTCTCCCGCTTTGCCGAAGGCTGATGAGTCCAAGGCGGGTTTGGCGAACTCAAAATCCGAGGAACTTGCAGCGAACGAAGGCCATGACAGTGTTAAGGAGCAAGAAACGTTCTTAAAGGCAAAGCACGATCCCTTAAGAACATGTTTCCCCTCAGAACTGAGTGTGAACGGCTCCCCGGAGGGTCAGGATGAGGGTCTGGCTACTTCCAGTGCCTCCAAAGCAGAGGATGTCGCTGCGTCCTCTGACCACAGCCCAGGTCAGTCGGAAGCGTCGCCTGCCATCAAGACGAGCCCGTCATATCCGTTGCCATCCAATGGATTTGAGAGCATGGATGTGTCCCAAGAGCAAGAGCCAGATGATTCCCAGGTCCAGTCCAGCGAGTGCAACAGCCTGTTCCAGGAAACGGAGGCTCCCGAGCCGCAGCAGCCGGAGGAAGCCGCCCCTCTCCCTGTCGTGAATGTAGATCCCACTAAAACTGTCCTTAAGAAGTTGGATGAGGAGGTGACTCCGTGTGACAAAACCAAAGAACCTGTTTTTTGCTACATTTCCGATGACGCCACCCCTGGTTTATACCACTCGGAAGTGGAAATCGAAGCGGAACCTGCGGATTTGAAAGTGACATCTGACACTTTCCTGGAAGTGCCAGTGGAGCCGCAGACGGTGACGTGCGATTACGAGAGCACGGAGGATTCCCATTCCAAGTCTGCCGGGGAGGATGAGCACGGCCATCCTTCTCATAAAATCAGCCTGGCAGTGGAAGGCTCGAGCGGGGATTCCTCCCAGGATGGCTGTTCCCAGAGGCTCCAGTCAGATCATCCCGTGCCGGAGGAAAGCGTCTCTTCCAAATGGGACGTGCCCCCGCCGGGTGTGTGCCAGGAGCCGCTCCAGCACTCGGAAGCCGAAGAGATGCTGGAGTTGGATGCTCAGCACGTTGTTCTTGGCTCAGCAAAAGGCAAGTCGTCGTTCCAGAATGAACATTCCTACTACTCGGAAGTGCCGCTGGAGCACCGCGTCAGAGAGGTCGTGGAAGAAAGCGCTGTTTCCACCGAGGGAGCTGAGCTGGAGGAGCTGAGGGTTCAGTGTCCCGGCGTATCAGCCGAGAGGGATGAGGGAAGCGAGCCCTTGGTGGCCTCGGCTTTTCCAGACGCTTTGTATCCCTCCTCCGATGTCATTGTCACTGCAGAGGACACGGAGATGGTGACCCAAGCCCCAACGTGCGACAGCAGCGGCAACGCCTTGGAATTCATTCCCGCTGGCCACGACGATTATTCCGACACAGGGGACAGCGACAGCGAGGGGCGCAGTGAGGACAGCGACACGGAAGACTCAGATTCCGATGATGGGACGCCACGGAAGAGGCTCCAGTCGGTTGTGGTGGTTCCCAAGAACTCCACCATAGCCACGGAGGAGAACAGCCCAGGCTCCTCCCGGAGCAGCCGGCGCTTCTCCGACCACTGGGATGATGAGCGGCCCGAGCCCAGCAGGCCCTACTATGAGGAGAGGACAGAAAATACGGGCAGTAAAGGTGGTCCGCAGGTGGAGAGCAGGTGTTCTCCCAGAGGGATGGAGAAGAGCCCGGCAACCTCCACGGAGCTGAGCAGGAAGGAGCCGGAGGAGCTGCGGCCGGATCCGTGCCAGGCCCAGAGCGACGGCGTGGACAGCACGAGCCAGGCGGACCTGACGGCCGATTCCCACGGCAAAGCCGGCGCGGAGGACAGGATGGTGCTGCCGGACGTGGTGGCCATGGGAAGGCCCATGGGCCGGCCGGAGGAGCAGCCCTTCTGTGTCCCGGAGAGTTTGGAAGGCACCGACACATCCCAGCACCAGATGAGCTCTTCCAAGCCTGACAGTCGGCAAGGGCAGGGTGGGCTGAACCAGTCCGGCCTTGGAGACTGCTCCAGGCTGGATGGTTTCCGTGCCCCGGAGGAGATGGGTGCTGTGGGCTGGGACTTTTCCCAGCCGGAGAAGCCCAGCAGCACCTACCAGCAGCCGGACAGCAGCTTTGGGATGTACTCGGGCTACGTTTACCAGCCGGGCTCGGGACCATATCCCAGCTCCCAGAGCTACTGGCAAGGCAATGGTTACTGGGATGCCAGGGCAGCCAGCAGAGCCTCCGTGGCTAACTACGAACGCATCCAAGGGCAGGTGCCCGATTCCCTCACGGAAGACCACGAGGAGTATGAAGAGGACGAGCATTGGGATGAGGACTGCAAGCCCCGCTTTCCCAGCCCCTCTGGAAAATCCCAGCTGCCCGGGCAGAAGGAAAAGGGCTCGGTGCAGGCGCACGAGATCAGCAGCAATTCCACCAAGGAGCCGGTGCCGGGCGGGGAGAAGAAGGAGGAGGTGAAAGCTCTGGAGAAAAACGACGTGAAAGAACGAGGCCCACCAAAAAAAAGGCGTCCGGAGTTGGAGAGCGACTCGGAGAGCGACGGGGACTCCGGGGAGAAGAGGAAGGGGAAGCTGGAGGGGGAGCAGGTGGAGCCGGCGCCGCAGGATTCCTCCATGGTGGGCAGGTTGTGCATCATGGATGACTTCAGGGACCCCCAGCGCTGGAAGGAGTTTGCCAAGCAGGGGAAGATGCCTTGTTACTTCGACCTCATCGAGGAGAACGTCTACTTGACAGAGAGGTACCTGCTGCTTCATCCTTGCTTTAATCCCTGCAGCAAGTTTGGGATTTCACTTCCGTTTGGTTCCAGGATGGTTTTGGGGTTTTTATGGCCAAATTGGCATCCTTTGGAGGGAAGGGCAGGGATGTTGCATTCCCTGCATTTGGCAAAGCCACCTCAGGGTCTCTTCTCCTAAAGAGAATCTCCCAGTTTGGCCCAGACAGTCCCAAGTGCTGAGAAGAGCTGGAAAATGGGAGGATCAGAGGGAAAGGTTGATTTATTTATGCCCTTTTTTGTAGCTTTTCCAGATCCTGCCTGTTTAATGTCCCCAAATGCCAGCTCACTCCCTTTCTGTTGGCACAGGGAATTCTGTCTGGGTGTGGGAAAGCTTTTGGACAAACAAGGCTCGGTTCCAAAGGTTTTGGTTACTTGCATGTCTTTATTTATCATCTCAGAGGAGCTTTTTTAGATCTAATGGCCATAATTTGATTTTTTTTTTTCTTACTGATTTTTTGCCTTTTTGGGATCCACGCTCCAGAGCATTTCCCAAATCCTTCATGGAAGCTAAAATACAAATTAATGGCTGCCTTGCATTTTGTCTAACTGATTTTCTCCTCTTTTTCATCCTCTCACTTGACAGCAAAGCAGAGGCTGAAGTAACCAAACCCTCCAGTTTGCCATATTAAAATATGCATATCCAATAAACATAGGGAGGAGAAAGGAAAACCAGATAAATATCCTGGGAATTCTCTTTTAAGAAATCACCTTTTGTCATCACAAAGCCATCACCAAGCCAAGTGTCCTTGGTTATTCCCATCCCTCCCGGTGGGGTTATCAATCCATATATCGGGAAATTTATTTTCCGTTTTTTCCCAAAAAACGATGATAAGGGTTGAGGAGGAATTTCTCCACCTGGGTGCTGTCTCACCTGTATTTCCATGCCTTGGCTTCCCCAGGAAGAAGAACAAATCCCACCGGGATATCAAGCGGATGCTGTGTGAGTGTCCCCCGCTGTCCAAGGAGGAGCGGGCGCAGGGGGAGGTGGCCTGTGGAGAGGATTGTCTCAACCGCCTGCTCATGATCGAGTGGTGAGTGGGGCTCCAGGCATTGGCCTGGAGGTGTCCTGGGAATGCCTCAAACAACCCAGGAATTCCCGGGAGGTGGCAGTGAAGTGTCTGTGCTGACCTTCGGAGCTGCCTGCAGGAGCTGTGGCTGCTCCATCCCTGGGAGGTTTCAGGGGTTGGAGGGGGCTTGGAGCAGCCTGGGATAATTGGAGGTGTCCTTACCCATGGCAAGGGGGTGGAATGAGATGATCCTTAAGGTCCCTTGTCTCCCAAGCCATTCCAGGATTCCATGGTTTAAATCTGTGGATGATCTGCAGGAGATCAGCCCTCACAGCCTCCTGGACCTCCTTTGCCCAGAGCCTCTCCAGCCTGTGGCTGGTGTCTCCTTCTCCCTCTGGAAGGGGTTTGCTGCTCCATGGCAGCTGGAGGCAGGGATGGGATGCTTGGTGGGATTCTCCCCTGGCACGAGGATTGTGGAAGGATTGGAATTACCTGGCAGAATCCCAATTTTTGCTTTTATCTCCTAGGCCAGACCTAGGGCAGGGAATATCTTGAAGGAATAAGCTCCAAAACCAGGGGAGAAGAGCCAGGCTCTCACTGGGATGCCCTGATACAGAAATACAGCGGGCTCAGCATTCCAAATGTTTTTCTCTTTCCAGAAATAAACGATCCGCATTTGCATGTTGACGGTCACGTGGTTGTGCTTTTTATAGCAAACCACATTTGAAGGTTTCACACGGAACTGATGATGATTATTTGGGATTTATTTCCCATCTGAGCCCTTTCTGTTGGCTCTGTTTTCCTGCTGGGAATTGATTTGTTCCTTTCCCTGCCCTCAGCTCTTCCCGCTGTCCAAACGGTGACTACTGCTCCAACCGGCGCTTCCAGAAGAAGCAGCACGCGGATGTGGAGGTGATCCTGACTGAGAAGAAGGGCTGGGGGCTCAGAGCTGCCAAGGACCTGCCATCGTAAGCCTTCCCTCTTCCCACAGCCTTTTCCTGCCCTTCTGCTCCCTCCTGAAGGGAAAAGGGCCTGTGGGGTCTGGATTGCCCTGACAGGCTGAGGTTCTTCCAGCTCGTCCTTGTCCCTGCTGGGTGTCCCCCTTTGGCATCTGCCCATCTGTTGTTTGATCTCCCACTCTGGTTTTGCTTTTCCTGGTTTCCCAACCGCCTTTCCATGGTTTATTCTTGGGATGAATGTGCCTCCCAAGATTTTCTGTCCCTGCTTCACTCTGGTTGTGTCCGTTTTTCTCTTCCCAACTCTGCAAAATTTCTCTTCCTGAGTCCTCCTCCCCTTTGGACAACAAGAAGATCCCGAAGGGATCTTTCCTCCTGTTGTTAAATCAGGATTGTAATTCCACGTGCTGCTTTAGGTGAGGCCAGGAAAGGAGAGAGGAGTGAGGACACTGAAATCTCCTGTGGCCTGAGGCACAAGGGAGGATCAGGATGGGGAGACCAAGATGGGATTTATTGGGAGAGGGGAGCATCCTGGAGTGTGTCCAGGGAATGGAGCTGGGAAGGGGCTGGAGAATTCCTGAGGGAGCTGGGAAGGGGCTCAGCCTGGAGCAAAGGGGGCTCAGGGGGGCCCTTGTGGCTCTGCACAGCTCCTGACAGGAGGGGACAGCCAGGGGGGGTCGGGCTCTGCTCCCAGGGAACAGGGACAGGAGGAGAGGGAACGGCCTCAGGCTGGGCCAGGGCAGGCTCAGAGTGGAAATTGGGAATATTCCTGCCTGGAAAGGGCTCTCCAGCCCTGGCCCAGCTGCCCAGAGCAGCTGTGGTTGCCCCTGGATCCCTGGAAGTGTCCAAGGCCAGGTTGGGACATTGGGGCTTGGAGCAGCCTTGGACAGTGGGAGGTGTCCCTGCCCATGGAATGGGACAGTCTCAAAGTTCCCTTCCAACCCAAACCATCCTGTAATTCCATGAATATACAGAACAAACCCTGCTCCCAGGGGAGCTTCATCCTTCTGTCACCTTCCCATGTGACAGCATCCAATCCCAAATTAATCAGAATTCCCTGAGATTAAGCCACATCATTATTGCTACACCACCAGGATGGCCAGGCTGGGAGTTGTGTTCAGAGAATCCACCTGAACAGGGATTGTTTTGTGCTTTTTTGCTAAGAAAATTGATGTTTTTCCCTCTTGCAGCAACACTTTTGTCTTGGAATACTGCGGGGAAGTGCTGGATCACAAGGAATTCAAGGCTCGGGTGAAGGAATATGCCCGGAACAAGAACATCCATTATTATTTCATGGCCCTGAAGAATGATGAGGTGAGCAGTGGGATTGGCTTTGGGAAAGGCTGGATTTAGCTGTGTGCAGCACCAGCTCCTTGGGAACCCAAGGAGCAACATCCTGAATCTGTTGGGAATGTTTTCCTGAGGAAAGGAAACTTCCTGCCTTGGGATTTTTTAACCCATTGCTCAGTTCCAACAAAATTGTGGCAACTTAAATGTATCCCAGTGTCCTTAAGGAGGGGAAAGTGTCTTTCCAGAGGAAAAGATGGAGCTTGGCTCATTGTTCCATGGGAGAGAAGTTTGGGAAGATGCTCCAAGCCAAACTCGTCCTTTTTGGGTGCCCCAATACACCAAAAATCCACATTTCCTTCAGGTTGAACTCCATGAATTTGGGATATTTTAAGCTGGCAAAGTGCCTCTGTGCAGGATTGTCACTGGAATGTTTATATATGGGAAATCCTTAATTATTTATGGCTGCCTCAGCTCCGTGGGATGTGGAGCTGTTCCCTCTGCCTGAGAACAAGGGGGATAAATAGAAATTCCATCTTTTATTCTCCTTGTCTCTCCTGTCAGGACTTTTTGGGTCTGGGGAGCTTGAGAGAAAAGGAGCTAAAAATACTCAGAGTGGTTTTTCCTGGATGTTCTTCCTCCTAAAAGAAGGATTTTTTGGGATTGTTGTGTGATTTTAAGTGTCACAAAGGAGCATTTCCAGTTATAAAAGGAGTTCTTATTTCTGGGATGACTTTTCCCTTGGAGTATGAGGCCTGTGGGAGGAAAATTCACTGTCCCAGCCCCTCATGGCTGTATCAGAAACAAACTCCAGGATCTGCATCCAGCTGGAGGACTCTGGAAAATTAGGAGCTGTGTACCTCAATGCTCTTTCTGGGGGGAATATGAATGTCCTAACAAACCCCAGTCTCTAAAATAAAGATGAAGAGTATCAAGAGTGGGAAAGAAGATGATTCCTACATGGGTTATGTTTGGAGCTGCTTCCCATTCCAAGGAATGATCTTTTTCCCCTGCATTTCTTGTCCCTTTTCAGATCATCGATGCCACGCAGAAAGGAAACTGCTCCCGCTTCATGAACCACAGCTGTGAGCCAAACTGTGAGACCCAAAAGGTAAAGTGCTGGCTCAAATCCAGCAGCTCCTCCCCCTGGAGAGCCCGGGGTGAAGCGTTTTCCTTCTTTATTTTGGGAGTTTTTGTTGCTGTTGTATCCGCGACGTGAAAACCGCTGGATTTCCACCGGGCGCTTTGCCCGGTTCCAAACTCCTCCGTGCTGCTTTTTCCAAGGATTACTGTGCTGTAGGGAAAGCAGACCTGGAGCTGAGCCTGGAATAACTCCTGGCATCTTTTCTCCCCAGTGGACTGTGAATGGGCAGCTCCGGGTTGGGTTTTTCACCACCAAGCTGGTGCCGTCGGGCTCGGAGCTGACGTTCGATTACCAGTTCCAGAGATACGGGTACGTCCCCTTTCCTGGCACAGAGATTCCTTGCTCTGTCCCCTTCCCCAGAGTCCCTGCTCCTGCTCCACCCCTTCCCCAGATCATCACCTTCCCTCCTTCTTCCTGGCTGGTTATTGATTAGCCAAGCTCCAGGCTTTGCGATGTTCCTCAAGAATTCTCCTTCTTCCCTTCCCACTCCTGTTTTATGGCTTTGAGGAGCTGTAAACCCCCCTGGGTAACACATCCCCTCTTCCTGGCCTAATCCAGGGCTGCAGGGAAAGCTCCAGCCTGGAATTGGGATCCCTTTGCTAAACCTGAGCCTAAATTTCCTCCATTACTGTTTGGTGAAGTGTACCTTGAGGAACATCCCTTCCTTTTCCTTCGGGATCCTTCTCCAGGCCCTTCCTGTAAGCAGGAATGAGTTTTTAGTTGGATTTTAAGGTTATTCCTCCTTCCTAGAAATTCCTGGAATTGAGCTTCTCTGCTTCTTACCACTGCAGAGCCACGTTCCTCCAGTGGGTTCCACATATTTAAAATGAAACCCTACCATTATCCCAGGAAATTGTGGAATGGGGTTTAAAATGGATGGTGTGTCAAGTGGGAAATATAGAGGCTTGGTAGAAATATTCCTTGGGAATTATATTTATTGTATTTATTATATTTGTTATATTTATTATGTTTATTATAATGTCCTTGGATGACTTTCTGATGCTTGTATCCCCAATTATTAAGTTTATTATATATATAGCATTTATTATTCCTGGCTGAACATCCAAAACAAATTTTCTATGTGGATTTTGCTGCTTCCATGAATCCTGAGCCCATTCTTTATCCTGTTTTGAGCCCTAAAATCCAATATATGACCTATGAAATGCTATGAAATGCAAGCTTTTCCTAATGGATGTATAAGCCCAAGGATGAATTCCTTAGGAAAATTAGGATATTGATGGCAAGGTGGGATAAGAAGTTGTCAGCCCCACCAGCTCCACCTTTTCCTCTCTGGCTCCTGGTTCTTGACCTGTGGGGAGCCAGTGAGTGAGGCAGGCTTGGCTTTCCAGCTGCCCCAGCTCGGGATGGTGGGAGCTGTGTTGGCAATAAATCCTTTCTTTGGATTTCCCATTCCTGGCTCCTGGAGGTGGAGAGGTGGCTGTGGGTGGGGCTGAGCTGTTGTTGAGGTTCCCTTTGTGTCCCCCCACAGCAAAGAGGCCCAGAAATGTTTCTGTGGCTCCTCCAACTGCCGGGGGTACCTGGGGGGGGAGAACAGGGTCAGCATCCGCGCGGCCGGCGGGAAGATGAAGAAGGAACGCTCCCGGAAAAAGGACTCGGTGAGTTCGGCTCTCCCGCAGTCCCCAGGGTTGGAAAATCCCTCTGGGATTGAGCCCAACCATCCCCCAGCTCTGCCAAGCCCGCCCATGTCCCCAAGTGCCACATCCAGGTGGCTTTAAATCCCTCCAGGGATGGGGGTTCCACCACCACCGACCCTTCCCGGGAAGGAATTTCCCCAAAATCCGACCTGAGCTTCCCCTGGCACAGCTTGAGGCCGTTTCCTCTCGTCCCATCACTGCTCCTTTGGGAGAAGATGGCTCCTGATGACCTCAGGATTCAGTCTTTTCCATGGACTTGTCTTTAAAGTTTGATGATCTTGGAGGTCTTCTCCAACTCCAGTGATTTTATTTCACAAGGCCCCTCAAGATTTGTGTTTTCTTGGATCTTCAGTTAAATCCCTATTTCTTTTCTCCTGGTTATTTAAAGTCCCACCAGAGCGTGGCTTTCCCAGCTCCAGGATTTGCTCATCCATAACTAAACCCCACCATGAATTCTGCACGGATTTTAAAAATTTGGGTTGCTTTCCACGGTGTTCAGTTATTGATGGAAGATCAACAATNATCTTGGAGGTCTTCTCCAACTCCAGTGATTTTATTTCACAAGGCCCCTCAAGATTTGTGTTTTCTTGGATCTTCAGTTAAATCCCTATTTCTTTTCTCCTGGTTATTTAAAGTCCCACCAGAGCGTGGCTTTCCCAGCTCCAGGATTTGCTCATCCATAACTAAACCCCACCATGAATTCTGCACGGATTTTAAAAATTTGGGTTGCTTTCCACGGTGTTCAGTTATTGATGGAAGATCAACAATATTGGCTTCACTGTTTAGGGCACCACCTGAAATTTGGCAGCTCCAAGGGCAGAGCTTCACCATCTTCAGGTTGGGAGGTGGAATTTTAGAGACAACACGTGGAATTGCAGGGATGGGTTCACACCCTGTGGAAAAAGTGCAGAGAATCCAGAGCAAGAGGAATTTTTCTGGGTGAAATCTTTTGCAAGAACCTGCACAGGCTCTTCTTTAATTCCTACAAATTGTAATTATTCTGTCCTTGAAGACACAAACCTCTATTCCTATGGAGAGGATTCTAATTCTTTAGGGAAGTTTAAAAATGTTTTGTTTTGATTTGCTGTATCAGAGTGAGGAAACCAAGAAATAATTCCTAAATAATTTATGGAGAGAATGAGGAAACCAAGAAATAATTCCTAAATAATTTATGGAGAGAATGAGGAAACCAAGAAATAATTCCTAAGTCATTTACAGAGAGTGAGGAAGCCAAGAAATAATTCTTAAATCGTTTATAGTGTGTTTTAGAACACTAATTAGTCATTAATGAGAGGGTGATATTCCAGTGTCCATGTGGAGAGGGAATCTCTGGTTGTGAGGATTGTAAATCCGTGACAGTTGATAATCCAGAAATCATTATAAATTTATAAAGAATTTATACAATTCAGAATATAAAGAATAAATTTCACCTGCAGTCAAAGCTAATTCCTCAGTTTGTTTTCCTGCATGAAAAGATAAACTCAGGACCCAGGAGGGTTTTGGTGCAAGCACCTGGAATTTCCCCTAGAGCAAAAATTTCCTGTTTTTAGGGAAAACAGAGGTTGGATCAGGGAATTCCCTGAGCCTGAGGTGCTTTTCCTTTGGCCCTGCAGGTGGATGGGGAGCTGGAGGCGCTGCTGGAGAACGGGGAGGGTCTCTCTGATAAAAACCAGGTGCTGAGCTTGTCCCGGCTCATGGTGCGGATCGAAACCCTGGAGCAGAAACTCACCTGCCTCAAACTCATCCAGGTGAGGAGCAGCCTGGGAAGGGGAGGCATCCACGTCCTGACATCCTCACAGGAGGAGGGGGAATGTGGGAGGCAGGTCCTGCCCTTTTTCCTGCATCCCAGGCTCAGCCAAGTGGCTCCAGCATCCATTATCCTTCAGTTTTATTCCCCAGTGTGAGCTGTGGTGGTTGGGATGGTCCCGCTGCTGGATCCCTGCTCCAATCCCAGCAGTTCCAGCCACTCACATCAGCTTGGACCTGCCCAGGTGCCGAGTTCTGGCACGGCCCTGTGTCCTATTTTTACCTGATAGGATGATTTTGTAATACTGACAGAGGGGTAAACCAATGAAAAGAATAGATATGCCTTATGTGAACACACGTTTTAAACCAGAAACCGCGGGAAATCAAACAAACCCACGACACCGTGGCTTTAGCCATGATCCCAGTGGAGCAGTTGGCTGTGTTTCCCTGGAAGTCTCTGACTGTTCCCACGTTTGGCTCTCCAGAACACGCACTCGCAGTCCTGCCTGAAGTCCTTCCTGGAGTGCCACGGCTTGTCCCTGCTCTGGATCTGGATGACAGAGCTGGGCGACGGCAGAGGAAGCACCGCCAACAACCTGAAGCTGCAGCTGGAGGTCAGTGATGCCCCGGGACTGGGAGCTCTCATGGAATCCTCGAGGTGGGAAAAGCCCTTTAAGATCGAGTCCAACCTTTCCCCAGCACTGCCAAGGCCACCACTCACCCTTGTCCCCAAGTGCCACATCCACAGGGCCCTCAAATCCCTCCAGGAATGGGCACTCTGGCCTGTGCCAGGGCTGGCCAGCCCTTCCTGGGGAAAAGGGTTTTGGCAGCTTTGCTGAATGCTCGGGATCATGAGGATTTTCTTTTCCTTCTGTTTTTTTAAAGTACGAATCTATGCCAAGTTTTCATGGAAAACAACCTCAGGTGCCTCAGAACTGCAGGCCTGAAACTTCTGCCCTTAGGCAGATCCTTAATAAACGGAAGGAATTTGCTCCTGTGGTTTTCCTCAGATTCCTGAGGCAGATTCCATGAGCCATACTTAAAGGTTGTTGCTGTTGCTGTTCATTCTGTGCTGGAGCACAGGGATTTTGAGATCCTGACAATCTGAGGTGGAACTGGAATGTTTCAGTTTTCCATAAGCAATGTGGGGTTGGATGCCCAAAGACATCTGGGAGTTCAAGGCCATTGAGTCCAAGCTGTGACTGATCCCCACCTTGTCCCCTGCCCAGAGCTCTGAGTTCCACCTCTGGATGAATGTTCCTGGGATGCCTCCAGGGATGGGCACTCCAAACCTCCCTGGGCAGCCCATTCCAATGTTTAACAATTCTTTCCATGAAGAAACTCCTCCTGAAATCCTTCACCCATGACCTGTGACTGCAGCCCGATAGATGAGATCAGATATTTCCCTTTTAGATTTTGGGATATTGGGAAGGAATTCTTGGCTGTGAGGGTGAGGAGGTCCTGGCACAGGTTGTTCAGAGAGGTTGTGCACTTCCCTCAGCAGGTTGTCCAAGGCCAGGTTGGATGGGGCTGGGAGCAGTCTGGGATAGTGAAAGGTGTCCCTTGGAAGGACATGGAAGGAGGTGGAATAGATGATCCTTAAGATCCCTTCCCACCCAAACCATTCTGGGATTTCCGTGATCACCTCGACACTCCAGATTTAATTCTTCCTGAGAAAAGCGAAAGATTCCGGCTTGGACACAGCTTTAAATCTGACAACTCCCTGCTTGTCCTCGCCCTTAGATCATGAAAACCTTGGAGCTGCTGCCCATCCCTACCAAGAACATGCTGGAGGAGAGCAAGGTGCTGCCCATCATCCAGCGCTGGGCTCAGACCAAGACGGCGGTGCCGCAGCTCAGCGAGGGCGACGGCTACTCCAGCGAGAACACGTCCCGGGCACACACCCCGCTCAACACCCCCGAGCTGCTGGCCAAGCAGGGCGGGGAGGGCGACACAGACACCCCCAAGAAGCTGGTGTTCCGCAGGCTGAAGATCATCAGTGAGAACAGCATGGACAGCGCCATCTCGGACACCACCAGCGAGCTGGAAGGGAAGGAGGGCAAGGAGGACCTGGACCAGCTGGAGGCAGCCCCGATGGAGGGCACAGAGGAGCAGCAGCAGCAGCAGCAGCAGCAGCAGCAGCAGCAGGACATCAAAACTGCTGTGGAGGCACCGGTGGAGAGCAGCAAGTCCCAGCCTGTGGAGCTGGAGGCCGAGCCTGAGGCAGAGGTGAAGGAGAGCAATGGAGCGAAGCTGGAGGAGCCCATGGCCATGGAAACGCCGTCGCAGGATGAAGAGGAAGGAGTTTCCGACGTGGAGAGCGAGAGGAGCCAGGAGCAGACGGATAAAATCGTGGATGTGAGCGACTTGGCCACCAGGCTGCTCGACAGCTGGAAGGAGCTCAAGGTAAGAGGCAGCTCCGTGCAGCTCCAGCACCTGGAGCTAAGGAAAACGTGGATTTGGTGGTGGTGTGGTGCAGATGGGGCTGGTTTGATGCCTTTTGGTCAATATTTGGTGATGAAATGGCCTTTTCTACACAAAGTGTGCTTTCTATATAAATCCTCTGGTGCCAGCTGCCCTGGGTGTGAGCTGAGAAATGTCCAGGTGTTGATGAAACCAGCAGCTGGTTGGGTTTGGGCACACAAGGACACCTCAGTCATCCCCTTGTTTCTTAGACTGCCCAGAGAAAGGGCAGCTCTGAGGGATTGAGATTCCCATGAGCATTTTGGGTGGAAGTGACCCACATCCTTCAATGCTGAAACAGATTGATGAACTGTCTGCTCCTGAATTCCCTCCTTGGAAGTGTTCAAGGCTACCCCTAAATGCCCATCCCTGGGAATGTCCAAGTTTGGACAGCGCTTGGAGCAGCCTGGGATAGTGGAAGGTGTCCCTGCCATGAATTGGATGATCCTTAAGGCTCCCCCCATCCCAACCATTCTGGGATTCTCTGAATTCAGTTATCCCAACATCCCCAGCTTTTCCTATCCTTTCAACCTCTGCTTTTCACCTGCACCCTGTGGGGCCTCCAGAGAAGGGTCTGTTGGCCGTGCCAGGTCTCTCAAAGGCAGTGTTGGATCATCCCCTGGGTGTTTCCAGTTGGGAATGCCCGGATTTCGGTGTTATTTGGGATTTCAGTGCTTTCACTCCCATCAAGGTCTTCTGGAGCAGAAAACCTCTTCAGGAGGAGGGCTTGGTGGCTCCCTCCTGTCCTCTGGAATCGTGTCCCTGTCCCAAAGCTGGCCAGTGGGATCTGCAGCCAGCAGCTTCTTTTTGATGGGATGTAGGATGACATTCCAGTAACAGTTCTAAACTAAAAGAGGAAAGATTTAGATCAGTGGTTGAGAAGGAATTAATTCCTCCTGTGAGGGTGGGGAGGCTCTGGCACAAGTTTCCAGAGCAGCTGTGGCTGCCCCTGGATCTCTGGAAGTGTCCAAGGCCAGGCTGGAGCAGCCTGGGGCAGTGGGAGCTGTCCCTGCCATGGCAGGGGGTGGCACTGGATGTCCTTGAAGGTCCCTCCCCATCCAAACCATTCTGGGATTCTATGGATCTCACACCCCTCAACACTTCAGCCATTCCTTGGGATTCTTTAGATCTTTGGAAACTCTTCACAGATCTGCTGCTCCTGTAGGATTGCATTCCCTGTATTATTTCATATTCTTTACATTCAAGGGCAGGAGGGCTGGGAGCCTCTTTAATTAAAAGTCCAAACCCAGTGATTCCTGAGGATCCAGCAGGAATTGAAGGCTCTGCTGCAATTCCAGCTTCGTGTGGGCTTGGTGGGACTCAGAGGCTCTTCTCTCTTAATCAACCACCAGCCCAGCTTTAATTACTGGAAGTAGTTTCAAGGAAATTTGTGTTTTCTGATGCATCACAGAGCTGAGGAGTTTATTTACCCATTAACTTTGATAATGAGTAATGATGATTGGAAGAGGTTAATTAAAATAATGGATGTTAATTGTGCTGCGTCACCAGCGCAGGTGGAGGAGACCTCACCTTGAGCTTTGCTTGTGCCATTTCTGGAGCTGCAAACCCCAGGATTCAGAAATGCAGAGATTCCCAGGAGAATTCAGGGATGTTTTACCTCAGTCTGAATTTTTCAGGAGGGTCAGATACTCCTGAACATTCACAAATTCTGGGCACAATCCTTTGTGACACAAATCTTAGAGGGGGAAGAAGTGAGGTAGAACACATTTCCGTAGAGAGGTTGGGTTGTGGTTTGGTGTTTTCCATCCTTTTTTCCAAGTGGATCTGATCATTCACCAGGTTTGAATTTGCAGACTCTTGGTGTGGTTTTCCTCTTGAAGCGACACCGTCAGGTTGAATTTGTGGTTAAATTGGGAAAAGTCCTTTTCCATCATTGCCAAGAGAATTGTTAAGGTTGGAAAAAGACCTCAAAGATCAAGTCCAACCTGTTTTAAACTGAAAGTTAAGTCAGGCCTTCGTCCTGCTCTGCTTTGGAGACTTGTTTTGGGTATCCAGACTGAGTTGCTCCTTTGGAAGAGCTGTGTTCTCTTCCGTGCTCACATACACAGAACAGCACAGAGAAAACGGTGAAATATTAATAAAATGTGTGAAATTTCACAAAACTCCCCTGAAACGTTGGTTTGAGACCAAATTTGATCTGATGGTGTTGTTCAGTCCCCGGGATTTGTGTTTTCTTTGGAGCTTGGAGAAGCTCAGCTCGGGAATTTTGTTGAAGTTGTGGTCGGACCATGGAGTCCCGACACATTCCCATATTTTAGATGTGGAATTTCACCCTCCCTGTGCATTTATTAATGAACCTCAGGTCGTGGTCTGGTTGTAGGGATGGGGCTGGATCTCATGAGCTTGGAGTAATCCCAGCAAATCCACCCCAGAAATGCAGGATCGTGACACAGGGGCTGTGACAACTCATTTCTCTCCTCTAAAACAACTGTAGGGATACTGGGAGCTGGGAATTTATCCTGTCCTGGACTTTTTCATGGCTCTGGGAGTTAACTGCCTCTGTCCAACTCTCACCTCACAAGGTGCCACCAAAACCCACCCCGGATGTCTAAAAGACAAATCCAAGCCGGAAGGGGGGATGGATAATTCACCCCCAGGTGCCTTTCCCAGCACATCCAAGCTTTGGAAAAGCCGGGTTTTTGGAGTGGTGGAACACCTGGCCTTGGCCGGGGGGGCGGGAGGGTCGGAAACGTGGTGACTTGAGCGCTGTCCTCTCCAGCCTTGCTGATGACCCCCCTTGTGATTTCCACCGTTTCCATCCAGCTTCTCCGGGCAGCCAGAGCTGACCAAGGGGCTCCTTTTCTCCAACTCCGTGCGGAAGAAGGGAGAGGACATAGCGCCAAGAGCCGGGAAGATGGTTGGGAAGCTGGCTGATGCATGAGCAGTGTGATAGGTGAAAGGAGGACAGAGGTGGTTAACTCGGGGATGCCGACGTTATTTTGGTGCGTCCATTGCCGGCAATGGACGTCGCTCCGGGGAAATCCCAGCTCCTGGCCTGAAAGGATTAAGTGAGCTTGATTTTTTTCTCTACCTCTACACACAGGACTTGTAAGTCCTTCCAGGGCTCCGACACTCCACGAGGAGTGCTGGCCCACGGCCACACCCCCTGGCACGACACACACTCACAATTCCCAGCGGGATGAGTTTTCAGCCCGGGCTCGTGGGCGCCGTTCCCGCTCTCCGAGGAGGCGCCGCATGGCTTCTCCCGGGCTGAAAACTCCCTCCCCGTGCCAAAGGCTGGCTGCTGGACACAGGTGGTGGTTCCACGTGGTTCTTCCAGGTGGATTGTGCTCAGGTAAGGCTCCGTGGGCTGATCCGTGTGGAGAGGCCCGTGCTGGAGGTGCCACGAGGTGTGATGGCCGACAGCCCTCTTGGAATCACCGGAACACGCCGTAGGGCCAAGCTTGGGAAGCTCTTCCCAACGTCCTCAGAGGGCTGAGGTTGAGGAGCTGAGCTCAGGGACAGAGGGGACATTTTGGTTCTGCTGGGCCTCACGTGGGACCAAGCTTTGGGAATCTCCCTCCATCCCAGAGGAGGCCCTCACCCTCTGGGAAAGGGCAGCTGGGAGTTGTGGCTCTGAGGATCCACAGGCCCTCCCCTTGTGACTTGGAGGAGGTCTTAGTTTTAGGAAAAACCTTCTGGAAGAGCCAGGCTTGGGTTTAAAAGGTTTTTGTTGGATACTTCTGGCCTTGCGAGGGTTGCAGTGACTTGGCTGAGTCCTCACCCTGACTTGGGCCAAACTGCACTTTTCTTTTTGCACCCATCTGGGAGCTTAATAATCATGGAATCAGGGAATTGGTAAGGTTGGAAAAGCCCTCAGACATGATTGAATCCAACCATTCTCCCAGCACTGCCGAGGCCACCACTGACCGTGTCCCCAGGTGCCACATCCACAGGGATTTAAATCCCTGCAGGGATGGGGGCTCCACCCCTGCCCTGGGCAGCCTGTTCCACTGCTGGACAACCCTTTCCATATGGAATTTTCCCAGTATCCAACCTGAACCTCCCCTGGAGGCCATTTCACCCTGAATTGGACATCTTGGGTGACCAAAGGCAACTGAGCTTGAGATCTTTCCAAGTCTCTGATTTATCCTGGCAAAGCCCCTTGGAGCTGCTCTTGCCTGTCCCTTCCCCAGCGAAGCCATCCTGGAGTGCCTGGCTCTGGCTCTGGCACACACATCCCCTGCTTTAATCAGGAACTTTGTAATTTGTTATAACTCAGAGCAAGGAATAGTTGGGGAAAACAATGGGGTTGGGGAGCAGCCAGGCTGTGGTTGGCTGTGGGATTTTCTGGCCTTCAAGCAGGGCTTCCATGGTGTTGGTTCTTCCTCTTAATCTGCTCCATCCCTTGGGATCATGCTGGAGCTGGAGAGCAGAGGGAGAAGGAGAGGGAGAGGAAGAGGAAGAGGGGAAGGGAATGGGAGGAAGAGGATCAGGATCCAGCCTGGTAGGGGATGGATTTGTTTGCGTTGTGTTCCTTCAGCAAGTCAACAGAAGCTCATAGAATCATAATATAAACTCAGGGAATCATTAAGGTTGGAAAAGACCTCCAAGGTCACCAAGTCCAACCATTAATTGAGGAATGACTGGCAGCTGAGGGACAGATTTGTGGAGGAGGTTCCATCAAGACACAATCTTCATTTCCCACTGCAGAATCCCTTGAGTCGCGACTCCATCCTGCAGCTCTCTTCCCTTCCCCAAGCCAGGGCTGGGTTGTGCCTGAGGCTGGACATCCTAAATCCCGTTTTTTTCCCCCTCTTTTGTGTCGAACAGATTCGTGTCACTTTTCCCTCTGCATTTAATTTTCCGTGCAATCCCTTCAAAGTTGTGCTGGGAGCTCGGGAGCCATTTGGAGCCCGTTAGTGGCGGTCGCGTTGATTGAGGAATTCTGCAGCTCCGAGCCAGCAGCTTCCGTTTCCAAAAATAAAATCAGCTTTTCTTGGGAGTTTCCCCAGCCTGGCCTGACCACCATCTGCTTTTCATGGAGCAATTTGGGCGAATCCCTCCGTTTGTTCCTGGTTCAAAGCCGTTGCTGCCTCCATCTTCCCACATGGAATGGATGCTGGAGGCGCCGCTGAGTGGAGCTGGAGTTTCTCTCCAACAGCCCAGAGCTCACTCCCTGCTCATGATTCTCTTGGATTTGGGGCTTCCTGGACTTTTTAGGGCTGGCCAGTTTGTTGGGATGGGTCCTGGAATGGGCTCCCCCAATGTCCTGGTGGACCTAAAGCAAGGTGTGGCCGGGATTGCCGAGTCCCTCCTCCAGGTTCTCCTCATCCTTCTTCTCTTCCCACTGAGCCTTTTCCTGGTAATTTCCCATTCCCCATCCTGCTCTTTATTGGGACAGATCTCTTTGAGGAGCTGGGAGTTGGTGTAGTTTAGCTCTTCCCAACATTTGCGTTGTCCTTCTGCTCCAGGCAGTTCATCCATTCCTTGGTGGCTCCTCATTCCCCCTGGGAACAGCCAGGGCAGCTTGGGGGGATTTTTTGGATGTGCTGCTCTGAAAATGAACATTTTTAGGAGTTTGATGTGGGAAAGAAAGAAAAAAAACCCCAGCAAACCCCATTGCTGGAAGGGCTTCAGAACCTGCTGCCCCTGTGGTCACCTCTGTCCCACATGAGGTGGTGAGAGTCAAAGTCATCCCTGCCATCCATAGCTATGGAATTCTGTGGGAAAATAAAATTAAATCCATAAATTATGGCTGGATGGGGCTTGGAGCACCCTGGCCTGGTGGGAGGTTCCCTGAGCGTGGTGGGGGTTGGAACTGGATGAGCCCCAAGGTCCTTCCAGCCCAAACCATTCCATGATTCCATGATCAGACATAATATGGATTACATCATTTATAAAAATATAAATCCTGTGTAATTATGGCCTCATCCTGCGTCCCTTCCCATCCCAAACAAGGAGCTGCTGCTTTGTTTCTTTTATATTTCATCAAAAAAACACAGGATTTGGAATATAGTAGCCCATAGAAAACACACAAATAAATGAAAAAACATTAATTTAAAGGGCATTTTTAGGGAATTTTAATGCCTCTCCTTTTTGTAGATGCCTAAAACTCCACGTGCTGCATTCGGGCTCCACAGAAAAGCAAAAATATCTTTAAAAACCTAAAAATCTTGGCCCAAATCCCTTTTTTTTTTTTAGCCAGCAGCAGCACTTTTGAAGTGGTTTTGCCTCGTGGACAAACCACAACAGGGTTTCTTCTCCTTTCCTTATTTTTTTTTTTCTTTTTGCTAAAGGAAATTCTCATTTTTAGCCCATCCAGGGCTGGGGGTGGACACGTTGCTAATGAGCCCCATGAGCCACCAGTTAATTAATTCCCAAACAGCTTTAAAAACTCAAGGAATAAAAAAAAAAAAAAAGAGGATATTCTGTAAAATCTGAGAGTCTAGTCAAGGTGAACTCCACATTTCTGAGCATGTGGAAGCTTTAAATTCCCAACTGGAGCAGTCTTCATCCCTGAGGAACAGTCAAATCCATCTTTTCTCCCACTCTGCCTCGTCCAGGGCCTAAATGAAAGGATATTTTTGGGAAGGTGCCCTGGGAAAGCTGGAATGTCAGCACAGCTCCCCAGAACAATGTATTTGTGTTAAACTGAGCATCTCCTTTGTGATTTAATGGGATTTTTTGGGGGGATGCAGCTGCTGCTCCATAGGGATGCTCCATCAGGCACAAACTAGTTAGTTCATCACATTCTACTGGGAATAACTGGGAATTCTTGGGAATACTGTATTCCTTCAGGAAAGGAACAGAGCAAGGGTTTGATAGAAGCTGGAATGAAACAAAAATGAGCTTTATTTTCCAACCTTCCAGCACTTGGACAGTCAGGAATGCTGTAAAACCTCTGTAGGATCATGAGCATCACTGAGGTAAAATGGGACTTACACTGGGAATGCCAGAATATTCCAGTTAAAAATACAGTGGAGCATGGAAAGGTGCTAATAAACCTCATTTCTTAGTTGGAGGGATGCACAGCTGGTTCCAGTGCCATGGGAAGGGTTGTTCCTGCCCAGTCCAGGGGGGTTTCACAAGGACATTGTGCTAAACCTGGACTTTAGGGAAGTTCTGATCCTCATTCCCAGCTCTTCTTCCCTTTCATCCCACGGTGCCATCTCCACCTGGAGTTGCCAGGACCTTCAGGATCATCCAGTGCCACCCCTGCCATGGACAGGGACACCTCCCACTGCCCCTGGGTGCTCCAGCCTGGCCTTGGACAATTCCAGGGATCCAGGGGCAGTCTGGGAATTCCAGCCCAGCACCTCCCCACCCTCCCAGCCAACAATCCCTTCCCAATATTCCATCTAGATCCACCCTCCTTCAGTTTAAAGCCATTCCCTGTGTCCTGTCCCTCCATCCCTTGTCCCCAGCCCCTCTCCAGCTCTCCTGGAGCCCCTTCAGGCCCTGCCAGGGGCTCTGAGCTCTCCCTGGAGCCTTCTCCTCTCCAGGGGCACATTCCCAGCTCTCCCAGCCTGGCTTCAGCCCTGCAGCAGCTCTGGGGGCTCCTCTGGATCTCTCCAGGTGCTCTCTGTGCTGAGGGAGGAGCTGGATGAGCAGAGGGTTTGGAGTTTGCTGCTGCTGAAGGCCTGGTGGGTGTTGGATCTCAGCAGCTTCAGCGGGTCCTTGGTCAAAGGGGTCCCTCAGAGCTGGGCCTGGTCCTCCTGCTCATTTCCCTTGGGATGCTCCCACATCAAACTTCAGACCTTGGGAACACGATGGAAACGTGACCCTGTCCCCAGTGAGGCTGTTGGGAGCTGGGAGAAGCCCAGGAGTGATCCCTGAGCAGGGGGAGCAGATGTTGGCCACCAGAGCGAGGATCACAGAACCTTGGAATGTCTCCAGTCGGAAGGGACCTGTGGGAATCACCCAGCCCAAATCCCTGCTCCCTGCTGGGTGATCTCAAACTGCCTTGGAAATCAGAACAGGGACAACAGGAGCTGCTGCTGGGACACTTTTCCATCACCATGGAAGGTGTAGGACCCTGCAGCTCTGCCCAGAGCTCTTGGCCCAAAATTCCACTGAAATCCATCAAAAACCAAACAGTGAGCTGAGGAATTATATGGAAAGCACCACAAAACCCCCAGAACTTTCCTTCAAGAGGCCCTTTTTTTGGTGGTTTCTTGTAAATGTGTGATTTGTGTGATTCTTGGCTGTTTGGGGTGGCTTTGGGAGCAGTTGGAATTCTGACCCTGCTCCTGGCTTTTCCACAGGAGGTTTATCGCATCCCGAAGAAGAGCCAAGCAGAAAAGGAGAACAGTGGTAAGTCCTCACCTTTTCCCATGTTTTCCTCTGCTCCCATGAAACTGCTTCGTTTTCCCAGTTTGGAATGTCACAGGATGTTCTGCCTCCATCACTCCTGCTCCTGGGAAACAGCTCCTGGGATTAGGGAGGATAATCTGAGTGGTGGGTGGGGGGAGATGGGGCACTGAGGGTGATATGGAGCAACCTAGAATTAAAGTCATGGAATTGGGGAGCTTGGGAATACCTTCCAAGATTGAGTCCAGCCATCCCTCAGCACTGCCAGGGCCACCACTGATCCATGTCCCCAAGTGTCCCCTCCCCATGGCTTTTCAATCCCTTCAGGGATGGAGACTCCACCCTTGCCCTTTCCACAAGAAATATTCCCACTATCCAACCTCAACGTCCCCGGGCACAACCTTGAGGCTAAGAGAGGGGAGCTCTTAGTACCCAAACTATAAAAATTCCCACTCTTCTCCCTGTTTTCCCAACAGCTGACCGTGGGAGAGAGACTGCCGGGCTCCGGGATCAGACCCCCACCCCCAAGAACCCCATCCTGAGCCGAGAGCGGGATCCAGAGCGGCAGAGCCAGAGCAAGGAGAGGAAGAGACGGAGAGATTCCCTGTCCCCTCCGTCCTCGGCCTACGAGCGGGGCACGAAGAGGCCAGAGGACAGGCAAGTGGGGGCAGGGAGCTGCCAATTCCCTGAGATCTCCCACATTCCTGGGTTAAATCTCCAGGAAAAACGGTCCTGGAGATCTTTGGAATCGCCCAGGGCTGGGGAAGGGAGGTTTCTCCTGGAGGAATCGTGGTGGTGGGAGTTGGGCGGTTTCCTTGGTGTTGGTGGCTTCTTCTTTGGGGTAACCTGCACCTCCATCTTCAGGTGTGTTTTGGGAATGAGGTGGGAAATGAGGGAAGCTGTGCCAGCTCCTGCAGGGAAATCAGGGATCATGGAAGGGTTTGGGTTGGAAGGGACCTTAAAGCCCATCCAGTCCCACCCTGTGCCATGGGTGAGGACACCTTCCACTGTCCCAGGGTGCTCCAAGCCCTGGCCAACCTGGCCCGGGACACTTCCAGGGATGGGGAATCCAGGAATTCCAGGATGCAGCCCTCCTAGAGCAAAGAGCTCCCTGGATCCTTCAAAACCCATTCCCTTCTCCTGCTCCACCTCTTCCCAGCGTGCTGGGAATTATTCTGAGCTTGGAGCAATCCCTGCCTGTACAGGAGGAGCAGTGCCCAAACCAGGATTTCTAACTCCAAAACTTCCTTGAGTGAGTGGTTATTTCCCAAAAATACCTGTAAGGACAACAGTCCAGGTGGATGTGATGCCAGCAGGCTGGTGCCAGGTCTCCTGCCTTTCCTTGGGAATGGTGGCATCACTGCCAGGGCTGAGCATGCGACTCCTAAGGAAGAGAAGGAAAATATTCCATGTCTTGCAGTTCAGAGGGACTGGAGATCGTGTTAAAGGCAGCAGAAGTACCATGGAATTTCCTTTGAAGAAGTCACTTCTCTGTTGTCCCTCTCCAAGCCACTCCATAATTAGGGAACAATTGGTGCCGAGTCAGCCAGACGAGGAAACCTCGCGTTGAGCTGAGCTGGGAAAGTTGGAAACATCTGGATAAAAAATACAGATGTAAATCTATCCCTCTATAATGAGGCTGGAGACATCCCCAGGAAGTAAATCCTGGATTTTTGGGGTTGTTTTACACAGAAAAAGCATTTTTTGGGTGAGGATTTTCTGCTCTGGCTCTTCCCCCTGTGCTGTGTCCGTGTCGGTGAAGGACCAAATTCCTTCTCTGGGAATGTTCTCCCCACTCTGAGCACCTATCTTTGTTATCCCAAGGATTTAATAAAAAAAAAACCCAAATAGATGGAGAAAGGAACACTAAACCCTCGGTTCCCTTCTTCCCACTCCCTCCATGGCAGCTGCTTCTCTTCCAAACTCTCCAGGCAGTGCCAGGAAAGTCTTTAATTAGGGAAATCAAACTCCTCCTGGCAATGAGGTTCCCATTAACGGATCCTGCAGCTCCTCTGGGAATGCCAGGAAACAGCTCCAGCGGATCTGTTGGTAGCAATGTGCTTTTGATATGTAAATGGATCCCAGGAACACAGAATATATGGAGAATATCCTGGATGCTTTGTAGAATCCATTCTATTAAGGCTGCAAAGCATTTTTCCTTGTAATCCCTGTTTTACCACACTCATAACGTCTGGAAATACCCACCTTTGATCTGAAATTTTCCTTGGCTAGGCTTTGATCAAAGTCCTTAGGCTTTTTTTTTTTCCCTCCTCCCTTAATTCCCTGGAAAAATCCCTCCAGCTGCTGCGTGTTTTGGGATGAAAACTCGTAAGGAATTAAACAAACCCATCCACACCATTATTTTTTGAAGCTGAAGCTGCGGTCTGGGAACGAGCAGAATTCCAAACAGGAATGTGCTGCTCGTGATTCCCTTGTTCTTTGCCGTGTCTGCAGCTCCCGTGTGGGGGTCCTGGACTAGGAGGATGGAATTCTCACCCCAGCACGGGAATTTGAGGGGGAAGGTGCTGCCTTGGGAGTTGCTCCTGTTTGGGAGCCTCTCCCGAATTTCTTGTTTGTCCTGCTTTGGGAAAACATAGCAGAGTGTTTCCAGCAGGGCCTGTGTGGGGTACCCTGCAGATTGTCCCCTTTCCCTGGGTTCTCCTGGAGATGTTCCCTCCCTCTCCAGGTATCCCAGAGCAGCTCCTCCAGACAACTTCTGTGGCATCCTTGCATCTCCATCAGCACCAGGCTGACTTTGGCCAGTCCATTGGGATTGCTCATCCTCTGCCCTGGCTCCGTGTGGATGAGCAGGACCAGCGGGTGCTTCTCTTGAGTTGGTCAAACATCTGGAAGAAAGGGAATGTTTTTTAGGAATTCATGCTGTTGTTGGGCATTCCGGGCTTTCCGCTGTCCCCTTTGCTGCTGGAGCCCTGGGCCTGCAGCTTCCTGAGGCCTCACACAGCCCCTTTCCCCGTTCCCTCCCTCCCAGGTACGACACCCCAGCGTCTTCCAAGAAGAAAGTCCGGCCCAAGGACCGCAACAAGCTGTCCACGGAGGAGCGCCGGAAGCTCTTCGAGCAGGAGGTGGCCCAGCGGGAAGCCCAGAAACAGCAACAGCAGCTCCAAAACCTGGGAATTACATCCCCCCTTCCCTACGACTCCATGGGCTACGGCACACCCCACCACAGCTTCATGGGCTACCCGCCGGGATACCCCATGCAGGCCTACGTGGATCCCAGCAACCCCAACGCCGGCAAGGTGCTGCTGCCCACGCCCACCAGCATGGACTCCATGTGCTCTCCGGCGGGATACGAGCATTCCCAGACTTTGGTGGGGCACGCGGTGGAGCCGGCGCTGAGCACCCCGCAGCCGGTGCCCGTGGTGCAGCACGTGGCCGCGGCCATGGAGGTGCCCACGCCGCAGTACGTGGCGCAGAGCGACGCCGCCGTGGTGCACCAGGAGGCCAACGTGGCCGTGCTGCCGGTGGCCGCGGCCGGGGCGGTGCAGAGCCAGAGTTACGGGGTGTGGGATTCCAGCCAGCAGCCCGTGGCTGTCCAGCAGCCCTATTCCCCAGCTCAGTCCCAACCCGCCATCTACTACCAGGGCCAGACCTGCCAGACCGTCTACGGAGTGACCTCGCCCTACTCGCAGACCACCCCGCCCATCGTCCAGGTAATTCCGGCTGGGAACACCCACGGAGCCAGCTGGGAAAAACACTGCACTTACTCACTCTGTGCTTCTCTCATTGGAGCATCCTCGTAGCTCTTCTCAGGGAGCTTCCTGCTCGAGAGTTGGAGAAAAGCACATTCCAGGATGTTTTCCGTCTACAAATGGCATAAATTAGGGAATTGTGGAATCCTGGAGTGTGTGGGGTTGGAAGGAGCTTTAAAGAGAATCCAGTTCCACCCCCTGTCATGGCAGGGACATCTTCCACTATCCCAGGCTGCTCCAAGCCTTGTCCAGCCTGGCCTTGGACATTCCAAGGGATGGGAGAGTATTGAGAACTTCCAGGGATGGGGGATATTGAACCCTTCCAGGGATGGGGGATGTTGAACCCTTCCAGGGATGGGGGATATTGAACCCTTCCAGGGATAGGGGATGTTGAACACTTCCAGGGATAGGGGATGTTGAACCGTTCCAGGGATGGGGGATATTGAACCCTTCCAGGGATGGGGGATATTAAACCCTTCCAGGGATGATGATGATGATTCCATAGTTTTTGGGGCCGGTCAGGAATTTGCAACTTGCAGGAATGTTTTGGGTTTTTGACTGTTGAAGGGAAATTTGTGGATAAATGAGTAAAACGTGGATGTGGGAGCTCAGCTTCCACTGGCTTTTGGGAGCAGAGTCTGGAGCTGCCAGTGTTAATTATATGACAAAAATCTAAGGATGTAAAATTAAAAAGGAATTCCTGGCTGGGAGGGAGAGGAAGGGCTGGGATGGAATTCCCAAAGAAGCTGTGGATGATCCCTGGAGGTATCCAAGGCCAAGCTGGCCGGGGCTCGGGGCACCCTGGTCTGGTGGAAGCTGCCTTCCTGCAGTGAGGGTGTTTTTGGGAAAAGCAGCTGAGTGTGATTCCCTGTTGCAGAGCTATGCCCAGCCAGGTCTCCAGTACATCCAGGGCCAGCAGATCTACACGGCTCATCCCCAGGGAGTCATCGTGCAGCCCCCCACGGCCGTCACCACCATCGTGGCGGCCGGGCAGCCCCAGCCCATCCAGCAGGTGAGGATCAGGGGGATGGGGAGGGTTTTCCCATGGGATAAAGAGCTGCCAGGGCACCTTTTGCGTCCCACTCACAACTTCCTCTTCGTCCCTTCCGTGCTGTTTGCAGCCTGAGCTGGTGGTCACCAACAACCTCCTGGATCTGCCTCCGCCTTCCCCTCCCAAACCCAAAACCATCGTCCTCCCTCCCAACTGGAAAACGGCCCGGGATCCTGAGGGGAAGATCTACTACTACCACGTGGTCACCAGGTGGGTGTGGGCGTGGCTGAGCCCTGTCCCCAGGTGCCACATCCGCAGGGCTTTGAGGTCCCTCCGGGATGGGCACTCCACCCCTGTCCAGGGACAGCCCTTTCCTTGAAGGAGTTTTCCCAATATCCAACCTGAACATCCCCTGACAGGGCTGTTCCCTCTTGTCCTGTCACTTGGTTTTTTGGGAGAAGAGCCCAGCTCCCACCTCCCTAGGAAGAAACATGATTTTCCCAATGTTTTTCCTACACCTTTCCCATCAGTTTTGGAAAGAATCAGGTTTTGGATCAATCCCTCTGAATTTACCTGAAATTAAAATGAATTTTAAGCTTTTAAAAAGGACTTTTTTCGAAATTTCCAGCTCCATGGGAGCTGTGCATGAGGAATCCACTTCTGAAGGGATCAGCAGGAATATTTTCTTCCATATCTGTTTCCTGCTGTCAGTTCTTGTTCCTGGCACAAGTTTCCCTGCATCCATGAATCTTTTCCATCTCCCCTTTGGATTCCTCCCTGCTCCCTGGCACACAGCAGAGCAGGAGAGCTTCAAACACCTGGAATTCAAACCAGTGGAGCAGGAATTGGTGAATTGTGTTGTTTGGAAGTCTTGGGATGAGATGAGCAGTCCCAAGGGAGCCTTGGTGGAGGCTGAACCTTCCCTGGGCTCTCTCCTGGGATGTTCCCACCTTTCCATGCTGGGAATTTCATCCCAGTGATGAACATCCCTCGATCCCACATGGTGCCACAGTGCAGATTCCCTTTTTTTCAGTTCTTCCTTCTTGGTTTTAACCCCCTCCAACTTAGAAACCTTCAGACTGAGAGCAAGGCCGTGAATTCCGCGTGCCAGGAATTCTGCGGGCTGACGGAATCCAGATGTCCCAGCTGATGGGATAATCCATGAGCAGGTCCCAGTTTCTCCAAGGAGGTGACAGTGACCTGTTTCCCCTCCTCCAGACAAACCCAGTGGGATCCTCCAACCTGGGACAGCCCCGGGGACGACGCCAGCCTGGAGCACGAGGCCGAGATGGACCTCGGCACCCCCACGTACGACGAGAACCCCATGAAGGTGAGGGAGACAAATCTTTGGGATTCACCATGGGATGGGAGGTGGCAGGGGGACAGGAGCGACCCCGGATCCTTTGGAGTGGCTCCAGTGGCCACACTCAGGGCTCGGCTGTTCCGGCCACAGCTCGAGTGGATGCCGGACTTCCCTGGAGTTCTGCCCTGGATTCCAGCCTGTGTGTGGAGCTGGCCAGAAAAATGGGAATGAGGGGGAATGACTTTGAAAAAGGACAAACCAAGGGAGCCTTTCCCATACCTTTCTGATTCCTTAAAAAGCTGGAGAAAATCCGTGGAAAGAAAGGAATCGATTCTCCCGCTGCTGCGGTGTTCCCACATCCCTGGGATTTTCCTGGAGGTGTTTTCCATCCTGCAGCACCCCAGAACATCCCATGTGGCTGCTGTTGCCTTTCAATGTGCTGCCAGGACTCCAAGGGTTAATCCCATTCCTGGAATGCCTCTGAGTGCTCCAGCCAGGATTGCTGGTGAATTCACTCCGATGAAATTACGGACAAATATTTATCTCCCTGGAAAAAAGTTAATTGGAAAAAGAGCTCAGAGCTGGCACTCCCCGCTCAGCCAGGGGGTTGTTGCTTCCACAGAAGAATCCAGGGAAGCCTTTTAAAGGATTTTTATCCCTGGATCAGTGTCACATTTATCCCATGACGTTCCCTGATATTCCAAGATCTTTGGGTGGCAGATATTGTTGAAGGATATTGGGGTTGAGGATGAAAATATTAATTGGAGGCTCTAAAGGGAGATTGGAAACTGGAATAGCTGGGAAATGCATCCCTGTGGAGGGATGAGCTGAAGTTCAGTGATGCAGAGTGGCTTGGAGATGTTTGGGAACATCCCTGGGATGGGAACGAGGTGCTGAGGAGAAGGTTGGGCTCCTCTGAGCAGGGGAATGGAGCTGTGCTGGTGCTTTCCAGCTTGGGAGATGTTTTCCTGTGGAATTCTGAGGGTCTTGGTGCATCCTGCACAGCAGAGGGAGCAGCAAGGGAAGGTGCCTCCATAAATGTGGCCTTTTATCCCCAAATTGGGATAAAGAGGAGCTGAGGGCCCGGGTGACCATCCAAAGGCTTCACCTCAGGCTGGACACGAACCGGCTGCTCCTTCCAGGTTTTGTTGCTGACTCCAAACCCCAAATCCCCGAATTTCCCTGAATCCACGAATCCCTGATTCCTAAACGAGCCACGGCTCTGGCTGACCTCAGGCTGAGGTTGTCCCTCCTCACTTCAGAGCTTTAATTCCTTTTCTTCTGGGCCAGCATGGCCGGAAGGTCGGGTTTTTCCTGGCACTGAATCCCCATGGCTGCAGCTCCTGCCTCCGACGCTTCCACCCTGAAATTACAACCACATTCCTTGGATTTTTGACCCTCCTCCCCACCCCGCACCTTTCCCAGATGGATTAAACCCACCCAGGAGGGATTAAACCCACGGCACCGTGGCTCTGGTGTCCAACAGCTGCTGCTGCTATTCCCGGTGTTCCTGGGCCGTGGGGGAGGATTTTGATGGAAAGGCACAAGAGGAGTGGGAAGCCAGGATCACTGTTCCCTTTAAAGCACACTTGAAATCCTGTTTTTCCCTTGGAAAACGGCTTTCCTAAAGGCTGGCAGGGACACTGGGCTGGATGCCAGAGGTTTTGCATCGTTTTAGATGGAAAAAACTTGGATTTGGGATGAGTTTGTCTCTGCCCATTGGTTCTCCATGGAAAGGTTGGTGTCAGTGGAGCAGATCCCAGCTGCTGGAAAAGAGAATCCCAGTCAGGCTTCTCCAGGTTTTCCCAAACATTTGGCATCTTGATCCCATCCCAAACTGGTTTTCCCCCCATTTTTGTGGCTTCTCCATTTCCACCTCCTCCAGAGGCTGGAAAATAGGGACAGCACCATTCTTGGGGATTTTCCTGTGTTAGTTTTCCTGGCAGCCTTTGGATTATGGGATTTCACTTCGGAGGTGTGAGGGAGGAAGGCCTTGATAAGGAGGTTTTGATACTAAAATAAATTTAAAATGGAATTTTAGCCCAAAATGAGGAAGAATTCTCCAAGGAGGAATTGGCACCTTGGCATGAGGAGGAGTTTGGAAACAGAGTTTTCATTTCTCCTCCTCATCTTTCCCTGCCAATTTTGACATGGATTTTTGATCTCATCCCATATGGAGAGGGATGGGGAAGGGTTTGGGGATGAAGAAGGGATTGGTGGAGGAGGATTGAGTGGAGGAGAAGGATTTTGGGGTGGGGAAGGGAGGGATTGGTTGAGAAAGGTTTGGGGATGGAGAAGGATTTGGAGGGGAAGAAGGGATCGTTTATGGAGAAGGGATTCATCGTGGAGAAGGGTTTGGTGATGGAGAAGGATTTGGCAGGGGAAAAGGAATTGGATTGGTTTTGGAGAACAGTTTAGTGATTAAGAAGGATTTTTGGGGGCAGGGAAGGATTTCACGATGGAGAAGGGATTGGTAATGGAGAAGGAATTTGTGGGTGGAAAAGGATTTGGTGGGGAAAGGTTTGGGGATGGAGAAGGATTTTGGGGGCAGAGAAGGATTTGGGGGCAGAGAAGGATTTGAGGTGGGAGAAGGGTTGGGGAATGATGAGGGGTTTGGGAAGGGCTTGGGAATGATGAGAGGTTTGGGAATGGCAGTGGATTTGGGAATGACCAGGGGTTTGGGAATGACAGGGGGTTTGGGAATGACCAANAGGGCTTGGGAATGATGAGAGATTTGGGAATGACAGTGAATTTGGGAATGGCAGTGGATTTGGGAATGACAAGGGGTTTGGAAATGACAGGGGGTTTGGGAATGACCAAGGGTTTGGGAACATCAAAGGATTTGAGAATGATGAGGGGTTTGGGAATGACAGTGAATTTGGGAATGACCAAGGGGTTTGGGAATGACCAAGGGTTTGGGAATGATGAGGGATTTGGGAATGATGGAGCCCTGCAGGGTTTGGTGCCAGAGCCATCTGCTCCCCATTCCCGGCCTTTTGAAGTGGCAGCCGAGCCTGGGGCCGGAGCTTTGATGTCCCTGCTCCGGCCAAACCTCGGCCATAAAACCTCCCTGGCAGGGCTGATTTACACCCTGTCCCTCTGCTCCCGAGGTTTTGCAGCTCTGCCCTCCAGCCAGGCACATTTTTAGGGATTGAAAGGGATTTTTTTCCTGCTTTTTTTCGGTGTTAAATACTTCTAAAAAGTGAGATTTTTTTTTTTAATTAAAAGAAATACTGGGACATCATCAAAGAGCAGAAGGAGAAGGGAAACCTCCCCCAGCTTTCCAAAGCTTTAACAAATCCTTTTGCTCTTCCTGTCCTTACAATCCAAGTTGGGATGACCTGGATCCCAGAGCTCTCCCAGAAATGGTGCTGGTGCAGGGATGCTGCTTTTCCCTCCTTAGGCTCCAAGGAGATTGCAGAGTTTGGGATGGGAGCGTGTGGGAGGTGGGTGTGTTAAGGGATGGGCTCTGGGATACAGCTGGAGTGGATTCTATCCATTAGTAAATCAGGGATCAGTACTTGGGGAAGCAGCCAGAAATTCCGAGAAAATTCCCTTTATCTTGACTGTAGCTAAAGATAATCCATGTGAATGCCTGTGGGAGGCCCCAGCCCTCCCAGGGAATTCCTGAAGGAAAATCCACCACCACAGGGCTTGCTCCCACTATGGACCAGCCCCAAGGCCCAGGCCTGCTCTTTTTCCAGCCTTTTTTCCAAAGAAAACAAGAGCAAGGAGTGGTCCCTGTGCCTCCCAGGCCAGGAGTGTGCTGGGAATTGTGCCAGGATTGGGCTGGGAAATGTGTTGGGACCGAGCTGGGGAGTGCCAGGAGCAAGGCTGGGAAATGCTGGGACTGGGCTGGGATCAGACTGGGAATTGTGCCTGGAGTGGGGCGAGGAGCGTGCCAGCATCGGGATGGGGAGCTCATTGGGATTGGGCTGGGAAATGCCTGCTTTGGGATGGGGAGCCTTGCGGGACTGGGCTGGGAAGTTCACTGGGATGGGCTGGGAAGTGTGCCTGGATCAGGCTGGGATTGAGCTGGAAGTTGACTGGGATGAGCTGGGAAGTGTGCCTGGATCAGGCTGGGATTGAGCTGGAAGTTGACTGGGATGAACTGGGAAGTGTGACTGGATCAGGCTGGGATTGAGCTGGAAGTTGACTGGGATAAGCTGGGAAGCTCACCTGAAAGTTCACTAGGATTGAACTGGGGAATGTACCAGGACTGGGTGGGATAAGGCTGGGAAGCTCATAGGACCAGACTGGGAAATCCCTGGTTTGGGGTGGGAGCGTGCTGGCATTTGTCTGGGAATTGTAACAGGATCAGACTGGGAAATGTGCTGGCCTTGGGCTGGGAAGGGTGTTGGGAATGGGCTGAGGAGTGCACTGGAATGGGCTGAGCAGCTCCTTGGGATCAGGCTGGGAAGATCTGGGTTGGACTGGAGAATGTGCCACCATTGGGCCGGGAATTCCCCCGGGAATGGGCCGGGAATTCCCCCGGGAATGGGCTGGGAATTTCCCCAGGAATGGGCTGGGAAGCTCCCTGGGAATGGGCTGGAAGCGTGTGCTGCCCCCCGGGCTGTGGGACAGGAGCGCTGTCCCCAGGGTGGGGACAGGGAAGCGTTGCCATCCCCGTGTTCCCTCTCCAGTCTTCCAAGAAGCCCAAGACAGCGGAAGCCGACACATCCAGCGAGCTGGCCAAGAAGAGCAAGGAGGTGTTCAGGAAAGAGGTGAGGGATCCTGCCCTGGGAATGGGATAATGGGATAATGGGATGGGATGGGATA
>VYXF01012173.1:702072-800533 GCA_013397295.1 Polioptila caerulea | reverse complement strand
CTCATTTATGTGAATTTCAGATTTTTTCCCCCCTTTCTTCGCCCCCCTGCCGCCCCCCGAAGTAGCCTTGGGTGATCTGGGAAAGCGTTAATTGCGGCAGGACAATGACCGGGCTGGAACGGGAACTGCGATCATTAAGTGCAATGTTGCAGTTGTCCGTGCCTCATTATAACGTGCAGACAAGGCAATAAAATGCGTGTTTCACAAACAAATCTTTTAACGAGTGGAGTTCAAGAGCCTCCAGCTGTCCAGATTTACACCTTTTTTCCTTTTTTTCCCCCCGTGCTTCCCCCCCTAATCGTTACTGCAAATGAACTTTATGCCATTTTAGAAGATGCATTTCTACAGCGACAAACTTCCTGCGTTCAAAAATAACTTTTCGCTGCTTCTTTCATTAACAATTAAAAAAAAAAAAAAGAAAAAAAAAAAAAGTGTGCTCTTTCAAGTCTCATAAAGAAACCTAAGTTGCTTCAAAGAAAAATAAACTCTCTCCAGTCCTTTCCACAGACACATCCCGTAGCTCTGCGCTTCCTTTGTGAAATTTTGAAGTAGGTTAGATTTTAAGATCTGGAGCAGTAATATTTGTTTTTTTCTCAAGCAAGTGCAACTGTAAAGATGGAAAACACTGTTGCCGACTTCATGCTCTTGTTTATTTTCGAAGTCTTGGAAAAAAAAATTAAGGAGGAAGAGTAGCTAAATAATCAGATGTAAAGGTCATCCAGTATAAGTACAGCTGGGAACCAGTGAACTATCGGACCCAAGTGTAAAGCAGCCAGAAAGAAAAAAAAATAAAAAATAAAAGGTAACAGATTCAGCATTGTCCAAAAGTTCCAGACCAGTGATTAATGTGTGAGATAATGGACTTGGGAAATGAGTAAACACTCCCGTGCTCCCTGCTTTGTGCTTGAATGACTTGATGACAAGGGCAGAGCAAGGTGAGAATTTAAACAGGACTACAGGAAAAGAGACAAAGCCGTGCGACAGCAGCCCGGGCGGGAGCGGGGGGGTCACTGGGTGCCCCGGCCCCGCAAGGAGCGCACGGAGCCCCGGGACAGTCCCCAAAACGCCGTCGTTTTAACTTCACGCGTTTCTGGAAGGCGCGATTATGAGACCGTCTTAATTTGGTCATTTATTTATTTATTTAATTTTTAAGAACTTGCATTTCTTGCATTTGTGCTAAATCCAATATCACAATCATCAGAGGTAATACTTGGTTTAAAACTTAAGCTAGAACTAAGAGTGGTTTCTCTGAATCACACCCTTTGATAGGTTTCACTTTCCCTAGGTTTGTGTATTACTAAAGAACTCCTAAATGATGCTTTAACTTGAGATGTATGAGCGTGCATTATGAGGTATTTTGATGAAAAATATACTTCATGTGCAGTTATGGGATGTTGTGCTTGAACTTCCCTAAATATTTTCTGTACTCTCCTGCAGAGATGATGTTTTATAAGTCCATGGCATACAGATAATGTGCCTCTGTCTATTTAGGAATCACTAAAGGCACAAAGATGATTTCTGACAAAGCAATGCTTTGTACTAATCAGAATAGTAAACAAATCTTAGACTTTTGTCTAGAAGTGGGTTTACTGCTACTAATGAAGGTGAAGTCTTCTGTTTTTCTCATTTTTCTATGTTCTGATACATCTTAGGTCCTTTTTGCTCATTTAGGATTTAGAACTTAAAATTCTTATCATCCAATGTTCATGTTGCTGATAACCTGTTGATTTCTTAAGCTACAGCTACTTAAGGGAAAAAAGTGAGATTTAAGGAGTATTTTCTTCATATTGCTCTGTTATGCTATTGTATTGTGTTTCAGAGATGTTGGTTAATTTAAGGAAAAATATTAAAAAAAAAAAATTGTGTAAGAATTTAAATAGTTTAGGCTTCACAGAGGTGTCATTTACATTGAGCTAGATTTATTACATTACTGACTTTCCATCAGAGTGCCACAAGGCCGTAGTCATAGGTCTCATTGTTCTAAGGGCTGTACAAAACCAAAATAGTTTATCCTGTAAGGGAAGAATCCTGATGGACCAAAGATTTTTTGCCCTTTAATAACTGACACTATGTCCTAATTGGTCTTTTAGAGGATTTGCAAGTTTTTAATGGACTATTTTTTGGTTAAAAATATCCGTGATAACTTAGCAAACGTGCTGCACTTAATCAACGTATACAGATTGTGGGCAAGTTCTTATAATTTCTTTTAAAATGGCTTTAATGGTATTTTGAACAGTATAGAACAAAGGAAATGGAACCAGAAAGGTTCTGTTACAGTAGCTTAGGGTCCATAAAGCTATAAACATAACGCAATCCACATTTGAGCAGTTAGGTATTTTCCTAAATGCAGTACAAAATTCTCAACTTCTAGTGGGAGACTTTACTGCTGTATAAATAAATAACATTGCTCCAGGTTTTTCTTCTATCTTTGGTTTCTTCAATCCAGGTTTCTTTGATCTTTATCTGAGTATGTGTGAATTCAGTCTCAGAGTAGTTAAATGGGATAAGTGTGTTCATCATGAAAAGTTTCTCATTCTTCAAGAGTTTTTCCCCCTTTCTTTGCATAATTATTCACTCTCAATTTAGAAGTTGAACAGATAATAAATTTTGATATTATACTGTGCAACACATAACAGAATCCCTTCCTCACTGCACAGTATTTTGTGAGTTAGTTTGCACTTAGTTACTAATGCCTGTGTATGAATGTAACTTTGAGCAGTCTTCAGTGGATGTATATGTGCCAGTGTGTATGCATATAATGTACCAGCTTCACTGATTGCCTTGCATCTTCTATCAGCCCCACCATCTTTCCCCTTTGAGACAGGAAATTTGCTGTTTGAGCAGCATCCAAAATCTGGGCAAGGCTGTACTTCAAAACAGAAGGAGCAAGTGTACAATTAGGGCTTCAGTCCCATTAATGGTGTCACTGCCTTGAAATATGTTCAGATTTTCTGTTGCAAATTAGGAAGATAAAATTTTAAGTAGCCTGGTAAATGGACTTGAAGGTAACTTTTGCTCTTTTTTATGGGCCAGATTTCTTGTATGCTACTCATAAAAGCATGCATGAAAAAAAGTCAGTGGCTTGAAACTTGCTAGTCCAGTCAAATGCAGGTTGGTATGAGATCAGGTGCTTGCTCATATGTCATCAAATAATCAGTCTTTCATTGAGAGTATATTGACTCTTTGATATACTTTCTGACTATGTTCATGTATGGTTTATATCTTAATGTGAGTTCAAATACTGTTACTTTATACTGATTATTTCTTTTGTCTTACATTTCATACCTATTTAAGGCTTCCACTTAGAATGTTAAATTGGTGTTTCTTCCCTCTTTAAGTAAAGCATGCACAAAGTACATACAGAGTTAGAGAATCTGGGTACCTCATTCATCATCATCCCCTCATTTGTACATGCAGAAAGTTAATGAAAGAGGACCAGCACTCTAAATAGGTCATTGCTTTCATGGCTGCCACTTACTAGGTAACTTCTGTGCTTTGAGTCATATCAACTGAGAACTGAATAAAGCCTGGGAAGTAATTTTCTTCTGATGGGTTTTATTTTGCATTTGAATTCTGTTGTGATTTTGTTTAGTTTTTCTTCCTTAGTTTTAGAATCCTTTTCCATGAAACTCACTTGCTGGGAGTTCTGTTTTAGTTTGTATCCTCCTGTCCTGGAGACACAGCTGAAAAATGTGAGCTCTAAAACTCAAGTTGTTCTTTCATTCTGGAGACTTATCAGTTCACCTATATTTGGTCCAATTTCAAACAAGAAGTTACCTTTGTGATGCCTTTCTGTAGGCAACTCTGGCACTTTATGCTGTTTGTCTCAATTACTGCTCTGGTAATGGTCTACAGTATGTGGTTATGTATCTATAAGCCAGTTTCACCCTGCTTTTCCTTGCTGTAATAAAATTTTCTCTTTCAACTTGTCGTACTACAGTTAATTTTCACAAAGTCCTTTTAACTGCACATTAGGAATGATGTGATATTAACTATATACATCATTAATTTTTAAAATTAATTTTACATTACATGGTAATTTCCACACACTGTACCTTTAAGTAGTGTTACTTGTGCAAAAAATAAGCCAAATGAAAAATAGAGAGAGAGAGAGAAAAAAAAAAAGATGTAAGGTGCCACATAATTTGCAGGTACTCTTGAATGTAACAGAAGTTTGAAGTAGTCTCAAGTTTGACTTCTCTAGTTTATATTGGAAAGGAGAACAATCAACAGGAAATAAAGACAGCTGTCAAACAACAGAACTAATTCGTTTGATCATTTGAGTTATCTTTCACATTGTCAGAGGTAAAAATAGCTACATTATTTTACCTGTCCAACTATACCCATTAGGTTATATTTAAGACAGGCATTTTATGGCATTATCAGAGTAGAATAAAGTCCAATATTATTTTTCACATGAGGGATTTTTTTTTCCCCCTTAGTTTTCTTCTGAGAATACTGGGGAAGATTCAAAGCAAACACATATCTGATAATGTCTATTTTAGAGTTTCTTTCTGCTAGCCTTAGATATATTATTTTTACCAAGGCATGCTATTTGTTTTCTATTTTGAAAGCTACAGTAGTTGCTATAAAAAGGTTAAATTTGCAAGGACTTATCACACAGCAGTAACTGAGATCTCCCACTCATTTCCTATTTGAAGTACAGGGGAAAAAAAGCCCTGTGTGATTGCTGTTGGCAAATGAAGACTTATAAAATGGTACCTGCTGTAGCTTCAGTAAGAAATGTTCCTATGTCTTCATAGAAAAAGGGGAGAGAAGGGGCAAACTGACTTACTAAGAAATGTTTGATTGATATGTAAAGTAATCTGTTCCTGAAAAGAGCTATTCCTGAAGGAACTGTGCAGCATACATAAATCCTGTTACTTCTCTGTCTCCAGATATGTTTGTCATTGTGCTAGTGGTACACATAGGTAGATTAATAGATACATACATAGAATCCTATGTACTTACTGCTTTAAGCTATTGCATGTTCAAACAGATGTTGAAGCCAAGATTAGCCTTTTTTTTTTGCATGTGCCAGTAGTGTGCAAACCTTTTAAAGGCATCTATGAATTATTACTTTGGTTCAGCATGAGTGCAGTAAGAAGAAATGTACCTCATCTGTAATACACTGTGTAGACTAATATCAGCTTCTTTTTTTTCTTATATTGCAGTGAGATATTGATCTGGTAAAATGGTACCATATTGGAGCTGTCTGTTGTGGTATTCATCATGCTGTCACATCCCTAGTGCCTTGGAGTTATTGAAAAGCGGAATTGAGGGAGTTCTGTCATTGTGTGTTGCAATCCATTCATAAGAAAGTTCACTAAAACATCTGAAGTAGTGTTCTTGCTTATTTATTTATTTACATCTAGCGAGAACCATTTCACTTCTTTGAGGTACAGAACCCTCCTATTTCAGGCACATTGATAGGTTTGGTTACCTCTCCTTGGACATCTCTCTGTTGTGTAACAGTTGATCTTTAGTCAAAGCTCACACCTGCTGCCTTTACGGATGCTTATGCATTTGGGTTCTGTCCTTTGGGAGTAATAGATCTGAAAGCTGTGGCTTCTTTGCCCTTACACTTTTATCTGGTAGCTGTGAGAAGGTAAACGATGAACTCCTATACGTAGAAAGCTTTTAGTTTCTTCCCACACTAAAGTATCAGCTAATGTTAAAAGAGCTTTCAAAAATATATAAAGATACTGTCAATCTGCACTGAGTAGATTAAACAGTTTGAATGAATTATTTTTGTTTTGGAGTCTGCCTGGCAACCTGATGATGAATTTAGAAGGATGTCATGTTTTCTGTGAGGCCATGATGAGAAGGGGATTTATTTACACGTATAAGAAACAATCTAACTCTTTAACCCAGCCAAACTAAGGGTCTGCTCTGCAGCTGCAACTGCCTGACTTCTGTAGTTTATGCATGCACAAACTACACGTGTGATAAGTAATCACACCCAATTTAAATTTAGTATATAAGAGTTTAGCAGTCGAGCAATTAAATTGTCATTAGCTGATTTTAAAAGTTACAAAGAGAGTGAAGAAAAAGCATTGAAATTACAGGTTGATTTTATCTTACAAGGTGCCAAGGATGTCTTGTGACTCTCTGGGCCCATAATTCCAGTCAGCCGCATTGTGAATTGTAAATGTTTTCTGAATTGGTCACAAAATTCTTCATAACTACATGAAGTATATTCATTCTTTATATTCAGACATTTTAAAAAAGAAAAATTAGAATACCTTTGTCAATGTTGCAGTTCCTACAGCTAAAAAAAAAATTGTTAGTGTTAGTGGATTTTAAGCAGATGTTGTTGCTTTCATAGTTTAATAAGAATTTGTATTGTGTTTTGATATTGGTGCAGAACTGACTTTATTATGGGTCTATAATAGCCAAATGTGCAGTACTTTTTAATATACAACCACAGCATGCTGTACAGTTGCTCAGAAGGAACCTTCTGTGCTGTTAGGAAGTATGACATGAATGCATATTAAGATTTATCCATGCTCTATGTAATATTCCTAAGAAGTCCAATAACTTGACAGAAGTCAATGGAAGGCATAGAATTCAAAGTACAGTGCTATTACTTACTAATTTATTTGCTCCTTTTCCCCCCATTAAAAACATGGTTCTTTAGGTTTACGCAGCAAAACAAAAACTTACCTTAAATCCCCCAAAGGAAATGAAATTTGGGGCTGAAGGTAAACTCATGAGGCTGGTGTCTCAGCAACGCTTCAGGTTATGTGGCTTTCATGTGTGGCCTTGTTGATTAAACAGCTCAGCTGCTTCTATGGTTGTAGAGTTGGATGAATCACCAGTTGAGCTTATGTGAGCTCTACTATTACCTTCCTGTTGAAAGTGTGTAGGACTGTTTTATATTCTCTTGAATTGTTTTCTGTTCATCTGTTGGGGAGAGAAATGTTTTTTGTTTTCTGCACTTCTGTATAGTTGAAGGAATTTCTGCTGCAGTGTAGAAAAGTGCCTGCTAGAAGTCTGCTCTGTGATGTATTTCAGGCTTTTCAGAAAAAAAAAAGAAAAAAAAAGAACTGTACCTCCTCCAATATATGAAGCTGATGTTTTTTTAAAATTTCCATCAAGGTCCTAACTAACTGTCCTTGGCTCCGTATTTCTAGATATCATGGAATCATAGTAACAAAGAATAGTTTGGATTGTGAGACCTTTAGAGATTGTCTAGTCCAACCCCCCTGCAATGAATAGGGACATCTTCAACTAGATCAGGTTGCTCAGGGCCTTGTCCAACTTGACCTGAAATGTTGCCAGGGATGGGGCATCAATCACCTCTCTGAACAACCTGTTCCAGTGTTTTATGACCCTCCTTGAAAACTTCTTAAAACATCTAATTAAAAAGCAATCTTTTTTTAAACCATTACCCATTGTAGGGCCACCACAACAGAACCTGCTGGAAAGTCTTTCCCCATCTTTCTTAAAGGCCCACTTCAAGTATGCTACAAAGTCTCTCCAGAGCTTTTCTTCTCCGGGCTGAACATCCCCAACTCTCTCAGGCTTTCTTTGTAGGACAGGTGTTCCATCACTTTGATGCTCTCTTCATGGGTCGCCTATGGACCCACTGCAACAGGTTCACGTCCTTCTTATGTTGAGAGCCCCAGATCTGGACACAGATGGAGTCTGGAGAGTGGAGTAGGGGACTAAAATCCACTCTCTTGACCTGCTGGTTGCATTTCTCTTGGTGCAGCCCAGGATACACCAGGATGGCTTTTTGGGCTGCAAGAGCACATTGTTAGGTCATGTCCAAAACTTTTTATGCTTTATAGCATCATCTTTTTAGTTTTCAGGAACTGTCTCCCAGAACTTTCTTCAAAACTCTCCATGCCTACTACAGACCTTTGGTAGACCTAAATCATTTTCTGATTGATCCTCAAAGCACAGCATTCCTCCCATGAAGTTTCCTTTGCTTCGGTCCTCTGAGTGCACATTTGTGGCTCCTCAGAACCTCTCTCTTGATTTCAGTGGTCTGTGTGAGGACTGAGCTGTCCTTATTGGAAAGGAAGGACTGTGTACTGGCTGTGAGGAGAAGAAATGACAGTTCAGCAGCACCTGGAAGCTGATGAGGGGGAAAAAAAAAATTGAATTGTAGGTGGATAAACTGAGGGAAGCTCAGCATTGTAAACCATAAAGATAATGGAAAAGCCTCTGTCCCTCAAAATAAAAAGAGTGAGGCTAATAAGAGCAATGCTTCTCTATATTACAACCTTTTTGTGGATATCTTACTCCTTTTCCCCCCTCCCCTGCTTCATCTGTTATTGTCTTTTTATATGTACGCTGTCCGGAAATGTGTCTTCATCTGTGTTTGGAAAACATCTAGCATACTGTGGGGTGTTATCACAGTGTAAAAAATAACTCCCAGGACAAGATTCTATTGCAGTATTTATAACCAATTTCAGGAGAAGGAGGATCAGGTTCATTCTTTATGGCTTTCTCAACCATGCCTGTATATTGAAGACATTTGATTTACTTAACATATGGCCAAGCGAACTGTTTGGCATATTGGGAAAAATATGTGAAACTACTTTGAAATGTTGCAAATGTGTTTGGAGACCTTTGTGCCACACCAAGCGTTTCTGTTGTTATTCAATTACTCTGGTTTGTTTTTTTTTTTGTTCCTTTACCTTTTGAACACTGGATAGTTACATTATTTCTTTGAATCTTACCAAATAGATTGGTATAATTACAAAGGATTTATCTGCCTCCCTAAGTGATGCTAATTTATATGTCTCCAGTTAATCTGCCCATCTTCCAAGTTCTCTCCCTCTCTCTTACTCAGTGTAAACGTTATACTGCCATAATGAAATCATTTCCATGTCCTATAGAGTATTTAGATCAACAAGACCTTCACTTATTAGAAAGGGCAGAGTAGTAATGCTTTTGGCAAAGCCATTATTGTGGTATTGGTATTCACTAGAAAGGACAGAAATAGAACAACACTGGCCTCCATAAACAATTCCAATTTGATCTGTGTACATGATAAAATCTTGGCTTCTCAATGCATTTAGGTGCTGTCATAGCTGTTGTTGCCAAATAAGAATGCAGTGTGATGTTGTTATAGTAAACAGCACTTAAGCACAGCTGGCAGAATTGATCAGGGCCACATTAGAGTGAACTTCAGCAGATGACTGACGCAGCAGAAACAATAACTGAATATGCAAACAGTTCTTGCAATGAATGCTCTGGGGATCAGGCACCATTATTTTTGACTTTGAACAGGGAAAAGGGGCAGATTTGTAACCTCCTTCCACACAAAAGGGTTCTGGGTATTCTGTAAACATCTGACTGCCATTTATAATAGTAGCTAGTTACAAAGCAAAACTCTAGACTCCCTTGACTATTTACATTTCATTAATTATTAAAGAAAAAACCCCATAAATATCAGATAAGTTTGTTTAATGTTTCACACAGGATTTTTTTTTTCTTTGCTAGAAAAGCCTTTTCTCAATTAATGTTAATCATCGAGGACTTCCTGTTTAAATTGCACAGAAATGCGTGTTTGCTTCAGTAAGGGCTTTTTTCCCCTACTAATTATTATGAGAGCTAATTATGTGACCACGTATTGCTATTCTTTTATTGTAATAATTTGGATTAGTAAAAATAAACATAGGATAAATAGTGTATGAACCTCATTCTTGCACAATGTAAATCAGAACTTCTCTTCGTATCTTGGTAATTTGCGCACCACACAGTACCAAAATATTTAAAATCCATGTAAACAGCTATTCATGCTTGTACTTTTACATTGTACAGCGTCATCTTTAGACTTATTTGACCATTAATGCAAAACAAAAAGTACAGCAATCCAAAGTCAAACAATAGAAAACTTCTTTCTCTGTCTCTTAAACCGAGTTTGTCTACTCAGGTAATGACTTTTTTTTTTTTTTCCCAAACAAGGTATAAATTAAAAATTATGTGATCACAATGGAGGGAAACAGAAGGTGGAGGCCAAGGCAGAAAAAAAAGAAGGATATATTAAGTGAATATTTGACTTTCCCTTACAAAAGATCCTACAGAATATTGTACTTTCTTACTGGCTCTCCATGAGGAATGTTGACAGAAGGTGTGCTAAGGATTTCATTCAAGTATTGTGTGATCCAGAAAACACTGTTAATGGACACTTGTCCAAGTCCAGCTTCATAGACTGGTGGCAACAAATTCTTTTCTGAGAGCTGCCATCGCTTTGTCGTTGCCAAAATTAGACTGAGGCTCATACTGGGGCTTCACAGAATGCATGTGAAGTTCTTCTAACAGTCGTTAAGTTTATTCATTAGCATCTTATATAGACTTACTAGCATACTATAGACAGCTCCCCCTTTCCCATCCCCCCATTCTGAGGGCAGAAATAGGTGTCTCCCAAAATGTACAACTGTAATGTTTCCTGTTAATTTTACTTTGACGTTTTATGTACTCTAATCCTCTGACTTTTACAGTTAAATCATAGACAGTCGTAGAGAAACTTGAGTTTCTCTAATTTCTTGGAGGTGGGATTATCTATAAATCACACAGAGTTTGCCCCAGAATAGGAGCTCACAATTTCATGGTCATTTTATGGCCTCTTCCTACCAAAACTAATTTCAGCCATTCCCCCAAAAGCAGTGGTACACAAACGCAATATTCTTATTAATCACGAGAAAACATTTGAGCTGGCCCTTCTGGCATCACATTTTCATTTGTAAAACTCACTTACCAAAAGACAAAGGGCATAGAGATGAGTTACAAACTTCTGAAAACAGTTGCTCAATGCTGTGATGTGACGTAGCACTTCAAGCCTTCTGTGTATGTGCGCAAATGAAGCCGTACTCCATCACTCTGATACGTATCACTAAATAATGGGCTTTGGCGTGGATATTTTCCAGTCTTGCTACCAGCTCACAGCCCAAGGAGAGATGAACTTCAGAGGAGTTATGTAGTCATCCAGCTTGAAGCAGGAGAGCCTTGGGAAACAGTAATTGTGTTTTAAGGGTTCAGACTTTTTTGGGGATTTTTGGGTGTGATATGAGGTGGTCAAAATCCTGAATAGATCCATGCAGTCCCATGGAAATGACTGTAGTAAGTCTGCCGGTTTAGCAAGAGTGATTTACTAGATCCTTTACTTTAGGGATTGTATATCATGCAAGATTATGTGAAAAGAGAGTACTGAAGGACCGAAGTTGTAATCCAGATTGATAGGGAGGAGGAAAAAAATGCTCAGAAAATGGCTGATTAGAGAGTAAGCATGCCTCCTCTCAGCCAGATATAGATAGTCAGCCTTATGCTGACCTTTGATATTCATTATCTATTTCTATGTCTAGTATAATGAACTGCTTCACCACCTGAAATTGTAAGTCCTCAAAAAAATTACCACATTTAGGCATTTCCACTAGAAGTAAAAGGTTTGGGTTCAAACTGGTAGTGTTGTGTGCGCCCCGCCAGTAGCAGTGGACTGGTGTGGAACTTCAGAGTTGCTACAAACAGACTGTTGGGCTGAGATTGCCTTATCACCAGAAAGGTTTTTAGTTTGTCTGGTGTCTGTGGATATTGCCAAACTTACTCAGCTGACAGATCGATGATTTTTTGGTGTATGGTCTGTAAGGGAGTGGAGGTGGTTTTGGCTCTTTTCAAAAATGTCAGCTGAGTCTTTTCGCTTCCCACGGATGTTTGTCAATACCTTCCACTGACATTTCATACAGAGAAAACCAAGCGGACCTGTCCTGGCAAAAGGTAATTTATTGTGGCTGGACCAGGACATCGATCTGTCCATAATGTAAAGCCAGGAAGCAGTGCATTTTCCTGGTTTAACTTGCGTGTTTTGTTTCTCAGTAAAAGGGTCCAACGCTCATGTTACAAGTTCAACATTGGTATCATTTGCTTTTCTTGACAGGCCCTGTAATGACAGCTGACAGTTGGAAGCTTAACTGGGTAAAAGTACTAATCTCTTCAGTAGTTCAAGTTCCCATAAATATTAAGTTAGTCAATTTTATCTGCCTTTCCTTCATTATTGGATCTATGATCAAATTAAAGTAATAAAATCCATGTCCATTATGCTGTTTTGTGGTCTAATTTTGATTGCCAGTATAGATACAACTGACATAGACAAGCATTTATGAAAGTCAAAGTGAAATATTTGCATTGTTTTTCTGAAAGTATGTTTCTTTATTTTTTCCCTGAATTTTGAATGGCTTAGATTTTGGAAAACAAAACAAAACAAGTATCCATCTGTATGGGATTTTTAAAAATAATTATGCCAATCCTGCTGTCAATGAAGTGAGCAGTTGCCTTAGGCTGCCACAGAAGAAAAAATAAAGTAATGAGTGTAGTATTATGATACTATGTTGTAGATTTATGTAGTATTCTGAAAATTTATATCACCAATCTGATAGAGGATTAGCAGTTTCCTGCACTTAAAGATAATTCTTTAGCGTCTAGGCATAAGCATCTCCAATTTTCAAGAATCCAATATGACACATGAGCACTTACAACTGAGCAGTGAAATGTCTCTGAAAAAAAATAATTTCTTTATGTACTTGACTTAACAGAAGAAACTCTCTGTTGTTATTTTTTCTCTTCTGTTGTTTTGGTTTAGACTTGGTTTTTTTAGAGGAAAGGAACCCTGCAAATTAATTTGATCTAGTTCTACTCTCCTTTACTTCTCTCTTGAATATTGTTGATGACATTATTATTATCACTACAATTCTGGAAGTTCAAGGACAGATCTTTTGAGCTCAGTTTTATATTAGCTGTGAAAAGACAGATGTGACTTTGGATTTTTTTTATACAAAATGTCCACAAAAACATTTTGTTTTTGGAAGAAGCTAGTGTATATGAAATACTGGAACACAATGATGCTGAAATTAGATAATGTGTCCTTTAATAATTTCAGAAATGCTTATTTCTATAATAGAATGTGACAGCTGGTGTTATTATGGTCTCTTTTGTCAGTCTCAGAAGTACCTGGATATGTCAAAAAATGATTTTATTTTATTGTTAGTGTGTTCTTTTAATTTTAGCAGATAGAACTAATAACATAGTTTAGTTCCCATTAAAAAGTAAGCCAAATTATCCATCTTATTTTTTTCTGCACATTATTATTCTAGATGCATATGTTAGACCATTTTAATATATGGTGAAGCTAGTGAATAAAAATCACATTTCCATGTGATACAGTGACAAGGACTATTTTTTTCCTGACTGCTTTTGATGGAGGAAATTTCTTATTTATATATGCCAAATATCAGAGTTTTTAATTTTGTGCCATAAGTACCATCACATGGTTTTTGGTATCCTTCTTTAAAACACACATTGTGGATTTGTGAATAGGTTGCAGTATATTTAACTCCTTTGTGGAAAAAATTAATAGGAACTGTTTAACAGTACTTTTTGGTCTTCTTTTGTACATATAACTGAGTGAGAGTTTCTGGTTAAAAATATTAGAAAGAAATCCTTAATTCATTCATCAAATAAACAGATAATATAAAATTAAACTATAGAATAGTACAGCTTAATCTTGTGCAGGTTTAATCTAGAAACATGCATGCCTAGTAAATTTAGTATGTCTGTTTCTCTGTGTCCTTATAGTGCCTCCTGCATGCACAGAGAAAACATTTCTGATTTAAGAAGCTAATATTTATGTTGGTGGAAATTAAGCGTATTTGGCTTGCACAAAAATGTTTTAGGCTGAGCACCTCCTTCCTCTCTTCCCTTATCATCTTGTAAAAGGAAGGGCAGAGTTTTATTTAATCCATTACCCTTTCTGTGGTTATTTGCCAGTAGAGGCTGTTTAGGATGTGGATCCTTCCATGTTTGCTCACACTATATTCAGGCAATCAACGATTTACAGATTTCCAGGCCTGAATTACATCTTGGCTCTCTCATCTGGATTTACAATTATAGTTTGACTCTCAAAGCATCCTCTGTCATTGACTTTCATGCAAGTTGCTGAAAAAAAATACTGCCTGCATTTATTCCAAACCTATTGCCTGGCGTTTTCATAGGGTAGTTTCAAGTCCTTGTGAAAAATCCTAAAACAATTAGATAATTCCCTTGTAATCCTTTCCACCTTGCTCATGAATTTGGCTTGTCATTCAGGTGAGTCTGAATCTTGGTTGCTGGTTTTTTGCAGCTGTTTTGGTTCCACCAAACTGCTTTAAAGGTGGGGTACTCGGGTCTGCACGAGTTCAGTACATGGCCTTGTTGTCTGCTGTCTGTTCATATCACAGGTACCACAGTATGCATTTACACTCCTGTTTCTCAGCAGCATGATTTACTTATTTATTCATATAAACCCCATCTCTCCTCCCTGCCCATTTGCTTAAATATACTTGCAAATATAAAGTGGATGCCTAGTGAATCGTTTAGCACCCGAGGGTAAATACAAAGACTCCAAATATATATATTTTTTCCTGTAGGTTATTGTACTGATTTGGGCTTATGGTCTTTGAAGGCAGAGTTTGTTGATATTGCCAGGATGATATGTCCAGATGAGAGAGGCCTGTTGCTACAGGCTCCACAAGACCCAAAGGACAGTTCGTGTCTCAGCACAGAGGATCAGTATCACTAGACAAATATATATGCAATTTCAGCTGCACAGGAGGGAGAAGTGAACATGCCCCTTGGGGGGGAAAAAGCTTTCCTATGCTATGTTTGGCTCCAGAAATGTCAGAGTTCTGTAGAAAAACAAAATTGCTTGAGAAGTTGAAGTAGTAAAATTTGGTTGGCAACCACAACAATTTCAGTTCTTTAGTTTTCTTGGGTGATCAGTCTGGCCACTCTTGGAGATTTCCTATTAATTGAAGGACCTGCTCATCCTATTTTTAGGTGTTTGTTAATAGGTCTAATTCCATCTACTTCTTAGTTGATTTCCTTTTTAATTTTTAAAAATGTATTTAATTATTCTGAAGTTCTTTTTTCAGGTCAAACCTTAGCATTTATAAATAAACTTACCATGTAGAAGAATTGTATGCTAATGCATAATAGAAAGAATTGTAGCTGAAATCCCCAAGAACTTCAGAGAAACATAAGAAAAATCAAAAGGCTACAGAAGTATCTGAAATTAAAACAATTTTAAAATGTCTAATGTTAAAGCCCAATTCAGCTAAGCTCTGATGCATGTGCACAACTCTATGCACATTCTTAAATCCAGTGGGACCTCAGCATATGGCCAAGTGATTTGCTAAATTGGGACCTAATTAAGGACAATTGTAAAAGTAGCTGCTATTTAAGCAATTATGGAATCTTCAGTTAGATTTTGACTGGAACTCTGAAGTTAACAGCAAAGTCTCCTAAAATCAGCATTTAATCCATATATCTTTTTGTTTAAAACAAAAGACTAAGTAAAGAAAACATACTATTATTAGATCAGCATCACACACCACAATTTACATTACATACTTCTAAAGGATTTAACAGATCTGTATTTAAAAAGATATCACAATGAAAAGATTTTTCTACCAGTAAAAGGCAAAAAAACCCAGAGAGGAGTTATAGTGATGTATGTTCTTTGGATCATTTGTGAATACCTGTGATGCCTTAAGACTGTTGACATTTATAGAGGTTTACTATATTACAGTTCTCTGAATTATTTACAGTACGATGTTGTTATTTCCTATCAAATAAACATTTATGAAACCACGTCAGAATTTAAGCAAAAATACAATTTTGTAACATGAAATAAAATGACTGAAGGAAGTAATGCTTTGTAAGTTTTAGGCTTGAAACTGTTTAGAATCATGGAGTTTTGATCTTGATATTTCATGTAATAACTATTAGTAATTATGATTTCTTTTGCAATGCTTTATATATAAGTTTTTCTTCTGAATTCCATTTTTCAGCATTTTCAATTGATATTATGGAGTAATAATATGGAGTTTCGAGGCGTATTGTTGAATGCAGATGAAAGTTAGACTTTTCTCAAATTTGTCATAGTAGGCAATATTAAATTGAGATGTAATATCTGGACTGGTTGTCCTTGTTTGGCATTACTGGAAATAAGCCTTGCAGTCATTGCATCCCATTGGTAACTCCTTATACATGCTTTCAAGAGATGTGTTTTGCTCAAACTAATACCACTTCAAAGGTGAGAAATTGTTCACAGACCATTTTGGTAGGGCATAGCATAAAACCTCATCAGATAACAGATAGGTAAATAATAAAACAAGAAATACTGTGTAAACTGCAGTGTAGCATTTCCTCAACCAGTTTAATTTTTGGCAAATCTATAGGTGAAAGTTCCTTTTAATTCTTTTTTTCTCTGCTTGGCCAGTAGCATCAATAACTTTGTGTGAGCTGGTAGTGGGCTGTTTATTCTAGTGACTGGGATGATTCTGATCACAACACTGTAACTTGGAGCAGCTTGCAGTTTCCTGTGTCTGAATATTCCCTTAAAAATCCATCAGACCTTTCCTGTCGCTGAGAATTATATCCCACCTCAGCCTTGACTCTTCCAATATTGGGAAAGTTAAACTTTTTTGGCCCTGCCTTGAGAGCCTTCACATTCTAAGATGATGCTTTTGATCCTTCTCTATTTCTTTTATTTCTCTGTGAATTTTATTCTTCTGAAGGAGGTTGTCTAAGGCTATAAAGGCAAAAGATTCCACTGACACCTCCTATGTCAGTCATAGTTTCTGATCTACCAGAAGTACATTGCCTGGTGTGTTCAAGGAGATTTGTCTTTTTCATCACTGTGGCACATTGGTTGTTGATAATCACCCAGGGATCAGCTAATAAACCCAGATATTTCTTCTCCTTCGTTATTCCCTACTTAGGAGTTCTTAGCTTACATCAACTACTCTTATTTATGGTCCCTGAGTGAGTGACCTTGCACTTTTCTCTATTAAAATGCGTCTTTCCTCAAGACTGTCCTGTTCTTTCAGTGTGATGCTCAATCCTCTTCCAACTTTATGTCATCACCATGTGTGCTGGACATTATTGTATTATTAAAAAAGACTGTTCCAAAACGTGACTTTCTGTTAACTCTGCTACTAGTTTATGTCCACTGTGACATTCCGTTTGTCCGAGAAACTGATACTTTTCATTCTTTGTTTACTTACCTGTAAAATTAATATCTTTGTATTTTACTGCTGAATACATATCTTCTTCATACTTCTTAGAATGGAAACTGACCTTTCAGAGCTGACAGTGTAGGAAGGAATAATTTTTAAATACCTGAGATAATTTTGAAAAAGCTGTCACTATTTTGTCATCTTTGTTGTATGTGCGCTCTATTTTATGAACTATGACTGACCATGATTTTTGACATTATATGCATTCTTTTATGCAGATCTACCACTTTTGGTTAAGTTACATAGTACATTTACTCTTCAGTAATTGCTAAGGGGTATCATAAATGATTCCAATATTCATGAAACAGGAACATTGATGGAAGTCAGTAGTTTAGATGCTAAGAAGAATGGCAAAGCTTTACATGTATTGTTGGCAGGAAAGTCTAGTTACTCGTAGAAAGAACCTAGCCTGGAATCTTGGTTAATAAAGAATGGATCTACTAAAAAAAAAGTGAGGGCCTGAATGCATACTAGTGGAACTTCAAATAAGGAATCAAGAGAATTCATGACACATCATGATACAGAGATTGATAGGCAATCTTTAGCTTTGTCTGTCCTCAGACAGCTTTAGATGTACAATGACTGAAGATCTATCTGAAGAAACCACTATCTTTATGTTTTGATATGGGAATTATGCCATGAAAATCATAGTTATGTTTACTGGAAGTTTTTTTTAAATTATATTGTGTCTGTATTGTGTATTTTTGCAAAGAAGACATATGAAGTACTGAAATCACCTGTGTTTAAAAATGTCTAGTTCCTATTTTTGTTGCATGTTTTGTAGATCTGTTTTTTTGTGTCACAATTGAACCTAATGGAATTTTATTTGTTTACTGGAATCTATAAAAAATACAAAGAGAATTAGTTTAGAGTAGTGTTTGTGAACTAACTGAACCTTAAAACTTCTGCAGTTGTGTTTGCTGGAAGTTCTGCATATCATATGATGCTTTAAGAGACTTCAAAACGTGACATTAGCTTCACCCTTTCAAGTAGTCCTTTAAACCCTTTGATTTTTTCCTGATTTTTGTCTTGAGAATTCGTTTTGAAATGATTTGGAGTTTCTCAGGCCCATAAATAAATTCTAAGGTGTGCTATTCCATCAGTTGCCCCACGATACAAGCTGGTTTGTGGTTTTTAGTGTATCTACTTGCAGCAACCATCTAGTTTATCTCTTAGTCATGTTACTTTGTAAATTACTAATTTTAAAATACACGGAATTATTATGACTTACAAAAATACAGCAGTTATCCAATTACAGTGATATAAAAAATCATATATTCAAAATTTTTTTCTGTATCACTTTTCATGTCCATGAATCAAAATGTGAAATTAAAAAAAAAAAATCGCAAGTGAAGAGTGCATGTCTGCAGCTGTGTGTGACTGATCATGTCCAACAGAAGTGTAGATGGTGTTAAACTTCCCAGGAGCAGGATCTCCTGACAGAGATGTGTCAGAAATAGGACAGTGTCTGCCTTATTTTCTCTGAGTGAGATGTGAAGGTACGCCAGGCTTTTGTGAGGAAGTCTATGTTCTTTTCTAGTGTGCAAGTGATTCAAAGATGTGCAGATAACTTTAAAAATACTGATAAACTTTCTTACCTTCTTTTTGTATTCTCTGTATGCTTCATTGAACTCTTCTGGAGTTTTTTGAACTCGCTCTATATAAATTGATATTGTTGACTTTTTGAAAGCTGGAGGTTAATTAAAAAAGAAAAAAAAAAAGTTAAATTTCCTTTAATTTAACATATAGCAATTTTTTCCCCAATCTCCATTTAAGTTGGAAGGGATTCAAAGCTGGTTTAAAGGAATATTTAATGGAATGATACTTACTCTGCAGAAGAAGAATTAGTAATTTTTACTATTGAGAGGCAGCTTGGTTGGTAAAGCAGCTCAGAGTACAGATTCCACCACTTTAGGCTAATGTACAATCAGTGAATTCAGTTTTAAGAGAGCAAGGGTGCTACTGGTCTTCCTTATTCTCTGAAGTGTAGAGTGTCAATGTCTACATCTGAGCTTGTCATCTAGGCGCTGCATATAGTCAGCAGAGAGAAATTCTACAGAGCTATTAATATCATCATCAGGTAGGTGTAGAAGATAAGTGAATTGTGACATAGAAGTGCCTATTGCTTAACATGGATTACAAAAAGATCACAGAGTGACAAACTCAAATGGCAGCATCTGCGTTTTAAGTGTCTACATGGAGGGTAAGATAAATGGTCTTTTTGTTCACCTGACTGAACGAACTGTAAACTTTATGTTTATTAAAAAACATTCAAGCTTTTTTCTCTATGTTGAAAATGTTTGAAGCATTATCCATGTTAAATATTCTCTGTGTTTTGTAAACAACTATCAAAATATATCATCTTCACTTTGAAAAACAAGATCTTCTAAAGCATTCGTAATGTTTTTATGTGTCAATGGTTCAACTCTTAGTTTTCTGATGTATTTTGATTTAAGCAATTTTAACTGCTGTATGCGTCCTTCTAGCTCTCAATCCCAAAACTTGTTCATTCCTCATTTCATTGCCTAAAATTGCAGTCATTCTTTTATTCAGAATAATTAACTTAGAAAAGCATTATCTGAAGAACAGTTATTTTTGCAGAAGTATTTGTGTTTCAGTAAGTTACTGGAAATTTTATTTAATGGTAGATTATTTTAGACAAGGAACAGAAATCTTACATGAGCTATATTGATGAAATTTCTGTGAGGAGTGAAATATATGTACTTGCTTTTCACCACAGTTCTCCCTACATCTTTGGAATGCTCTCTGGGCTTGGGGCAGTAGGCAGCAACACCAGTTCAGGAGAAACTTGAGGGTGAAAACCCATTTAGTTTTAAGAATAACTTAAATAACCAGTGAAGGCAGAAATTGTATGTTTAAATATAGAAATAGCTATATGTTCCATTTTCTAAGCTCTGCCAGAGGAAAGGAAGACTGTGTCATGTGGCTGAAAGAGCTTGAAAACGATTAACACCCTAAGTTGCCTCAGCCAGAGATGATCAAAGTCTTAACATCTCAGACAGTGCCACTACTAATGCGTCCCTTCAAGTAAATCTATTTTGTGGCAGAATAAGTCAAAAGACATAGCCTTCCTTCCTGTTGTCTGCAAGTATTCTTCTTTCTGTACAGCTCGTGGGAAGAATTAGAGTTTGACCCTACTTGCTCCTTCCTAATACTCTTCTGAATTAATGAAAAAATGTGGTGTAAGTACAGCACTGAGTGCTTCGAGCTAAAAAAAAAAAAAATTAAAAAAAATAGCATTCATAGAAACCAAGTCATAAAAGTTCAGAGGCCAGAGCTGTGCTGTTATTGAATGCTTTTGGTAAGTTCTGCTACGTGGTTTCCTTTGGCTGAAGTAATTCATCTGCTTGTGTCACGGCCTCTCAGTGTGCATGGGTGGTATGAATCCCTAGTTTGATACTGTCTGTCCTACTCTATAATATGGTATTTTGTCCATAAGTATTTGGAACACTACAACTTGCTCTTTAAGTCACGTTATTCTTTTAGAGTATGGAAACTGGAATTGGAAATGACCCTTCTAACCATTAGCATTAGTGATTTTGAAAGTTGATTGACCTAACAGAGACAGGTTTAAAGCTGAGCGAAAAGGTATTTGACGGAGAAAAGCCAGCAGTGGAGAGTCTGTAGATCTGTGGCTTTGAGGGGGTTGTGTAGATGAACAGGAAAATTCCAGGTGGTGAATAGAGAATCTCTGTGTTAGTTTTTGCTCACAGCATCTTTTTCAAAATGTTATGTTTGAGATATTACTTTTATGAAATTGCTTTTCTTGTGTGCTGTATGTTGTACTGTGTTTGAAGTCCCTACAGGGACTTCAGTTTAATAACTGTGCTGTAGGTCTTGTTCAATTCCTTATAACTAAATTCATTCAAATATTTGGGACTGTTGCTTTCAGTGGTTGCAGTTGCTGTGCTTAGTTCTGACTTATGCGTAAGGAATTCAAGGGTTTAAGTAGTTTGTCTGTTCCTTGTTGAACACATCTGTAGCCTAAGAGGATACAATTTAATGCTCTTTGGGACTTCTTGGGCCCCTCCTGTTTTTTACTGTCTTTGCTTGTTAAGATTTCTTTGGAGATAAGACAGCTTCTGCTTAGAGCATGTGGTAATTCTTGACATTCCATAGGTAGATGAGATGAAACCTTTCGTACTATACAGTGTACTATGTGAGATTGTCACCTGACAAAGAAGTTTTCTCTGCAGATGATGTACATATCATAGCCTTAGTTATCATTTTAAAATTGAAGCAGTCATCAATATGCCAAAGCTAATTCTTGAGTGTTTGAAATAACAGAAGAGGGAAAGCTGCCCAGTTTAGTAGAAAAATGAATTGGTGTCTGCCATGCTTGGTAATGAGGATTGCAACTCTTGCTCTAGGCTTCTGGTGCCTCATAAGAGTCACTGGCACCAGAGCTTTTCCACTATTTAACTGCTGTGGTTTTAGGAAAAAGAGGCCGTTTGTCTTTTCAAGACTGTTTTTGGGTATTTCCAGGCACTCAAATCTTGTTGTTTTAGCAGTAGTGATAAACACATAACATGCTTCCACAGAGAGTGCTTGTGGTACCACATTGTGTAAATGAGCAGATATGGTACCTGTATTGTACAGTGACATGGAGAAGCATTAATTTAATTTCCACTTCAATACAGTTTACATTTCCTGCAGCTGCAGAAGCAAGGTCTTACATGAGTTTAAATAATGCTTGAGAGGAAAAGAAAAGATCAATATAAAGAAGCTTTTTTTGGAAGGAAGCTGATTTTGATAATTGGGATATGAATTGGTACTTCAGCTAATCTATTAGTAACAGATTCAGTGTGATCAGTTAGGACTTAATTGCAATATATGGATTTAGTTGTGATACAATAATATCTGAGTATCTGTATAGTAGTTATGACATAATTTGATGTTAGATTTTACTCTTTAAAGAATCAAATGTAATTTTCTTGTTCTTTACAAAAATAACCATCTTTAAAGACAGTTTTACATAAGAGCAAACTTGCTTTATTCCAGTAGCCCATTTATCTAAAGTTTATGTTCAGGGTTGACTGTGTTTATGTGTATAAATTGTAAACTGGATGGTTCATTTATATACCAAAAAAAGTGATATTTCATTGCCATTTTCTCTTGTATTAAATTTCACTGCCATTTTCAGTGAAACTCCATTATTTTATCTTGATGATGTGTGTGTGAATTTTGTTTACTAGGAAAAAACCCCAAAGAAATAATGTCAGTATACAGTTTCCCTTTGGTTAAAACTTCAGCTGTGTAAGGACAGCAAAAGTGTCTGAAAAGAGAAGAAGGAAGGTCCTGAGGGAGAGGTGTCTATGATCTAGCACTTCTCCGAAGGATATTTTAAAAAAGGAAATTCGTCTCATGTAGAATACATCTAGTCAGTAGTCAGTCTTGGGCTCACTAAGATACAATGAAGTTTAATGCTTTTTTTTTTTTTTTTTAACCATGAATTTAGGATCATAATCTAGTTTTCATTCAGAATCTAGTGCTTTAAAAAAGGTGGAGACTTGAGTTATTTTAAATGATGTTGTCTTACATCTGGATATGATGGCATGGAAGAATAATTAACAAGTACGGATGAAATGGCTCTTGTTATGAGAGATAGTTTTAGCTTCATGTGAGTGTATGGAGACATTCAACTTTTATTTTTAATCTTACTTAAGATGTCACTCTGTGACAATTTATTTAAAGCATGCAGAGTTCTTGCAAGGAAGTGATAATATTCTGGTGAGGTTACAGGAACTCCCATAAAATGCACTTTCAATCCTAACTTGTTTTAGTAAAGATTTTATCTGAAAATTTCCTAGGTGTTTGAACCAGCTCCAGCATTTAAATCTCACTGGCTCTGGGTTGGCATCCACAGGAGGGGTTTTGTGCTTCAGCAGGTATTATCAGAACAGAACTTCTGTCTTGCAGACATTCATGAGCTAATGAAAAGGAAGGAAGAAGGTGTTATATCTACACAGATTTGAAAATAATTAACAGGAATGGAGAAAGGAAAGCTTTTAATCTTTGGAGTCAAGGTGCCTACATATCCTAGATCTGGTGCCTTTTTGTATAACAAAAGATGATCTGGCATTTTTTGTTGCTCGGTCTCTATGGTTCAAGAGGAATAATTTCCTCTTTTCCCTGTACTTCAGTGTTCTGTTTACCCTCCCCAGCCTCCTTACCTCATATTTACAGAAAAGTGGGAAAGAAAGGGAAAAGGGTGGATAAATTTATCAGTTAAGTAGGCTGAAGAGACACAAAGCAATGTAGCTATTTATTGTCAAACCTTTCTTGTAACCACATATCCCTGCAGATTTCTTACTGTTGTTTTTCTAGATTCATACTGCTCATAAGAAGTTGAGCCTTCCCTTTCTTAGGTCTTCAGAAATATAAGCCTTGTTTCAGATACGTTTTTACAAAACTGTGCTTTAATTATGGAAATACTTAGGCTGATCTTGTGCATAGGCTGATCCTCTTCTCCAAAGTCTTCCCTCCAGGAAGGACTGAATGAGACTTTTCCTCAAGACAGAATGAATACAAAGCTTGAATTTGAAGATGTAAATTTAAATGACAAAGTGAAAGTGTTGTTAAAGAGGGAAGTTTTAAAAACAAATAGCCCAGAATAATGTTAAACAATTTTCTTTTTATTCCATTGCTCTCATTCCACTGAATTCAAACTGCATTTGATCTGCAATGATGTAAAACATAAAAATTCAAAGAGATATTGGAAGAAGGTCTATTTTATAGTGGTAGGCAAAGTCCAGTCTTAAGTTTGGAGTTGTGAACACTTTTTCTTGTCTTGTGTTATTTTTTTGGAAAGTCGTTTTTCAGATGAGCTGTTTCTCAGTACTGGGGTAGGTTCTTATAGTATAGACTAGTCACAGAAGTGCTACAATAGTTGATTTGGCCTAGATTTATACCTTCAGACTCAGACAAGGTTGATTAAGTAATTTTGACATTTAGAAAGATTTTTAGGTTTTAAACTAAAATAGATTCTATAGTAATTTATTTATTTTTATCTCAAAATCTCTTGCAGAATTAAATTTATAAATATTTTCAGTAAATTTCACATAGATAAGAAAATCACATATGAGTGAGATCTGTTGAGAATTTTATGAAATGAACTCCACCTGACCCTGGAGCCAAGAAAGTGCTCTGTAGGTGATGCTTTTTGTTGGATCAGGCCTGAAGAAGTCACAGCTTCATTCTGACTGCCTTTCATTTCAGCACAAATGTCCTGAGGTAGTTGATTGCCTTACAAAGCTTTAAATAGAAAATCTGAACAGGTGGTTTGGGTTCAGGAAATAAAATAAGCTATATTAGTGTAGACAGGGAAAATTCTTTTCTCATTACACACTCCTTGGATGGAATTAAGCAGACAGCTCATGCTGAGAAATTTGAAACTCAGAGAATGCAACAGTTAAAAAGACAGACAATAAATGTGGTAGTTATTCAGGGGTGGACCTAAACAGTCTACGGTAGAACAGCTAACTCAAAATAAACAAACCAAAATAACAGACACCCCCCCTCCCCCCCCACGTTATGTTATCTTTGACAATGAAAATCTATTTTATAAACCAAGCATAATGATGACTTCATTTCTCTGATTAAAGTTAGTCATCTGTTTATTTTTCCAGGGTTAGTTAACTTTATTCGCATGGGATTATGTTAGCAATTATGTTTAGAATGAAATCTCTCTTCATTTTTAAACAGATTTGGGGGAGGAGAGAAGAGAAAAAATATTTGTTTGCCACTCAGTAATCCAGTCCAAATGTTCAACAGTCCCTCTGTGGCAAGAGGCAGCATATGACTTTTAAGCTAGACTTGGTGCTGAACACATTTGAACAATAAAACCTTAGATCACTAATATTTGAAGTATTTATTTCTAATTTGCTCACCATCTGCTCTGAAATTCTTTGGTTTATATTACACATATTTAAAGATCTCAACACCTTTTATACTGAAATTAAAAAAAAAAAATATCTGTTACCTTGGTCTAAGAAGTGCTCTCCAAGAAGTTCACAGATGTTTGATGTTGGATTTTTATTGTTTCATACCTTATCATCCTTATATTTATTAAACAAAACTATTTTTGAGAAAAGTACAACTTTATTTTGGTATTTTTATGCTACCTTTTTTTTGCTAGGTAATTAACAATATAAAACAATCCAATAGATTTAGAACAGACCCTCAGAGTTATTTTAGATGGTGCAGATGCATTCCTATATTTTAATTTAGAAACTCCCAGACATGAATGAGTGTTGTGCATTAAATTCAGCACCTGATCACATGCATGTTGGAAGGTATCCAGAGACTGGGCAAGCAAAGGCTGCTACTTCCTAGTTGTGCCACTGAAATTAAGATTAACTCCCTAGAGGAGACAATTGAATTAACACAGCATATTTTATGTGCAACAAAAAAACCCTAACCTGTATCCCTACTTTGCCTACAACTTTCAGAAGTGCAGTCAGGTACACACTACAGCATCTGTGAATAAGCTGATTTTTCACATTAAACATTTGTTGTCTTTTCTTAATTATATTTTAACGTTAAATTTTAATGGTTTAATTATGTGCACATTACCATTACACACTAAGAGAAATATTCTGGCTCAATACTAATGGCTGCTTTAAATGGTAGATTTATAATTTGTTGGGGTTTTTTTCTCATTGCTTAGGTTCTTTACTAAGCTCAGCTAAGCAAATTAGAGATGTTAAACAGAAAAATCAAAACCTGAAAATACTAATCATTTTATTTTAATTCTGATGTGTGCTTTATGCATTTAAATAAAGAAAACATTCATGCCATATCATTAGCAAACAAATAATAATCAGTCAGACATGAAGTATTAGTAAAAGACAAGAAGATTTTATGATGAAGACAGGAGAAATAATAGAAATTTGCAGAAGTGCTGTTGTTGTATCTTGTAAGGAATAGCTAGAAAATTAGATTAATCAAGGAGCAGACATTTGGAAGAAAGTTTGTGTGAATGCCTGACAGTCTTGCTCTTTCCCTCATTTCAAATGTTGGCAGGGTAGCATGCAGCTCCAAGGGAAATGTGCTCCTTTCATACTTGAGTAATTGATGAATTGTATGCAATATGCAAATGAGAATCCATAAATCTTATGAATGACAGCTTAATTTATGTGAGCCTTAATGAATGCAGGATTAGATTTTAATTAAATATCCTCAAAGGCACCCTGAGTAGTAGGGTTTTTTAGGCCTTGTTTTTTTGAAGACTTGTTTCACATGGAGTGCATTTTATGAAAGAAGAAAATCAGGCAAAGAACTTAGTGGAAATGTTTTTGTGTTTTAATGATAAGCATTGTTCTGTTTTGTGAAGCAAACAGTACTTCAACTGATAATAAGCATTGAACAAAATATCTACAGATCTTTTTTGTACTTCCTACAGAATTTCCCAAATTTGATTACCTTTAATTGCTGCTGGCTTCTGATATTGTATGCTATTTTTAATTACAGGAAAAGTTATTAAAACTTTTCCAAAAATAAACAGTGTCTGCAAAAGAGTTCATTAAACTTTGATTTGGTATATGAATGTTTTAAATGCTAAATCTAATTCTACAAAAACAAGGTGTTCCCACCCCATTTTGAAAATTGCATCTCTAGACAATACATAATGAGATAAAATGATAAATAACGCAGAAGGTTGTAAATAACATTTAGCAAGCAGAATTCTAAGATAAAAGTGTTCTGCAACAGTGCCTGCTATTCCCAGCTGTCTTTGGAATAAGGGTACTGATCCTGTTCCTCTCACACCTGTTTTAAATTAGCTGTTAAGAAAGTGGCAGGAATCTGCTTGAATTGTGAGCAAAAGTTGAGCAAACTTCAGAAATACAGGCAGTGAAGTTGTGCAAGATGTGGTTCTTCAGCCTTATTTGGCTGATTGAGTTTGTCTGTGTTACTTGGTAGTGTTTCCATGGCCAAACCACCAGTGCCTTCTGGCGATTTTCTACTGGCTTGTAACTCCTGTAAATACCACCAAAAGAAAAGATCAGAAGTAGTAGCAAGAACATGGAGAAGGGTAAAGAAAATTGGTTTCTTATGGTTAATGAGTAGATAGAGAGGAGTCCTGCACATCCTTTCATCTCTGAGACAAACCTCTTCGAGTCAGCTGTGAGCAGGCATGGAGAACTGCTGGGAGAAGTGGCCTGTGTCACAGTGCAGCAGTGCTTACTTCCCCTGGATGCTCCTGAGTAGCTGGGAGCTTAAATAAAGAGCTTCACAAGAATCTCAGCAGAAGAAAGTGTAAGATGAATTGACAAGATGAGTCCCAAGAGACCTGTGGCATTCTATTTTAAGGGGAAATCAGGTATGAAATAGCTGAACAGTTAATGCAAAGTTGTAATCTCCTGCTAAAATACTATCAGTGTTAGTTTAATCACGACAAATATGATGCTCAGAAAGGGTTCTTGAGGGTGTTAGAGAGCAGACCTGGAAGTCTGGATCTATACTTCACAAATAAGTAGATAAAATATTGTTAATGGGCATTTGATAAATATGATGTGCTGGACAAGAGTCAACACAGCTTCTTGGTAGATGACCATTCTAAAAGGTTGGTGAATATGCAGGAAAAGGCTCTCTAGTTGATAAAACTTTCTTAGATTCACAAAAAAAAAAAATTAGCAAAGTTTTTTAGTGGGGAAATTATGTTACCTTGGGTCATTCAGGAAATAGCTGGTTAAAAAGTAGGAAACTGACCATTTTTTGTTTTGTTTGCTATTTGGGAAAGGTCTTATCACAGAAGAACATGAGACTTCAATACTGATCTGTGTTTTTCAGTAAACATAAACAATAACGTAAACATAAACAATATGGCAACAAAGGGAAGTAATATTACATTAAAAATTAAATGTTAGAACTTCTCTGACTAAAGAAAAATCACTATAGTTAAGGAGAAAGGGAACGAGGGAGAAAGGCTAAGATTGAGGTCTGTAAAACTGGGAGTCTAGTGAGAAAGGGACATTCTTCTAGTAAGAGAACTAGACATCATCAAATGAAATTAACAGATGGTAGATTTAACAAAAAATGCCCCTGCTGCACACAATGAATGCTTAAGTTGCTAGATATACTGCCACAGGACACTGTATGTGCCAAAAATTGATATAGTTTCAGAAAATCACAATTTAGGTCAGAACAATCCATCCAAGATGGTAAAAGACCACTGCACAAGGTTCTGATTACTAGAAGCTGGGAATGTGTCCTTCTGGTACTGTAACACTACATGGTTTTCCTTTTGTAGAGATTTCCCTTTAGGCAGCTAGTGATGGTCACCACAAGGCACAGGATATCTGGGTAGGTGACTCTTTGGTTTCACCCAGCATGGTTACTGTGGAATGTGTTGCAGCCCTTGTGTACTGCCTGACCTGAATGGGGCGTAAAGAGCAAGCAGAAGGCATTTGCAACTGAGCGTGCACTCCAAGAATCCTAACAAGCAGATGAATTCTCACATTGTTTGTTGGGGAGAGGGAAAGACAAAGTGGGACTGGCATGAAAAGCGGCATATTTGGAAAAGAATATATTTGTTGACCACTGTCCAAATATAGCTGACTGCTGTCTGTAATTATCAGGACACAGTTAACAGGTCTGGCGAATGCTTAAGTAGGAAGTTTGAATGGATATTTGATACAAAATTGCAATGGGAATGACATGTATTGTTGGACAGTTGAAGAAAAAGAAAGGGAAGAGCAAGAGGTAAAAGTGATTTTCATTTCTGTGGTCTCGTTCTCCTCTACTAAAATAGAACCTAGGTATGTGTCCTTTCAGAACTGTAAGTAATTTACAGCCCTTTTATGTTTTAAAGACAGGTGTCAGAAGACATATTTCTTCAATTATTTCATTTGAATGCTGACATTTTCTTTTTGCAAACTTCAGATGGTGACTGTCAACAAAAGGGTGTATGAGTCCCTTCAGGAACTTAAATAAGCTGCTCCAGTAATGACCCCGTGTCTGGTAATGAACTAGCAAAAGATGGGGAGGAAGATGATCCAGCATCAGCACTATACATCCTGTATGAGCTATTTCAAACATGGCTTTGTGTTTGTAGACTTTTATAATGCTTTATAATGAGCTTTGAATGATTGCTTACTGTTATTTGCCTAGGGACTCCATTCTAGCCAGTAACTTCCACTTGTGAAATAAAAGTGATAGAAAGAAATGAAAAAAAAAGTCACAACTTTTATACTGAGCTAGTTAGCATATACTTAATTTAGTTTTATTAGTGGATGCATTTAAATAAAAAGACTAGTAAACTCCCTAGAGAAATAAGCTTTCAGCCATTGAAAGCTATAATTTTTTTCCCATATAAAGATATATATCTATATATGTGCTATATATATGTATTAATATATTCACTTATCTATCTTGTTATATTTCTTCTAGAAAATTTTTGAAGCCTTTAGCTAGAATTTGTGCATATATGTCACATGTATTTTATTATCTGTATACTGTTTTTATTTACTTGCTCTTTCTATGTTAAATATGAAAATGGACTTTGATTAAAAGTAAAAAGGATGGATGAAGGTGGAAAAAAAAAGGGAGATCTTTGATTTCACAATTACTAGATACAAATAGAGTTCCTCAAGATAAAATGTCTCTGTAATCATATTTAACAAACTGTAATATGCTACAATTTGTATCAGATTCACTGCCTACAATACATAGTATTTTTCAAGAAGGCCTGTATGAAGTTTATAACAAAAAAATTGTTTAAATGGAAATGCATATGGATTCTCTGCAAAGCATTAATTTCATCTTGTGAGAAGAATCAGGCCCAATATATCTGCTGTAATTGTGAGAGGTAATTATAAGATCTCCTTGAAAAGGACGTTTTTACAGATCTCGATTTGGCTTTCAGCATTTATGAATTTGAATTGACATCCTCAGCACAGTGCCAATTCCGCATGACTAGATTCATTCCACAAACGGAGTTTAAATGGCTGCGTATGTAACTGCTCAACTCACCAGGGCAGGGTTTTGTGCAAGTGTCCAATTCCTACCCTGGTGTGGTTTTGGGAAGAAGGTGATTTTAGCTATGTTGTGCTTTTGGCATCCCAGCCAGACAGTTAAAATGATCAGGTTTATTTACCCGTATAGTTGCCAGGTTGCTTTAGACTCAGGTTAGCTTTTAGCTGACTGGGTCTGAGGGAGAAGAATCGCTGTCCTGATTTACATGGAGTGAGAAGCCACCATTTTCTCTGGTCTCAAAGGAGCAGAATCATTCTGTTGTGCCTGTCCTGGCTGTGGAGGGAGCAGGAAGATCTCCACACTGCTTGAATCCCTTAGATGCCAGGTAATATGTCTGGGCTTATTTACCATCTGACTGAATTTCCATTAGAATGAGAACTTTTAGCCCACCCTCCTGATATATTTTCTTTCAAAATCCATCCTTTTCCCAGTGAAAAGAAACATAAAAATTTTTGTTTTCCTCAATCAGTGAGTAAACTTCCTTCTGTTAGCTGAGTTTTACTAATTTCCCAGAGAGGAAGCCTGGGAACTAACTGGAGTCAGTCAGTGACTTGGATGCTCTTCAGTGAGGATGGCCACCTTATACTTGGTTATCAAGTGCAGCTGGTATGTCAGGAAAAGTAATTGCTCTCCTCTCTTCTTCAGCACTGGTGGGACTGGAGCATTTGGTCCAGCTCTGGGCTCCCCAGTTTGAGAGAATCAGTGGAGTGAGTGCAGGGAAGGCCACCATGGTGTCTGGGGGCTGGAGCATGTCCTGTGCAGATGGGCTGTGGGAGCTGGGCTGTTCTCAGTGAGTATCAGAAGGAAATGGAAGGATTTTGCTGAGGTCTCCAGCTACCTCAAGGAGGACTCTAGAGAAGACTTTTTTCAGGGAGTCTGCAAAAAGGCAAGGGAACTAAAGTCGTAGGTTGCAATAAGTAGAATTCTGTCTGTAGATAGAAGGAAAAATGAAGTCACCATGAGAGTCATTAAGCACTGGAGCACTGGAACATATTGCTCAGCATAGTAGAGAGTTTTCTAGCCCTTAAGATGATGAAAGCTCACCTGGACAAGGCCCTGAGTAATCTGTTCTTGTTATTTTTTCCTTGAACAGGGTTTGGACTAGATGACCTCCAAAGGTCCCTTTCAAAAAGTTCAATAATTCTGTGTCAGAATCAAAGAACCATTAAGGTTGGAAAGGAGATCCAAGATCAAGTCCAACCTTTGAGTACTACTATGCCCACTAACCATACTGTGACAGAATAGATCTGCCTTGTACCTCCTGTACTTTTCTTCAACCATTATCACAGTGTTTACAGCTGATTTCCATTCAAATTCACTTTTGATTCCACTTCTCTGTTTTAACAATAAAAAGTTGGTTTTGGTAAGTTTTAAGTATAACACAGTATTTTGTAGGGTGAAGTTACAAGTCTGTAGTTCTTTAGCTACCTTGTCAGTCCATCTTGTCTCAGTTTTGCATGTAACAAGTTACAGTAAATAAAAATAGAATCTAGTTTTGTTGAACAAAGCAATTTTTTAATGTATGCAGCTTTTAGATGGGCAACAATAAGCAACCATACTCACTGGAACATATTATTCCAGAAGTTTAGAGTGTGTGTCTTGATTTGTGTGCATTATCTGATTGATTACTTTTTCCCTAGGCCTCAGTATGTTCACTTCTAAAGAGGTATGTGCTACTGAGTTGCTTGATTTAGCATTTGATTTTCCCTTGATGGGATTGCAAACACGGAATATGTCTTTGTGTACAGTAATATTGACAGTCTATGACATAGGCATTGCATGGAAAGGATTTTGAAAAGTTATTTTAGGTGATATTGGCAATGGTAAAGTATCAGAAACCACCTAATAATCTGATCATAACTGACATAGAGATGCTTTTATAACATTTACAAAATTTTGATAAGCTGGATTAATATGGCAGTTGCATTTTGAGCATATGAGAGAAATATATCTGACCATTTGTTAGCAGTCAAGGTCAATTAAAGCAGATTCTTAATGAAAATTCTAGGAGAGTCCTGAAATATAAAGAAGTTTGAAGGCATTAGAACAGGTATGAGCAGTTTTGGACAATTTCTTGCAGTGACTTAAAGGTTTCAATAGATAGGTCATAGTGTCCCCTGTCTTCATATACATATGAATTTCAGTTTAGCAAAAAGGGAAGCAGGTTGCTTAAGCCTTACTTCTTTTATACTCTCAGTACTGATTTTAGTGGATAGACATTTTTGTATATATCTTCTTTAAAATTATCTTTGTTGGGTGGTTTCCTTTGGTTTTAGAAAAGATACACTGATGTTAGAGTTGGTCTTTCATTCTCCTAGTTTGATGTGCTGTGGTGCTTGTATGTACTTCCAGTGCCAGTGGCTACTCATTTTTTAATTTGTTATTGAATGCCAGATTAGCATTTTCTAATAGTGTTTGTAATGTATAACCCACCATTATATTACTATTGTTGGCAAAACTGAGAATCAGACCCAAGCAGTGTGGGGGACACTGAAGGAACATGAATAAATCTAATAAGGGTCCATAATCTAATTTGGGACCATATCCAAAATGCATAGCAAGTTACATTAATTTTCATGAGCCCTCTCTTCGTACTTCACTTCTCTATGAGTTTTGGAAACATGCATGTGATGAAGATGAGGGAAAAGCTGGTCTATGTACTTAACTTCAATAACTAAAAATTTCACTGATTTCAGACACATCGTATCTCATACTATAGTTACAGCCTTCCAGATGTTTAGTCAATGTGAATACTCACATCATTAAAAGTAGAATTAGTAGATTTTATTAGTATGTATAATATCTCAAAAACTGATGTGAAAGGTAATCAGAACATATAACTTCCAAAATGTGTTTTAAAAAATCAGCTGATGATCCTGTTTTGGTGATTTTTTTCCATTTAAAACAATATAAATTATTCTGTTAAGTACGAATAAATCCATACNTGATTTTTTTTCCATTTAAAACAATATAAATTATGTCTAATTCTGTTAAGTACAAATAAATAAAATCCATAGTGTAGAATTGGATCCAAATGACAAAACCCAAGTGCTTAGCCTTGAGAAAATGCTCCAGAAGTTCTCCTCTTCAACCTACAACATTGGTAACACTTTCAGGTGCTGGCTAAAAAGGGAGACCAACATGGTCAGTGTGGCTGGGTGCTGCATAGAAATGTAAAGGTTTGTGGAGGTCTGATTTGTAGCTTTGTTTTCATTAGCGCTGACAAATGGCAGATATGTAGAAGTGTTAGGTTAGAAGGTTTGAAGCATTTGTTGAGTAATCAAAATGTAGTAATTATACACACAATTTGGTGGTTTTAACGACTCTTGACTTGCCCACATCATATAGGACTTGGCTGGCGCCAGGTAGACTTGGCAGCAGCTCTGAAAGGTGTGAGTCATGGGAATAGCTGGCAGATCTCAGAGATACTCGAACGTATCGGAGAACAAAATAGTTCTTGACCTTTTTCAAGAAAGGCAAAGGGAATATAAAAATCAAAAATTAGAACCCCTTTGCTACTCAGTTTTGGTGTATTTTGAATTTCACAACATCATGGATTACCTGCTTGTTCAGTGGTCATGTAAATTGAAAATAAGCACTATTAAAACTCAGGGTACTAGCATTGCTAAGGTAACTTGTTTTGCAAGGTCATGGTGGGTTGTGTTACCCACTGTGGACATCTAGCTGGTACAAACGATTCTGTTTTAGGATTCTCTTTAAATGGAATATTTATAACTATTGTAGAGCAGATGATTTACAGAGGCTGTAAGCTGCTATGCAACTGCCATTGGCAAAAGACAGCTGCTGCTGCTGTAGGCAATATAGGAATACCTGCTATGATTCACTTAGAAAGTGTTATGAAACATAACCTTAGAAGATCTGTTTGCAGATACCTATAAACAAAGTTGCAAGGACATGAAAAAAAATCAGTCTTCTTGTAACTATTGTTTCAAAGCAGCCAAACAATAATTGAGCAAAAAAAAAATTAAAAAAATAGACATGTGAATATAAAATTAAAATCCAGTACTGCTTACTTCAACTATTTCTAGTTACAGAATCACAGAATGGTTGGTGTTGGATGTCTGGAGATCATCCAGTCCAACTCCTGTGCCAAGGCAGGGTCACCCAGAGCAGGTTACCCAGGATCACGTCCAGGCAGGTTTTGAGTGTCTCCAGGGAGCGAGACTCCACAACCTCTCAGCAGCCTGTTCCGTGCCCTGTCACCCTCAAAGCTAAGAAGTTTTTCCTGATATTCAGAGGGAACTTAGTGTCTTTCAATTTGTGCCCATTGCCCCTTGTTCTGTCTCTGGGCACCACTGGAATGAGTCTGACCTCATCCTCTTGAAACCTGTCCCAAGATGTTTGATAAACATGACAAAAATGATAAAATTGCATTGATAAAATCCCCACTCAGATTGTCTCTTCTCTAGGCTAAATAGGCAAACTTTATTTATATATTTTCTAAATGTCTCTTGTTCTAATATTGAAGCATCTTGAACCTACTGTTATATTAGTTAATTTATTAAGAATTTGATATCGAGTTTATGCACTGTTCTTTCACAGGCATTGCCTCACAACCAGCAATGAAAATATGATGTATTAGAAAGACTAAATTTTAAATTTTATATCTGTGGGACAGTGTGGTCAAACAGGTTTTGTATAAAGTTTTGGGTACAAATTGTTATTCCATGAAGAAAAAGCTTTATTTCAGCTTTGGAAAATGTATTGATTATCAGAATGCGTAAATAAAAAAAAAACCCAAAACTTTTTTTTCCTGAGGTACTGACGCTTCAACAGACTAAAAATATATTAGTTTTTTATATTCTGTTCTGATACTCTGATTATATTGTTGAATTGTGGCTACTTCAATTTACTGCTATCTAATTTCTCACATTTTTACATGAGCAGGAGAAATCTGCTACCTTTAGCATAGCAGTAGATTTTTTGTAATTGAATTGAAATATTAAAAAAAAAGCCTATGCAAGTGTGTTGGAAGATATTGTGCCCTCAGTTTTTTAAAGAAAGACCCCTGGTTAATGGGGGACTTTAGGATTATTGGTATAATGTAGTTCACTCAGTTCCTCTTAATCGATTTGACCACAATAACAGAACTTTATTTTTTTTTACATGAATTTTCTTTATTGTTTTGAAAAATGTATGAAGAATGCATTTGGTATTTTGCATATGTGGTGATTTCTATATATACTACAAAATGCTGACAGGGTAGTAATAAATTTGCTTCTGGCATTGAAGGGCTATATCTTGAGGGGACTTTTCTTCTTTGGTTCTTTATTCACAGAATGCTATTAGTATTGTTTGTTACAATGTAGGATATTTATAACAGGAAACATCTGTGGAGCTGTAATAAAGAATAGTTTTCATAAAGCAGTTTTACATTATCCTTCTACCAGTATCTGATAACAGTCACATTTATCTGGGTGTAGGAACGTTCTGACAGGTGTAAAGGATAACTGATTGATATAAACTCACTACTGCATGAAAATGAACCTTTTGATAAAGACATCTTAGTTAGAACTGATAAGTAAAGTACAGAGAACATAACTGTCTGCTATTATGTATCATTTTATTACCTTTATGTTGATCTTGATCTTTTAAATGGATAGTAAAGCATTGACAAAAGATGACTGAATATAGACATTTGTATAATGTACCTTTAGCAGGAGCATAATCTTTAGATCAAGGACAACTTAACAGGCAAAGGGCTCATAATTCATTAAAATAGAGGTACTATCTAGTTCATAACATGGAAAACTTAAACAATGCAGTATTCTAAGGATTCAAAATTAATACTTCTCCTATTTCTTTAAAATATAGCTCTACTTAGATTTTGATGGATTGAGAGGCAGATGAAAGTGTTGGCTAAAAATTAAAAATAGTTAAGAAATTTATTTCCTGTTTTATCAGTTCCCAGAGCTTTTATGGACATATCCACATTAACATCTCTCTGATATTAAGTTTTGAGCAGATGGATGCTGTGAAAATTATTACTTCATTTATAATGATAAGATAGAAATAAAAATGTTTCTCCACTTACGTTTTTTCTGGGAACATGTTCTTGCTCTTCAGTATTATTAATACAATATTCTGGTATTTTAAAGAAGAAAATAAGTGGAAACCTATGCTAATCTGAAACCCTGTGGAATCTAGAAATTGTTGTCTGGATTAAGAAATAGCATCTTAAATCAGCCTATTGGTATCATGGAATAAACATCAGGAACTTTATTATTTTGGTATGTGTTGATTTAATTTCATATAGAAATAGGATAATTTAAATTAGCTGAGAAAATTGCAATTAATAGGAAAATGTCATAGACCAAACCACAAAGAAAACAAGTAGATATGCATAGTATTTTATCATATGTTACATATTATTTCAAAATGTTTGTGTAAATGTACAGTCAGACACCATTAATTTATGCTTATTTAATAACCAAATAGAAGAAATACAGTCCTATATGCTGTGAGTAGAGTTCCGTATTCACAATTTACTAATCGTGCAGTGAAACAAATGCTTTTTTTTTTTGTCTGGGGCTAGAACCTTAACAGCTTAGTACTTACTACTAAGGTGAAAAAGGCAATTATGAAGTCTAAAAATTAGTAATAATTTGTGCTGTTTCTTAATCACTGGTGGTGATAGTTTTTTCAACTTTAATTTCTTGTTAAAAAGTGAATTTGAGAGGAAAAAATGTATTTCCCATTGTAAGTCTTGATGTACTTTAAGGCATTGTTTTATATTAGTACAATTTTAATGCTAGGTATGCATGGATAAATATTGTATTTGTTGCATGCTCATCAGAACCTGCTAGTTTGCAGGTAAACTGATTCTTTCATTTACTGTATTTTTATTTTAAATGAAACTAAGAGTATGGTTTTATGAAACATACTTAGGGTCTGTGCAGTGAAAGTGGCCTCTGCAATCACTGGTAAAATCTTGACATTTTATTTGTAATCAAAGAAATTTTCTGTCCTAAACTTAAAGGAATTTATGCACATGATTAAGCAATTTCTTGAATGAGGGCCTTCATTTTTACCAGCAGGGTACTTCATATGAACAGTAGTTTGTGCTGTGTAATTAAAACATGTTATCAGATTTGGTTTAATTAATGTTAAAACAAAACAAAAGCTTGATGCCTGCTTCAAGGACATGAAAAAAAAAGCTTTCCTGCTATTCTTGATTTGTCATGTTGTGCCAATGTTGAAAATGAATGAATGATGTTCCTTGCCATAATGACAGATTCTTTTACCTGAAATGTTGTTCTGCATATAACACTTGTCTGAAATCAGTTGTTCGTATGCTAGAGAAGTCCATGTATGTCTTGTATGCAAATTATTATCTTTTAATCTGTTTATGAATACAGCAAGGTTGAGGTAGCAGAGGTCTGAAAAAATTAACATTGCATTATCTTCGTTTTTTGTGGGGTTAAAACTTTCAGAGCATGCTAATATTAATTGTGGTTAATTTCCCATATTTTTATGGCAACTGAAAAAGAGGGAGGCGTGGAGTTGCCTCTTCAGTAATACACCATCTGATGCTACATCAGTGTGTCAGTGAAATTTTCTCGTTGAAGAGATGACTGTATGATCCACCTCACGTGACTCTTATCTCCTCTTCTCCAGCGGCCAGTAGTAAAATTTGACTTGCATGAAATGGCAGGAGAGCCATGTGACTGTTTATAAAGATGGTTCAAGAATCTTTGGAACCTATCAGCATATACATAATTCACATTACTTCTTCTTTTGGATCTTGATCCTTCTAATACGTGTTTAGTATGTGCATGTTGTTTTAATATTTATGTTCTGAGCCCAATAACACAAATGATGTAATATATTATTTTTTAAATTAAGGAGAGCTGTGTTGATAAACTCAGTTTTCCACATTGCAGAAAGTATCATGCCTGTTGGTGATACACGTAGACTTGATAAAAAGGCTGAAGTCTAAAGAAACAGAACAGCTGAATTTTTTGTTGCACTTGAAGTCATGGTCCATTTAATTAAAGAATGAGGCTTACCAGACATGGAAGTAGAGGACTTTGACATACATGGTGTTTATCTGACAACTTTGAGGAAAACTAAAGTTTTCTTCCAAAAATGAAGGTTTAAAACACAAAACAGGAAAAACCTAAACAAACCTAAACTAACTCCTTATTGGAGAAAATATTTTTGAATTTTTAAAATGGAATTCAGGTTTTTGAAATAATTTCTTTCAGAAGGAGAGATAAAGTTCTGGTTTGCAACAGTACTGATCCACACGTCTGTAACATATCATTAGAGTGTTGACACATTTTAAAAGTGAAACTTAATGAGAAAAAAAGAAAAAGGAAAATCCTGTAAAAGTATAGATAAAAAACAAACCAAAACCAAACCACAGAGATGATATTTTAGAATTCTTTAGAGTAATTGCATCCTGGCAAAGGCTGATTAGAATAAATGAACCTCTCCTGACCATCAACTCTCACTGGCTTAGAAGCTGAAGGCTGGAAGTATAACATGTATTAGCTTTGGTGCTTTTTTTCCCTTCTCTTTTTCCTTTTTTTTTTTTTTTTTTAATATATATATTTACAGGTCTTGGCAATATCTGAGAGACCTTGTTTTCATTTCTGGTCACCACCTCAGCAAACTAATCAATGAGGCATGAACTGCTATCTGCAGAGAAAGAAATGAAAAATAAACCAGAGATAATCCTTCAGTTAAAAGGTTATTCTGTGCGATAAAAGCTATTTTGTTAATTTATTTACTTACTGGTACAGTGAGATAAAGTGAGGGAACAATTAGGGAATTCTAGTTGAAAGGATTTAAAAGGGCAATGACGACTTAATATTTTAGGTTATTTGATTGACAGTATAGTTACACAGATATCTTAAACTAAAAAAAAAATACAGTTTTCAGTGAATCAAAATTCTGTTCGGGTCAATTAGTATTTTCTGCTATTAGTATTTTCTCTATTAATCATATTTTCATGCTCACAAATGTTAGTTCAAATCCATATTCTATTTTACATGGTAATTTGTTTAAATGGGGTACTAAACTGCTTCTGTAAAATGTCTGCAGTAATAATTAATTTTAAAATTTTTTCCTTATTTTTCATTTTTTCATATTTTCTGTTTTCCAAAATGTAGTAATATGCATTAAAAAATTGTTGGTTTTGACCTATATATAATCTAGTGGAGTATATTTGTAGTTTGCAGACTAGTACATGCTATTAAATTTGGGTTAATTAAACTAATTAAAAATTATTTTAATATTCAAATGGTTATTTCTGTCTATAAACACCAAGTCTGAGAAAATGACTAGTAAAATCTTTACCTAACATGTTGCAGCAATAGTTTATTTTTTCCCAGTGTCTTGTTTAATATTTTTAAATTTAATTTATTTATCAAATCTAGTGTGCAAGTTTGCATTTTGGTTTGTAATTCTGATTAGTTGCAGACAGTCTTACAACAAAGCTAATATTTTGCATGCACATCCCTACCGACTCACAGACATTTTGAGAAGCAGAGATACATAGAGGAGAGGTATCTGTCTCTCTCCAAGTCTTTCAGCAAGGTTTGATCTGTGCTTGGGAAAAAGCAGCATCCCTTGTATGAAAAGGTGAAGGAGGCTGCTCCTTCCCAAGCATACTTCCCAGGTAGTACTTCCCTTCCATGCTTGGGAAGGAGCGGCCCCCTCACCTTTTGGAAGTGGGCAGTACATTGTAGCATCCTGTATATTCAGATTAATCTGCTTTAGGGAGATGCAAACTGTAGTTGTTGATATGTTACAGCTTCTGTCATTTTACAGGACTGAGGATTATCATTGCCAAGAAATTTTCTGTTTCTCTTTTGGATCTTCATCTTTTCATCTGCATGAGGATTGGTCTTTCCTTTTTTATTCTACTTGGAGAGCTGTTTTTCACTCTGCTCTTCTCTTTCTCACTTCCATTTTTATGAAGCCCATTTTTTTCCAAACCTTCCAAACCTTTTTTATTCTTGCGTAGGAAGAGAAAATATTTTATGTTGCTCAGTTCTATTCTCTAATTTCTTACAAGTTGTAGAGACATTGACCTAGGTCAAGTTAGAAGCAATTTTTGCACAGATGGGTTGACCAGACCTTCTGTCAACTATCTGGGTGTACTACAGTTACCACAAAAATCAGAGGGAGGAAAGGGCTCATGACCATTGTTGCCAACCAACAATAACTGTGCTGGTAGGGTATCCAGCAAGTCCTCTTTCATGTCAAATCCAGGCAGTGGGGACTGTAATAAATTTCAGGGCAACTTCTGTGCCACACTTCCAACACGGGGGCTCTTCTCTGTTTGCTGCCTCCACCTCGTGGAACTGGCTCAGCTGCCGCACGTTACAGTTTTCCAAAGTGATAGAGTCAGGGGAGGTGGGGCAGGTTAAGTTCAACTTGGCTAGTTGGAATCAGAAATGGATTGTCAAATCTTGGTCAAGCCCATTTAGAATTAATGAAAAAAAGTGAAGAAAAATGGGCAGCTGAATATGAAAACCCAACATTCTTGGAGGAAGAGGGTAATTATAGGGGATGTCTGGAAAACTGTGGAGAGAAGACATTTTCCAATCCAGTAGTCACTGGCAGCATTGCACCGAGATCTCCTCTCACTCCTCCCTGCCCCATAAAACATCTTTGTTTTCTGTTTAAAATCTGTGTTTTTTCTAATCTAATCATTCATATTTGTATTAGCACTATTGAGTGTTGGGTGGCTTGTAAATACACTGGACCAGAAGCTGTTCTGAAGAACTAGTGCTTGACATGTCCAGGCAGACAGGATCCTAACAGAAGGTATTGCTGGAACATATATATGTTCAAGAGACTAATATTCAACACCTACGTTGCAGCTATAAACTACATAAACTACCAGATTTGGGAAGTTGTGTTGCACTTCATGGAATGCAGCATTGCATCTGTTAGACTGTGACTTCATTATTTGAAAATTTGCATGCACCTGCAGAGTAGAGGTGCAAAAAGATTTAAGGCTAATTTGACTTAAGCATTTTCAGTGATGGGATTCCAGTGTGAGTTTTAATAGGCTGTCCTCTTTAAACAAGTTTTAGAAAATACAAGACACTTCTGAGCTAAAGATTGCATTTTTCTTCTGGTCAGAGTGGTCACACACTTGTTTGCAGCCCAAATAAAGTGAGCTTCCTACATATCATTATTGTGAAGGATTTGGTACGTGATCAGAGTGTATGCAGTCTAAATGGAGTGGCCATCACCTTTGAAAAGAGGGTTACAGAAAGAGAAGAAATAAGAAGATCAGAGAATCTTAGAATCATTCTGGTCAGAAAAGACCCTTAAATTCATCAAATCCACCTGTAAACTCAACACTGCTGAGTCCACCCCTAATCATGTCTCTAGGCATCATATCTGCAGTCTTTTGCACACCTCCGGGGATAGTGACTCAACCACTTCCCTGGGAAACCTGTTCTGATTCTTGACGACTCTTTCAGTGAAGAAATAAGAGGATATAAAAGAAGAAATAAAAGGAGACCCTTTCCTCTCCCCTTGCCAGGGCTTAGTGGTCAGATGAGACTGGGAGACCAACTGGGTAGCGGTGAAGTTCTCTGAGAAAATGCAACAAGCTGGTCAGCAAGAAGACTAATATCACAAATAGACACTCTTCATCTCTGTTGAAGCTATTCAGGTGCATGGAAGGGAATGAAAGATTTCTTGGACAAGAGAAAAAAATGAGCGTCAATCTGTGTCATTATAAGGTAATTCATCTAGAAGGCAAAAAGTTGAGTCCTAATCTGTGCTTAAATAATATTTTATTGTAAACTAAGCCAAATCTGTAGAGTACAGCCAGAAATCCTTCACTCAGATAAACGGTCTTGCTACTTTTTTCCCCCTCTCTTTCTAGTTTAGTAGATCTCAGTCTCTTCTTCAGTCTTAACATTATTATCCTGACCTGCCTAGCGGATGATGATTATTTTTCTTTATAATGGAGTGAAATTGTATGGCTCTGCTTCAACTGAAAAAGTCTTTCTGTCTGTGTGTTTCACGTTCTGCAGAAGTAGTCAATAGTTATGATGATTGCATACAAGTTAGTGATTGTTCCTCTTTCTGCAGTAGTTGTGTTAAAGGTTAAAGCCCCTTTGTGGTTAGGTGACTAGGGTCTCTATACAATAACCACTGTAGCCTCAAACACTTCCCCAAGGTGATTTATACTTAAGAGAGAAGGGGATGAATAGATCTTGGAGTGTGTCAGACTCTTCAGGGAAACATCATAAATGACTGACTTCCATGGAATGTATACTTCTGCAAAAGTTGGCCTAATTGTATTTTACTTCCCCTTAAAACTTTTGGGAAAAAAAAAAAAAAAGTCTGTAAGTGCATATTTTTCTAAAATGACTAGGATATATTGTAATGCAGTGTTTAGTATTTAAAGATTGACTTATTCACAACTTCAAAGTATATTTTTCTTGCTTTTTGCCCGGGCACGGAAGCCTAGAAGTGAGCTATTCAGCCTCCGAAAAATAACAGTATATATTTGAAACATCATCACAGTCTTTTCAGAACTGGTGTGAAATGGTGCCACATCTAATACATTATTTATCAAGCTACAATTTCAGGAATAGCAAATATCTTAATTAGTGGAATTAATCAATTATGCCTTCATACATTAGTTGCCTGTAGTCGTCTATAAGGAAAAAAAAAGTTTCTTCTTTTATTCTACCTTTTAAAAATATGGTTATCATGCTCTCCTTCTTTCAAGCATTTAGAACAAAGTCCTGATAATTTAATTACATGCCTCATTCAAATGCAGGATCATATGAACCTGTAATGGCTCAAATAATCTGTTTACTAATAATTCATCCAGTAGTGCTTTTTTTTTTTTTGAAGGGAGAGGGGAAGGGAGAACCTTATCTGCAATTTCACTTTGGTACAGTATTATAAAAGAATAACAATATAGTTGTACGGTCTGCCATTTAGTTCAGTGTTTTTGGGTGCATTTAAGCTATTGAATTAATCTCACTTTTAAACAATAGAATATAATACTTTAATAGCTTGCCTCTGCACTGGCTTTGTGGGATGCTGAAATTAGTATTATAATGCACTGTGTATAGTTTCTGCTGTATCTGATTGCTTTAGCAGCAGTCAGGTTGATAGTATCAGGTTCCAGCTTGCTGGGTCAACATGGACCCAGGCCATTAAAGGAGAAAGGTTCAGGGAAAGTTCATTTCTATTGTTTTACCATGGTTACAAAACAGAAAAAAAAGGAGAAATCCTGCATTTGTAACTTATTGCTTCCTTGGGCCCTGAAGGTAGTATGATTTTTTTTTTCCTCTTAAATTGAACACAGAAATATAAACCTCCTGATTATCTGTAATTTAAACAAAAGAATATTTTCTGATCACTTTTTAAAGTAAAACACAGATGTTCTGCATTGACTGCTGATGTCATTAAACAAAGTGTTTGTATTCATTTAATTTGATCTTCCAAACTGTTAGCATTTAAATTTGTTACTAGGTCAATAGAAAAATGAAAACTTCATAGCGGCTTTATAATACTGACTTTTGTTTACATAATTTTCATTTTAATTAACTCACAGTAAGCCTGTTGAAATAAGTATGTTTGCTTTTTCTCTAAAATAGAACCCGTCCATTGAAGATTTTCTTTTAATTGTGATTATAAAATGAAGAAACATTTTCATGGAAAAGCGTGAACTTAAATTTCATCATATGTGTGTAACATTTATGGCACAGTTGTAAGCTGCTTGTGAGGTACCATTATGAAAGGGTTTAAATCTTAAGATAAATATGTTTGTTACATGTATAATGGAAAAAGAAAGACTGAAAGACTTAGCACAGAGTTAGTATGTTATACACGAGAACTGGTGAAGAAAGCTTATTGTACAGCACTGAGTACTTCATACAAAGAGGTAAATCATGTAATGAGTGTAATGTAGAATAAAATTTGGTATTTGTACCAATATGAAGAAATTCCGCAAAGCAAATGGTTTCACAAACATTTCTCGTAATGGAAACATTTGCATGAAATTTGACTGAACTCTGAAGGTTGTGACGCAGCATAATATTTAACAATATGTTTTTGTTTATAAAGGCTTTTATGTATAATTCTCGTAAGACACTTTTTGGATAAGTGAAGCCATTTTTAGATTTGATTGTTACACAAGTCAAAGATAATAGAATGCTAGTTCTGGAGACCAGCTTTCAGGGGTGAATTTATATTTGTTATTTTCCAGAGTTGCCTGCTTCTATTATTATTAACTGTGATCTCATTAACAAAAACAAATTTCACATATGCTAAGCTGGGCCAGGATGAATGTGTATTTTAATTCAAGATCTTTGGGGAACATACAGATAATATTGTTGACTTAGTATGAGTCATTAATCTTCCAAGACAGTGCAAGGCACAGATCTTAGGGTCTGTCTACCCAAAGAGGTTTACAAGAGAGGTCTGTGGTTGTTTGAAAGATTCATCTCACTATAAAATTGAGATTGACTGGATTGATATTTGAGTCCTAATCCTGATGTGGAAAGGAAGAAAAAAGGGGAAATGTTTGTTTGGTGTATGTGAAAGTTAGAAAAAGTTACAGAGTGTAAGGAGTACTAGGTAAACTCTATTACCCTTTGTTTATCCTTGACTACACTTCTAGGTTTGGTATCCATTAGCAAATGACATCTGGTTTTTCATTTGATTATGGTGCTCATTTTCTTTCTTAAATGATTGTGTTAATGTTGCGGTGCCCTGCTAATCACCTGCAGGGATTGTAGCCTGTGTGTATGCACTCTGCACAAACAGATAGGCACACACATCTGTGAAAATGTGTTTGCATATAGAATCATAGAATCGTTTAGATTGGAGCCATTAACCAGGCCCTGCCAAGTCCAGCCCTAAACCATGTCCCTCAGTGTCCCAGCTACGTGCCATCTGGGAACGGTGACTCCGCTTCTCAGGGCAGCCTGTCCTGATGCTTGACAGCCCTTTCAGTGAAGAAATTCTTTGAAATATCCAGTCTAAACCTCCTCAGACTGACATTACTGTCTGTAATTCCTAGTATGAAGATACTCTAATGATCAGTCTTGAAGAGTGTGGTTCTGTCATGGTGGGGAAATGGAGAATACTCATCTTCCACCATTTAGTTCTTAGTGAAAGAGTCATGGGAGCTGAACCGTTCGCACACTGTGTGTTTCTCTGGTGAGATGAGTAGTGCATAGTCTTGCAGCCCAGTGGTGGGAGTCAGTACTTACTAAAAATCTAGAGTGATTCCTCCTTTGATTTAAGGTGCTTTGGGATGAGAGCACCAGTTACCTTGGTTCTTTCAGCCGAGAGACTCCCATGCGTGGAGAGTGTGCTGCACCCTATGGCCTATAGGCACGTGTATGTGTGATATACATAACACAAAATGTATCTTGTGTGAAGAGTTACTGTGTGAGAGAGGAGTCTTGCAAGGACTACATCTCCTACTCGCAGGAGTCCAAAACATGCTTTGCCTTTTTTTTTTTCTCTTCAAATTGTTGAATAAACAGATAAATTGGAACGAATGACTGCTTTACTGTTCCACATATTGCTTAAAAACTTTAGAATTTTTATCTCTTTTAAAAGATAGCATAATGAAGATATACTGAGACATAAAATGAGAACAAAGCAAACATAACAAACTTACAAACAAATGTCATATGTTGCCACTTTATACAGTTCAATTGAAACAGAATATATCTGTTATCCATTCCAAGAAAATTTAGAGAAGGATAATTGAATGATAAAAAAATCAATCTTCTAATTTGCTATTTTATTGCTACATTGCTACATAAATATTGATACATTTTTGGAAAAACTGCATGAGCACACTGTCCAGCTAAAGCTTGGGAGTGCTTTTGTATTGGAGAGCTATAGAGTCATGGAAACATCACTCTGACTCTGAGCCAAGCGTTTAACCAAGCACATTTCTGGACAGGATATGTCTAATTGTCTAATTGAATTCTTGTTCTGTAAAAGGGACAGTCTTCTGCTGTTATTTTTTTTTTTTTCCTTAAGAACCTGACCCATTACCACACAAACCCAGTTCTGCCAGAAGTACTTACAAATAACATAGGAAAGCATATGGTTTGGTCAAACAGGTCTTTCTTTAGTATCATCTTTAGTATTGGATTGAAGCTTGAAACAACAAAAGCTAAAACAAAGTCTCAAACAAATATAATACCTTGGGGTAAACTCCAGCACTGATGAAAATGTACCTCTTAGTTTGATCTATGACAATTTGATCACCATATCTAATATTCAGAGAACATCAGCCAGAACAAAATCAGGAAAAGCCCCCTCCTTTGTATTAGTATATTTGATGATTTGGATGATTTTTCATTTCTGAACCCTTAACTTGCAAGTAGTGACATTTTCAGAGCTTTTCTGTGTCTGAGCAAGACAGAGTGATAGAAAAGTAGGGTTTTGTTGGTAAGAAAACAGAACAAAAACTGAGGTAAATCTTTGAGAAAAGTAGGAAATATGGCAAATCAAAATGTAATTATGAATTGGCACCTAGTTTAACTCTTGTCTTACTTGACTCTGGGCATATATAGAATATTTGTTTGTAATTGCTGTGATTGATTTGTATGTCATTATCATCTTAATGTTCTTCTTGTGCTATGAGCTATATGGCCAGAGCTGAAAGAGAGCTCTGTGCATTGTTATGTATGGAGATTTGCCAGGCACAGTGTGTGTCAATTACATATCATATGGATGTGCATACTGGCCAGCTATAGTATGCCCCAGCAGAGTGTGCTGCAAGTCTTGATGCCATTTTGCCTTCCTGGAAGTTACATTCTTGTCTAAAATTTCCTTATATTAAATTGTGTGGTATGTGTCTCATGCTGCTGAAGATGTGAGTTCTTAAAAGGAAGGATGAATTGGATTGGAGGCTTCTTATTGAGAATTAATTGTTGAGAATGCATTTGTAAGCATTAGAATAACTTGATGAATTTGGTGATTTTATTTTGGGGGTTCTTTATTCTGGCTAAAGTGAGATTTTTTGAGGAACACATCTTTTCAGACACAATGCAACTGTAATTTGACTGAATTTCAAAGTTTAGTGTCTACATCATGTATGTTGAAGATGGGAGGTAAAGGGACTAGTAGAACATGAGTAACTTTTCTAGTCACAGAGTAAATATAGAGTATATCCATATTAATATAAAATTCTCAGTAATTGATTTAGGTTTTTCTATAAAATAGATCCTTTGTTATCTTCCTATATAATTCTGTTGTATGAAGATTCATAATGAAATTACCAGAATTACAATTAAATATAAATAATCATAGTAATAATTTAAAAAAATCTTATCAGAAGTAGATACATTTGTCAGCTCTATTATCTAAAAACTACACCTTGTACTACTTTTTAGAAATGACTGATTAACCTTTCAGTGTTTCCTTAGGATAACACATTAGTAGCAGACTTTTATTTCTGAAAGGACAGACTTTACGTAAGGTAGTTAAGGGACAGCTTGGGGAACTGGCTGCATTTCAGACCTGCAAATAATTTACCTTCAAACACTGATTAAGGGTTGTGGTGACATATTTTAAGGTGTCACCAGATTCGATCCTCTGTAGCTTGATAGAAATGCACTGAATGACTTTTGAATTGTTGAAAGGATAACAAATTAGAGTGTCTTTGGTTGAATCACTGTAATTATTTCCATTTGGACCTATAGTACTGTCTGGTTTTTTTATGGTTCTTTTTTTCAGGACTTAGGAGTCTTGGACTGGTATTCTTTATCGTTCAAATTGCTACAGTGCTACTGCATCAGAGGGAAAACTGTGCTACCGTTCATGTGTTTATAGATGCTGCTCTGCAAGAAAATGGGAGGTTGATTGCTTCTGTTCCTGGCCTTGCACAAGGAAAATAAAATACAAATTTATTTTACAATATTCCGTAATAGAGTATAATGGCCAAACAAGCCTACATCTAGACTTGCAAGGCTGGAACACTGTAACACACCAGGTATCTTGATTTCATGAACAGATTTTGGGGACTGGGTACACAGATCAAGTTTTTGGAGTGTACAGTAATTTAGTTTTTCCCTGTGAGATCATATTTTGCTCTGCTTTGGAAATAAAGTACATCTACAGTACACACAAGGATTTACTAATGAAAGGGCATCTATGAGGGTAATCCCTGCTGTGTATCTCCTGGTCTGCATGGGTTTTCAGTGGTGAGCATTGTGCTGGGTGTTGCACAAACCCAGGGCTGTACTGAGAGCTGGTTACTGTCCCAAACAATTTGAAGTTGGGGTGGCAGAGATGAAACTAGTGTTGTGCATGTTCTTTATCTTCTCGTTTAGGACTTGCTTATTGATATCAAATAGAAGGGCACTCAAAGAGTAGACAAACTCATTCTGACCCTAGATATCATCTGCTCAAAGAAACTTGTAATTTTTAATGCTTAGGACTCATCAGAAGGTTAATACTTACTATGTATTTATAAATATATGCAAATACAGATCACCTTATCTAAAGGTTTAAATTCTTGATTTTAATGGATACTGCATGGTTACCATCAATCTGTGTTACTCTAGCTGAGCAGTTACAGCTGTACAGACTAGGAGAGAGTCTTTTCAGTATTTCATACCACAACTGTTACTCTCAAATGTACAATAAAAGTCACTTTCAAGCTTTTATTTAGGCGGTTCCAGCAATTCTTTGGAAGTGTGTGGTTAATGAGTGTGGGTTTTCAGAATTAAAAATAAGGTGAATAAAGGGCAGTGAACATTAACCATAGGCTCTGGCAGAAGCTAGTATAAAATTTTTCATTTTGAGTATAAAGAGTTTTTTAAAGGGCAAAGGGTTTAAGATATAGGCAGCTTCATTAAAGAGGTGACAGTTCACTTGTTTCAGCATTTCATACAAAGAATTGCGGCCAATTAACTGACGAGTGCATTCAGATATTACAGTGGATACACTGATATGATAGAACTTCATTATCAGCTGTTATGAATAAAAATAGCATATTAATTAACGAACTGCCAGGAGAACCAGAATATTTTCATGAAATACCTCGACTAGTACAGTATTTTTCATCTTTTAAGTTAAATCATCATCGAGATGTTTATATATCTTATACTTAATATAGATGGTAATGAACGCTAGCTCAGTGACCCCTGGAGCAATGGTGTAGCACCTTATGTAGATCTTCTTCTTGTAGTGTTTCTGCTCTTTTTTCTAAAGTGGTTCTCAAAATGGCAGCTGCTCCCCAGTATGTCCTGATGGAAAAAAAATCAGATGATATTTTTCTAACAAAGTTAAACAAGAATTTCTTAAATAGAGATAGCAACTCATGTTAAGTATGGTTACATATATGTTCAAAAGAGGAGTGTGCTGTTGTATGGCCTATTTCTGCTTTGAGTCTAATTGGTTATTTGTACATGCAATTATCTGATTTATGTTCACAAATCTGTAATTACATGTGCAAGTTATATGCAGAGATGCATACAGATGGTTGGAAAACAAGCCTTGAAGCAGGACTGTTCATTCCAACTAAAGTTCATACATTTAAATCATTGTTTCAGGCCATATGCAGTCTCTAACAGACATAACCACAAGAGTTAGGCTTGCTTTACATTAGGAATCATCTCAGCAACTTGAAGTAAAAACTTTTTTTAAAAATATGAAAGCTGAAGATTCTTTTAGATTTGTGTCATTGTGGATCAAGCCTGCCTTTCTGGCCGATTAACTCCATGCTTGACATTTTTATAATATATATAGTAGATGATGTTTTGAGGGGATGTTTTTAGAATTAAAAGCCTAAGAAAAGATGAAAACAGTTGAGGAAAAAATAGGCTTTGCATCTGTTATAGTTTGGGGTTTCATGTGGGTGAATAACACTGTTAGAAGGAATCATTTAGCTTGCATATTTAAATTTTGGGTGGGGTTTGTGCTGCAAGGTTGAGTGAAATGGGAAAGGCATCTGTTATAACTTGACAGAAAGAGCATTTTGTGGGAAGCATGCACTCTGTATCACTACTTTTTCCATTTTTTAAAATTTTTTTTGGTAGTTGCAGGATTATTCTAAAAAGACAGCAGTGTAAATAGAGGAAATAAATACAATTTTTTCAAGGTTTTCTTGTTATTTTCTTGTTTTCTTGATATTGCTAGTATTCCTAAATAACTTTATTCAGGATCAGTGCTGTGATTTCTGAGTACTGTTTCTGAAGCAAAGTTCATGTATTAAAATAAAAAAAAAATCAATATGGTTTGAATCTATGCATGAGTTCTTCTTAATAATTGCATTTAATTGTTCATTCAGACATTTTCAACTCTAGCTTGTATGGCTGTCATCATCAGAAGCTTGTGTTTCACAGTTATTACATAATCATGAGAGCATACATACTTATGTGTTTTAAGAACTTTCAGGAAGATCTAGTGTTTCAGCTAATTAGATGAAGCAGTGAGCTTTTTGACTTAATTTACTTCTGACATCATAATTCTACCACCCAACTGAATAAGCTTAATTCCTTACCTATTTTTCCCTTTCCAATGGATGATTTACAGATCTCAATTTCATTAAGAGAATAGGCATATGTCGGTATATTTTGAGCTTATGTACAATCACAGCTGTATTTAAATCTGGTACCGTAATTTACTCCAATAACACTCAGATTTCTAACTGGTTTTATTTCATTTCTTGCCCTTTAGATCATTCATATATTCAAGTAATATGATCAGTCACAGAGAATCTTTTTCTTATATTCTTTGATTGTGTTTGTAGTAGGACTTCAACCACCAAGGGACAACTGGCAGGTGTTGCTGTAATATATATTTTATATATTCCTGCACTCTTGTACCTTGTATCTTATACTCTTGTATCAAGAATATTACTAATCTTGCTGGAAAGCAGTGTGATTTGGGCTGCAGTGTTGAGGAGGATGGAAATGACATGCTGTTTACATGACAGTTCTGTTAGGAAAAGAAATAATTCAGCAAGGTCTCCTCTACCCCAGCAAAAGAGTAGCATCTGAGATCGAACCTGTGCTCCCGTATTACTGCGCTAAGTGACGTTGGAATGGGATATGAAGTGAAATATATTTTCTTCCATTTATTTTTATTCCACTGATAAACTGGTAGTGCATTTCTGACCCAATATCCACTTTTTGGCTGTTTGGTTCAAAAGTAAGAAAAGTAAAGTAAAGTAAGTAAAGTGTTCTGTTGCTGAAATGCAATAATATTTCATCAAAATGATTTTGCCACTGTTCACTCCCGTAACACAACCTAATTCTTTTGGAGATCATTCATGCACTTTTTAATGAAGATTTTGAAACAGATCTTTGTATTTATTTTTATCAGCATTGTTTGCTGTCTCAGTAACTCCTAATATATCATGAGTTCAGCACTAATTATTGCGTGAGAACATTTTCTGTTTAACTGTGAGAAGAAAAATAAATTTAAGGTAATTGCGCTGGGAGTTTTATTGTTTTACAAGACTGCTGCAAGTAAAAAGGACATGGTGTGACTTCTGATGGTTATTTTACTAACTGCCAAAATAAATGTATGCTCTGTCTTAGAAATGCATTTTTTTACTTTGTTCTTGAGTAGGAGAAGAAGGGGAAAACCTAAAATAGTAAAGTATAAGGTTTGGATCGATGTACTTTGTCATGTTTTTGCCTTTAAAATGCTAGTTCAATGCATTAGAAATATTTATGAAGGTTACCTTGGCAAGCGTTTTCCAAGCAAAGGAATTAAATTACACAAAAGGTTTAGTCAGTCTTCCTAGACCTTATTTTTCAGTGCTGACACGCCCTTGGCTCAAGTCTTGCGAGTGTGAAGGCTGCACGTATGATGAGAGCAGCATAGAAGCTATCCCAAATCCCAGAAACACCATGTGGGGAGAGGCCACTGCCTGTGGTTACAGGTTGTCATAGGGCAATCCCTGTCTTTGCATTAAGTCAGCAAGTGACATCTTTGGCCCTTCTGCAGTGTACATTTTATGACGAGCACATAATAACTACTTCCAGCAGCTGATCACCTAAATTTAATTCAGCCAGCTTCTTTGAGGTCAGAAGTTCTGTGTCAGGCTTTGAAGCACTAAGGAGAGATGGAACAGGTGAGAAGTAAAGCATAGATTTTCAAAACATACCTAAATGAGATGCATAAATGCTGATGCAGCTAAAATTGGTGTTGATATTCTAAGCTGTTTTAGGCAGTTCTAAGGATATAAAAAATATATTGAATAAATACACCAAATCCTTATTACAGATTTGCTACCTATCACTTCTGGAGTGTAACTTTTTCTGCCACTCCCCAGTATTACTAATTATAAAACTGCCTGGCCAGTGGTAACTTCACTGCATCATGTATGCCCAGCTACAGATGAGGACAATATTTCTCTGCACTAAACTAGTTCACAGACAAGATTAAAAATAAACCTTAAAATGTTGAAAAAACCTCTGAAATGAATTAGTTTTGGCAGGAAAGGCAGTTTGCCTTCTTACTACTCGTCAAACCTGCAGTTTTCTTTAGGAATGCTTCGTTTATTTAATAAAAATAATTTTAAGGAGTAAAACTTTATTAATCAAATGTTAATATTGCACAAATGCTCCTCAGAATCAGTACATCAGAAAGATAAATCACAGAATTATCTCAACATTTTTGAACACTTTTAGTTTCCTAGCACATGTTTTTGCCATGCAATTAGTCATCTGTAAAATGCTAGTGACATGCTCTGAGAATTATGTGCTACTCATGAAGAGTTTCAGCTGTTTTGGAGCCAAACCTTCCTTGGTGCTCAAAGGTCCTAACAGAAATCAGTAGAGGTCTACTTATCTGAGGCTTTTAAGGATGAGACCCTTAAATTTTAACATCAAGTCTGTCTCCTGGCAGATAGTAATAAGAGGTGATTTCAGGCTGGTTCCATTTACAGCCAAGCAGATAAGTCCATACTATTGTCCTGTTGTCTCTTTCCATGTAATTGTACATTGTTTCTTGTTGGTTATGTCTGCTTTTAATTGTTTAGCACTATCAAAATATTTCTAGGACCGAGCTCATTCTTGATTAAACATCTGAAATTATGTAAAACTTTAAAAATATTACCAAAGCACAACAACATTTTAACTGATAAGGAACACAGATTCCTCCATTTCTTATTCTTTAATTCAGCCATCTGTTATTTTCTAGATTTGATAAGACAGGAAGTATATAGAACTAATATATTTTGATCAGAAGACAAAAAAAAAATAACCATATTCTCAGCCTTAACTGTAGTCTCATTTGCTTTTCATGCTAATCACAGTGCAGTAGACAAATATACTCTTTTTCTTCAAAGATGAAAACGCTACAGCCATAGTATTTCTTGATGTATTTATGAAATTAAAGGGATGAACTAAAAATCTGGGCAAAAATTGATGGATTTATTTTCAGTCATTCTGGAAAGTATTCTGATTATCTAATCAGCTGATGTTAGTGAAGAAAATATTTGCGACTTTCAAGATTCAGTAATCTGCACACCCATAATGCCATATTGTAACTGTAAACCATGATAATTTCTATAAAAAATAAAGATCAGTTGTCTGTGGGAATGTCTTTTAAGACTTGAGAAAAGTCTGATAATTTTATCACAAACTGACACAAGCTTATAGAAGGCAAATGGATTTTCATGGGGATAAATATATTTAGGTGCTTCACTTCAAAAACTTGACTACTAAGTTAGAAATACATAGTCCTGCAGAAAGTTTTCATTTTCTTCTTCAACATATGTTATCTCACATATGAAAGTTAGCATTTTAGAGCAGAAAATATCTAACTTACTCATATTTCTAAAAGCACAATGACAATCTATTGGATATCTTTTCTAATGGGTAAGCAAGGAACTCTTAACTTCCCTATAGACTTCTCAGATCTTTAAAACAGTTAATCTTGAGGCTACTTTGACTCTTCAGTGATATTGTCTAATTTCTGCTTTCTGTAATTTACTCTTCAAAGAATTAAACAGTAGGCAGGAAGATCAGCTATGACTTCCAGATGTAGTGCTGTTTTTTCCATTGTCTTCTTGTGGAGTCCCAAAACACTCCTTGTCTTACCTGTACTACAACCCTAGGTATTCACAAGGTGTTCGCTTTGGCTTTTGGGGTTTTGGCATTTCAGACTGTTTATCTTAGCTCTAAAAAATCCTGACTTTAGACATCTTCAAAATCAAAATGGGTCATTCTTGAGTAGTTTACCCGTTGAGATAATTAGCATTTCCTTAAGAAGTCAAATGTGCTTTCATAAAACCAGTGTAATTCTTCCAATAATTGTATTCAGATAAAAGACAAAACCTTTCAATGTCGTTTACATCTCTATAAAAGCTTATTTACAAAATCTAAATTTGAGTAAAAATAATATTATCAGCTTTTAAATTGTGATTTTTGTATCTCAGTGTCATCAGCTAGAAGAAAAGATTACATTGCTCTGGCATTTAAATGGATCATTTGCATAATAAATCAACTCACATCTATTTAAATTATGTTTATTTTTTTTATACTGAAGACAAATCTACTGATTTTGATACAAAAATAGGAATATGAGTGTTTTGAAGGTTTCTTATATTGGAATGAAAATGAACATGCCCTAATCTAAAAATAAGTAGGTCTTTACTATACTCAAGTTTATGAAAAATACCAACAAAATGATTTATTAAGCTATTTTTATCATCCTGTTTATGATAGTTAAACTAATTTGCCTTGCTTTTGATGTTTTTTTTTAAAGAGTTTATCATATAGCTATAAAAATGATAATGAACTACAAAACAACATGCGAGTTTTCAATTCTAGTCAAAGTGATTATTTTTTAAAGTAATTTTTTGTGCCATTTTCCCCACAAGTTTGGTAATGATTCATACAAAATTCTTGCAATTCTTATAGTGTGAAAACAAATCCTACAAAATGGTAGTATTTCAAGTTAGTGGTATGGTTAATGAAACAAATGCTTAACAAATTTTAACTAACAAGTCAAATATTGCTACTCAATCAGTTATTAAGGACAATTAGATGTATTCATTTTAATTGTGTATTGCATAGTCTACCATGTCTCTAAATCAGATCTTTCAGGCCATAAGAAATAATTCTTAATTTGTCTTACTGTGTTTTTCTATCTTACTATAAGAAAAATCCCCACATTTCTTAAATGGGTAAAGGCCTTTTAATAGTAGATTGAAGCTAATGTCACTTGATTAAATAGATTTCCCTCTCAGAAATTTAATTTAAATAGAATCACAGAATAAGCTGAGTTGGAAGGGCTCCATAAGCATCAAGTCTAGCTCCTGGCCCTGCACAGGACCATCCCCAAGTCACACCATGTGCCCGAGAGTATTGTCTAAACACTCCTTGAACTGCCAGGCTTGGTGCTGTGACCACTTTCCTGAGGAGCCTCTTCAAGTGCCCACCATCTACAGGATAATTAGCAGGATTGAAATTGGGAGTTTAGGACTTTCTAAAAACATTTACATCTTAAACTTGGAGGTTACATAATGGAATGGAGTTGGGTTGCTGGACTCATTTATGATTTTAAGTGTGACCCCCCGCTCCTTTTGTATACAATAGAACAAGCAGTTTGATTGTAGAAGGTGACCAGAGGAAGAGTTGTGCTCTGGGTATTTCAGTGTCACTCACCTATAATTTGCTGCTGACCTTTGCTTAGAGATTTGGTCCATGACTGTCTTCCCCTAGGCTTTGAAGAGGAGTGGTTTTATTCCTCAAAATCAAAGACAAAAGCACTCAGGCTTCACCATGGCTATACTTGGTAGTTAACATCAAAGAGAGTCTTTGCAGGTGTGAACTTGCTTTTTATAAAGACCTGGAAGTCATTGGTACATTGTGCATTGTGCCACATTACCCCACTTGTGTTCAGTTATGCTGTTGTCAGACTCTTCAATAGTCATATCACAGTAGTGATTTGAGTACTTCATCTTAGATACTTAAATGAAACCGTTAAAGTTTTCCTACACAGTGGCATTTTTTTGTGGGTGAATATATTAGAAACACTCCATTTAAATCAGATCATTTTTGTCTGTAATGTTTTGTTCAGTTTTATGTGTATTCATGGTATGTTTATTTTTATTGTAAATCACCAAGGAAATATCAAAAAAAATCTGAAGCCACATAATTTGGTTTTGTGAGCTGGAATAAGACAATGTTCTCTTTCTACAAATGTTTTTCATGTTGTTTTGAACATATGACAATTTTATTTATGTTAAAGAAAATAAAAAATCCCAAACCAATCAAAGAAATGACCAAGCTTATAATTTTAATAATGATCTCAGCTCTGGACATTAAGTTGGAAATTAATGATCAGTTAAGGTTAATGACTCAATGCCTTGAGTCGTTAAACTTCAGGAAAATGCACTGTACTTTGATTGTTTTTGGTTTATTAAAGTTAGGTTGTAGAAGGTGTCAAAAATAAGGAGAAAAAAAAGAAAATATTTCCAAACACAATGGAAGATAATATGAATTGAAAACAGAAGTATTTTATTATCTGCCTCATTTTGCAGTCCAAGCATAGCTAGAAATGCTATTATCCCTGATTGGAGTTTTGTCAGTATGAGGACCTATGGAGCAAAACCTTTCATACCCACCATTCTTTTCTTTCTTGTTCTGAAACAAATAAAGAACTTCAAATGTTTTGCAGATCATAGGTTAACACTGCAGTTTTAGAGCAGCACATCACCTTATTCTGTGCAGTTATTCCACAATATCCCCTAAATGAGCAGTTACAGGATGTTGCAGTGGTATCATACTATGGTCTGTACGTAGGAATACAAGCCTTTGGATATATATTATATGAGCAGGTACATATTTGTACGTAAGTGGGCAATAAGTGTTTTCATCATCATCCGTCTCTAATTTGTATGCTGCTTAGGCAGTCCAGGAGATGGAAAGTTGTGTATGTGAGCATTTAACAGACAAGAAGTGCTTAAACCTGAAGCCCTTTACTTTTCCCTACTGGACACTGCTGTAAGCTGCTGTGTTGGCTTTTGCTCAACAATGTCATACAAATAATTCCGAGTCCTTTCTGACATAAAGGAGTATATTTAAAGTAAGGTGTCTTAGTGAGATTTTCACTTTAAATAGAATAAGGGTTAAATGATAACTTATCTTTTAAATGACAAAAAATAAAGAAATTGCAAGACCTTTTCACACATTAGATATGTATTGTCATTTATCATCTAGATATCAGGCTAGCAGTGCGAAGTAATAAAACATATCATCGAAAAATGTGCTATAGGTCTGAATCACTCTTTCATTCCACCTCCCAGCTAACTGTAGTATTAAATCAAACAAGCAGAACATTTCCTTAGGCAGCCATTGCCTTTTAATTTCCTGAAGAACCTTAAAATATCATTCATTACAAGTACTACACATATTTGGTTTTTAAAAGTCTCATAAATCAATAGCAGGCTGACTGTAATAATTATTACAAGTTAGTGCATAATTTTCGTGCTGAAGGCTGCATGCAGAACTTTAGCATATGCAAACGAGGCAATTCAAACTGTGTATAGATATTAATATGAAGAAGCAGGTAACGAGGTGCAGGCTATGAATTATGCATCAAGAGCGGCTGATCTTCAATGAGGAAAATGAATTCAGCATGTAATCTAATTAGTGATGGAAGTCTATTACATCTAACTGCAAAAGCAACCGTCCTTGAAACAAATTTATTTACAGTCCATGTTACCACTTGAAACAACTTTGAAATGATGTGTAAGACAACAGCTTAATTGTAAAAATTTTTTTGTTTGTTTGTTTCAGTTCTAGACCTGGAAGGCCTCCTAAGAGGACTCAAAGTGTCACCTCCCCAGAGAATTCTCATATCATGCCACATTCTGTCCCAGGCCTAATGTCTCCTGGAATCATCCCGCCAACAGGTAGGATCGCTCAAAACACCTTCACATGGGCAAGTGTTTGAATTCATGGCTTATATCCATTTGTTAATAGATTAACAATCCAGGAAAGCAGCTGACAAATATCACATAGTAGTTCCCCTAATGTCACATTATTGGTACGCAAACATGTTGTATGTAATGAAAAAATGTGGCAGCTTAGTACTTCAAAATAACTGAACAAATAATAATCCTTTATGATTTTTGCCCCCTGTTCTTTTTCTTTATAAGCAAAAACCTTTCAAAGCATGAATTACCTATCATTAGACAATAATCTCCCTATTCATTTTTAATAGATCAGATATCTTGTGCATTTTTTTGCTGCTTTGCTTCATTAGATAATGTCATCATGAATATAGTTGCCTGAAGAAACCGAGTTAGTTAAAATAACTCTATGCTGCACACATGTCTTTCTTAATTTTTCATCCTGAAATTCTATTTTTGATATGTCTCCTGAGGCCTTACACTAATATAAAGTCCTGTAACAATCTGTTTCTCATACTTTTATTTTCTTTTGAAAGTTGCTGTACCATCTCTTAGCAGTGACTTGCTCTTAGAGATAGTTAAATTAAGGAAGGCTGAATTGCAGGGGGGAGATGAACAACCCAAAGGTGGAGGCACCCAATAGACAAGCTGCTTGTGGTGCCACATTCTCTTTCTTCCTGTTACAAACCAGTTAAACACTGGGACTTGTTTCAGCAAAGTCCACCTGAGCTTCTACTTCCTTGCCCAGTTATTTCCCACTTACTTGCGTGGCTCAGTGTCTAACAGTGATTTTCTCTAAGGCAAAGGAAAGATAATTAACAAATCGAATAGAGAGGGCAATTACTTGGTCTTGTGGACAGGATGGATGGGTGGGTGTTTGAGTACATGCCCATGATCATGTCTAAGTATGAGCATGATTCTTGGCATGGTTTTGGTCACAGATGACTAACATTCTCAAAAGAAATGCTCAGTTCAGGAAACAACAAATACCAGAAACTGTTTGAATGTAAATATCTTGTCTGGTGGAAGAAGGTAAGTGAAGAAGGCTTAGCTCAGTGGCCAAAAGGGCATCTGTACTTTGGCCTTAGGCTCAGGAGCTGCTTTAGTGAGATAGACACACAGCTAGAAATATTTTACTAATTTAAAGTTTTTTAAAGACGAAAAGGAGTGACATAATGAAAGGAGGTCAGAAAACGGAATATTGTTAGGAGAGAGGTATAAAATGAGAGGGAAGGAGGGATGAGACTGAGAGTGTAAGGGAGTATGGGAAAACATCAGGCGAGTAGGACTCACAGTGGTTGTCTGGGAAGGTGTGACAAGTGCAAAAAAAAAAAAAAAAGAAAACAATTTTCATTAAAATACTTTATATAACAGAATTTAAAGGATAAAATCTTGTATAGAAAATAGATCATGCAGCATGAATGCAACATGGGAATAGTAGATGGGACCTATGTGGGGAGAGAATGAAAGTTTTTATTGGACAGAAACATTCATTTCATGAGAGAGGGATCAAAAATTGCAGAAGCAAAGGGAAATTATTTGGGGGAAGTAAGGCAGGAAAATATCAAAGAAAAAAATGCACGTGAAAAGTAGAAAGGAGATGAAAGAAGTCAGAGACAAATAAGCAGGCCAAAAAGAGGGAGACAGGAAAAGAAACCTTGTCAACAGTATCATTTGGGGTTTTGTGTTACAGTTAATATCTAAGAGCAGATTGCCTCTTGATTTTTTATTTTAAGAAAGCAGTTAAAAACCACAACTAATGCCTAAAAGTATCCAATTCCTTTCTAGTCCTTTAAAGCTGGTCATAACGAGTTAACAATAAAAATATATAGTACTAAAACCAGAGATCCAATTTCTTAGATTATCAGCCCACAAAACCAGATGCAGATCTCTTTAAAATGAAGATTAAAAAAAATAGAAGAAAATAATTCAAAATTAAAGAAAATAGGCGTATATAAGGTTATCATTCATCAAATCCTTTTTGGATGGTAATGCTTTGGGAGTCTCTTGCAAAAGAAGAAAGGTTTAAATGCAATCGCTGTTACATTTGAACTGGGTTCACATTACATGGCTTACCACAACAGAAGGAGTGGTATGATTTTATTCCCATTGTGGTGGTGTTGAGTCTCAAACAGCACAAAAAAACGCAAACAATAACTCTGATGGAAGCAAGCTCTGGGGTCTAGTATTCCATGAGGTATGCAAAGGTTCTGCAAAGATAAACAGCATTGTGATAGCAGCGCTACATGACAGCCATTCCAGCATTTTATAGACAGGCAAGTATAAAAATAGATTTACAATCTGATCTCATGAGTTCAAAACAATGAAAATTTGTGGGTCTACGTTGTAAATAAGTACCAAAACTACTGTAAGAGCCCTACAAAGAAAAGGCTGTGGTAACTGTGGTCGATGATGTAGGTGCCATTGTTATGTACTGCCACATTAGCTAATATGAGAAAAATCTTGCCAACTGTAAAATTTTACCCCATATTTTGACTGTATATAAAGAAAATCACCAACTAGTTGAGGCTGTCAGGCACCACTGGAGGTCACCTAGTCCAGCCTCCACTGGTCAGAGTAAGAACACTCAGAGCAGATTTTTCAGGGCTGGGTACACTTGAGATTCTGTGAGTATCCTTGAGGATAGAGATACCACGATGTCTCTTTGCAACTTATTCCAATGTTTCACAACTCTCAAAATAATACTGGATTTTTTTTTACTTTTTGATGGAATTTCCTGTATTTCAATTTGTGTTTGTTGGGCCACATTTGAGAAGTCTGGTTCCATCTCTATCCTTTCCACATTAGTAAAATACCCCCCATGTTTTTTCCGGTCTGAACAGTCCCAGCTCTCTCAGTCTTTCATGATATGTCAGGAATTCCAAAAGATGGTTCCTCATTTGAGACGTTTCTGAAGCGTGAATTTCCTGTTAGTATTCAGCTGCAAGAAGAAAAAAAAACAACTGAGATTATTACATGCTTCCTACCCCTTCTCTCTCTGTTATTTTTTTTCTTTGTAATAACTTCTTCTTTTTAAACTTTCTGATTGATTTAATAATCTGAGTGTAATAACTAAGTTTCTCTCCTGCTTAAAAAAGTATAAGTGATCACACAAACAATTATGTGCTATTTAATGCTCTTTAAGTATAGAGATCTGCAATTATCAGGTATATCTAGGATACACAATGCTATGATTTAATGCATGATTTTTACTTGAAAATTCTGCTTTTTTTGAGATGTTCTGTATAATACAGAAATAGAGATTTAAAGGTGGAAATCTTGATTTCTGAAGTGGCTGGTTCTTCTGCATGCATCGTTTTTATGTGCAAATAATACTGTTATTAAACTGTATACTGAGATTTCTCGTGATATTCCAGTTCTGTATATTTTTGTAGGAGGCCTAGTTAAGAAACTCTTGAAAATATTTTGTATCACTGATATAAACTCTGAAGACACATGCAGAGAACATTGCATCATCACTTAGAATAACTTTCCTTTACAGAAGTATTTTGCGACTGAGATGTAGGAATAATATACAGAAGGAAAACAAAAGAGAAAAAAGCTATAATATTCCACATTTTTAAAATGAACTATAAATTGAAGAAGTGAGGATCACCCTTCAGTTGATATTCTGTCCATTTTATTACAATTAAATATTACCCACAATTGCTGATCTATCCACTGTCTTTCATTAAAGTCAATTTACAGAATGCTCCCAAATTTATAGAAGACTGGTCACTTAACAAAAGATAATCTTATATTTGATATTTGTGAAAATAAATATGTAGGACCTTTGATAGTGTGACAAAATGGGGAATGTGTAATAACAGGAAATGAAGAGCTTCACAAATTGTCCAGAGAATTAAAATCTGCCTGTGTTACAAATTGTGTAGTCAGAAGAAAGAATTTGGTGGAGTCTCAAGTAGTTGTACTGACGTTTCCGGCTTATCTAGATAACACCTTGAAATCCTTCCAAAACTGTATGGCTCATCATAGTTAACTTTGATCTGCTGTCTCTCTGTACTGCAGATCTTTTCTTGGCTAATGTGCTGCAAAAGTTGTCTAAAGTTGAAGCAGTAGATGATTGTAATTGTGATCAATCAGAAAAGAAGTCTGTACGTTGTGGTCTGTACGTTTATGTCTGGAGTAGTTATATAACATGTAAAATTATATTTCCTTATTTTTCATACAAACTTTGAAAAGCAATTTTCTTCACTTCTCTAATTATTTTCAATATTTTAGTTTTTGAAGCTGCTTTTAAAACTCCTAATTAATTCTTCTGCAACTTGGCCTACTGAGTCCGAAATCTACAGGTGACAAAATGAGTAACTGCAATCTTCTGTGCTTGTTTCAGGAACTGTATCTTTCAAAGATAAAATGAGTATATAAAGTGCTTTTTGAAATTGATGACATAGGGCAGGATAAGAATGCTCCTACATATAGTGATATATATCTATAGGTATATCTTTGTCAATTAAAAAAAAGTAATTTCAAAGCAAGTTTAATTTATTACATTACTTTTACATTAAATTAATCTGAGTAATTACTGTTGTTATTATTATTATTATTATTATTATTATTATTATTATTATTATTATNAGTAATTACTGTTGGTATTATTATTATTATTATTATTATTATTATTATTATTATTATTATTATTATTATTATTTTGAACAGGTTTGCTTTATAATAGGTACTTCTATATGACTATTCCACATCTGAATCCAGAGTGTTCCAGTGTAAGGATATTAAGCTTCCTCTAAAACATTTCATGTGTACGAATTATGACTGCTCTGCTTTATTAAACCATTCTTTTTCTTTTTTTAAGTGATAATCTGAAGCTGTAATTTCTAATCTCATTCTTATTTTCTCTCTGGCTGTGGGCCTGAATCAATATAAGTGTATTCCAACTTCCATCTTGTACAAAATTCTTTACACCACAAAACATTTTTATAGGGTGTTAGAATAAGGAGAGAGTTGAAACGTTTTGCATAGATTATTTTAACTTGGAGGGCAAATGTTCACAGATGCAACAATTGATAGAGTGTGGTTTTTACTAAAGTAGATGATGAAATTATTTGGTGTTTAAAGAAAGATTAATCATGTAATTAAATAATTTCATTTTCTCTGGCTCATACTTATTGATGTTGCATTAAGCAGACTGAAAGAATGGTTAAAATATAATTATTGTTGTTACTCTATCCATATTATATTGCCAAGAAATGAAATCTGTAGCTAGAAGTATTTCCTCCTTACAGTCTCAATACTGTAAGGTCTTAAGAATATATTTAACTTACTGAAATAAATAGAGTTGATTTCTGTGAGTATTCCAGCCGCTAGAAACTATAAGTTGGAATTACACAGTAATTTTGAGAAGCCAATCTATTATTCAGTTATTTATTTTATGCACTGGGTGCCTTTTGAGATCCTATGTTGATTAAAAAGATACACATCAATAAAACGGAATGCTGTTGCTTACTTATTTTAAGATACGTTCCATGTTAACACAATATTTTAGTTATTAGTGTTAAATCATTTTTATCGTTAACACTGGTTTTGATTGGTGTTACAGGATGATAAGCTGTTTATCTGTTGGGGCTGAACTAACTCACTGTAAGAATAAGCAACAAAGTCCTGCTTGCAGAGTGACAAACCTAATTCAATAGACTGAATTATATTACACAAAACATTTTTGCACTTCATTAAGGAAGTAGTCATTATAATTAGTGTGAAAGCTTCTGTCGTTTTCACTAGTTGATGTATCAGTGGGAAAATAAACTGACTCAACTCTGTAAATGTATTTTTTCATAGTTTTAAAAATAATAATTAAGGTGTAATTCAGGCCACCTGTCATCTCTTGAAAACAGACATAATTTTGTCATACTATCATCCCACTAAATGGCTAGCTATATTCTGCTTTATCACAAGTGGATTTATCACTGAAAACTGCTTCTAGAAGCTCACTAGTTTTAGGTTCCGGTGAGTCCCTTACATTTTTCAGTCATAAAATCTTTTTAAAACCAATAATTACTTGCAGAAATGGAACGTTTTTATTAAGAACTTTTATTCAAGAAGAGCTTGTACATTTTGCAGCATTGTATCATATGACACTACATATATTCAAACCCTAAAAGATACTGTTGGAAAACTGTGTAAGTCAGAGTCACACTTCATGCAGGTTCACCCACTGCCTGTTGAGAGCCATCCCTAGATTGAACTGTTTCCACAAATGCTCCCAGCTTTTTTGATGTAAAGGCAACAAGTTGGTTCACTTCAAAAGAAACTCTGGGATTAAATATTTAAGCAGCAAGGATAGTCATGTACTTTGGTACGCTCAAGGTACTCAAAAAGAAACTGAGTGAAGTTATTTAAGTTTTAAGCTTTAGTTGTAAGCTAGTGAATCCTCTCTTCTGCTTGTCTCTTGTGAGTGCTCAGTATTAGGTTGTGATATGCACAGATTTATTACCTTTCAGTGGAAAATCTGAGATAAAAGTTTTTTGATTCTTCCAGATCACAGAATAATTTTGCCTTCTGAAAGCTAAGTTTGTAATCATACTGATTTCTGAATTTCCCCATAAGAATGCTATTCCTGTAGCAGTTCCTGGGATGTAGGATCCCAGTTGACTGATCATATTCTGTGAAGATGAGTTGCTAGAAGATATTAGATAGGCTGTCAATGATATGTGATAATTTTTACATATAGACAGCTTTTCAGGGTAGATTTAGCACAATCATAAAAAAAAAGGTTCCCGACTTTGGAAGCAACCCTCTCTCCTGTTCCAGTTTCTTGTTTGAAGTAATGGAAGTATATTAAACATCTTGGGAGAAAAAGCTCCCCACTTTCCAGAACAATATTTAATTAACAGTCTGTTATCACAACAGTTTTCTGTAAAACAAGTAAAATGTAAATAGAAACAAAACTTGATACAAAAGAAAGCAATTAAAACCTTATTCTTAAAGGCTGGTATGTGGTGAAGTTTTCAATGACTACATTAGAAACTAGTAATGGAAGTGTTTCTATAGCTTTCTGAATCCCAACATTCTATTAATTGTAATTTAAAAATATATGAAAATATATATATTGCAGAATATGCTATTTGTTTCTTAAATTATTCAAATTTTAGCCTTCTCAATTGTTGCTTATACTGAGATTTTCTTGTTGCTCAGATTTCAGGCAGAGTCTTTCAATAGAAAAGCATCAAGATAATCATAATCCTATGTTTACAGCTTTTATATAATGAACCTGTTGGTTTTCCACCCACTCCTGCTTTTTAGTGAGAATGTTCAGCCAAAATAATTTGATTCCAAATCATTTAATCTCTAATTTGTTCAAAATGAACCTTTGTGTAAAGCAAACAACACATTGTCGTTTTAAACATGAAATACAGAATATTATTTTGTTAAATACTGCCACTAGAAATGAACCTGAGCTGTTGAATTTGGAATAACATCTCAGACTTGCAAACACTTTGGTGCCTTAGCTGAATGGTGCTGATTGTTGTAGCAGGATAGGAGCATGGTAGTTCTTAGGGTGAACATAGCAAGGTCTGGTACAGAGCTCAGTTTCATCATGTTGCTGACTGTAGTTCCGCATCCTCACCATGATGTGTCATTCCTGAGTGTTATGGGGGTGCCCAGCAGCTTTCCTGTGTAGTTGGACTCCTTATGTCCTTGAATGATGCACTCAATGAAGCGTGAATGATTTTATTCTCTTGATTTTATATTTGATTTGCTACATAGTATATTAAATAAAAATACCCCTTCAAATTTATATATTCCAAAGTTATGGTCCATGATTTCACTATCGTGTATTTGGGGATTCCCTAAAGTACAGGAAGAAAGTGCAACTTGATGTTTTCCACTCAGTTTGGGTTTTCTGGGGGAAGGCAGTTTCAAATGTCATTATTTCATTTCATTGTCTCCTGCTTAAGAACAATCTGTCTGCTGTGGAGTTTTGCAGATTTCATGCAAAGACTTTAATATGAAGGTAATTTCCAGAAAATATGTCAGGTAGCCCAGATGTTTTTGTTATATGATGTAGGTGAACTTAAGGATTTACTTAAGTAATTGGGATTTTCAGGAAAAGTATGCAAGGAAGCATCTGGGAAGCTTTAGAAGACTACAACTCAAGGAAAAACTTAACTAGCTAAGTATTATATTAATTTATTCTCAGGCTCTTGGGGTGTCCTGTGCAGGGCCAGGAGTTGGAGTCAATGATCCTCATGGGTCCCTTCCAACTCAGCAGATTCTATGGTTCTATGAATGTAGTTTTCCAAGGAGAAACAGCCACTGTGAGTTGTCCTTATGACTTACAGCTCTAGGAACATTGCCTTCATGAATTGTACAAGGCACAATAGCATACTATCAGAATTGTAATGAATCCACTATCAGTTGTTCACAGTGCACTGTACTGTTGTTACTAATGTCCTGTGCAATATATTAGAGTTATCATGAAGTAGTCTTAACTGGGAGAAGGTTTTTGAAAAGGAAGGTTGTTCTGGTTCAAGTTCAGGATTACAAGGCTGGATTATTCAAACTTGATTCCATGTCATCTGAGAATTGCTTAACATTTTCCTTCCTTTTTGGAAATCAGAATCAAAGCTGTTTAGTGATGTGAAGTTGGGCACATTTTGTAACAGTTCATGTGCTCATGAACTGTGTTGCAAACAGAAACAGATCTATAGGTTATTACTCCTGGAGCTGCTTCCAAGAGCTTATCGTTTATGAAAACCTGAGCTGGTGGTCAGAGTTTCCATGCATTCAAAATGCTCAGTTTGAAAACCTCATTTCATGTGAGAAGATTTCTTTTATTCCTTCAAAATACAGACATAGATAGATATAGATATGACAGACATAGATATGTTGGTTGGTTGCAGTGTGTCTGAGACGGCAATTGGAAAGGCAGAGAGAGATGGAAAGAAGGAAGCAGAGAAAAGGGGAGGGAAGGGAGAGAGAAGTTCTTTACAAATTGGTATGACCAACTTAACATAATACGAGCTAGTTTGTTTGCTGCTGTGTATTAATTCATGACTGTTGAGAAATCAGAAGGCTACATCGTTACAGTATTTATATAATAACATTCAGGAGATATTGTCTTTCCACATGTATGTGCACAGGAGCCTGAATTTTTGCTTTTCTGAAATGTTTTTTTGTTATGAATGTTCTACATGTGATTCTTAAATCATCTCATTTCAGTCCAGTCTTAATTGTAATGAGATACTGTGTTCAAGCTGTCAGCAAAGAATAAACTGATACTACTACTAGTATTAGAGATGTGACCTGACATTTAGGAAGAAAAGTCTTAGTTTGAGGAGAATGTTACTGTTACTACATGATGATGGTCATCAATTAATGATGTATTAGTTTCTAGCTAAGAAAACTGTAGCATGCGAGGGGCGGAGTAAGCTGGGGAAAGGAAAACTGCATCTAGTCAAGACAAAATTAATAATGCCACTGGTCATTTTAACTCATCAAAATCCATACAAATGGCAGATAGTCTGACCATGTCCTGAAAAGTTTTGTTGAGAAGTAAGGTTTTGTCAACACTGTCCTTTTGTTAGGTGGAGCTGAGATTTAGATTGACCTAAGGGAAGTAGAATATGTCGTGAGAAGTGTTTTAAATGGGCAGATGCTTCTGTGGAATTTCGTTTTCCCCATATTCACTGTGCTCTGCTATCACAAGCACTAAGACCACACTTACAGCTTGAACAATCCAGTTGCCCTTAATAAGAGGAAAGTTAATGGAGTAGCATTTCTTTCCACATGTGCTTTTTTAAAAAGAATGTTTCCAGCCTTTATACTGGAAATAGAGAATTTGAGACTTGAATTGGTGTCAGTTGCATATTCCAATAATTTCCATTTGTGGTTGCCTCAGATTACTAGACCTACCTTGCTAGGAACCATAAAATCAAGGATATGATCTTAGATAAGCAATATCTCTACTAAAAAGAATGAAGTCACTTTTATGGTTTCTTTTGACAGTAAATTGAATCCTTAATATGTACGCTATGATGCATCAATCCAATATACAGAGATATAAATGTAATTATTTCATTAGAATACTGACTTTGTAATCTCACTTAAACTGGGACTTCAGATGGTGAGAAAAGCTGCTTAACACAGTGCAAAGAATGATAGAATTTCCCTGTACCCTTGCTTAATAGATGTATATGAATATGGGAATAAAAGAACGGTGTAGCTTGGGTGATTTGATAACCAAGTAACTTACTACATCACAACAGTGCATTATTTTTGTAAGTACCAGACTATAAAGAAAAGAAAAAAAAACCGTCTCAAACCCTGAATGATTTTAAGCATCCAAACAATATTCAGTTTAAGTATTTTAGAAGAGGAAGGTGACTTTTTGTCAATCAGTCCATTTGTTTTGAAAAGTATCTGAAAAGATTCTACTAGATTAATATTTCATTCAAGTGGAAGAAAACAGTGGTTCCTGTGCACTCAAGGACTGTGTGACAAAACAATTCTTAAAGTAATTTTATTTCCTCTGTTGAAAGCTCAGGTTATATTCAGGGTTTGATGTCTCAGATATACAGCTGCTAAACACACTGAGGATATCATACTCCTAGAGGTGAATGGCAAAAAATACAGCACTTTTGCCTCTGCAAGCATCCTTTCTGTGGAATATGGAATAACTTCTTACGAAATAGGATACAGATTTTTTAAAAAAGTACAGCCATAAGAACATCCTTATATAAAATGTAAATTACTTGAATTTCTCTTAAAATTTATTTCTATTATCACCCAGGCTAAAATTCTATAGGGAAATACTGTTAGGAGCTGACATGTATGTAGAATCAAAATTAATTAGTGTTACCATTGTCGAGCATTCTTAAGTTAAATGAAAAAGCTCCCAAATGCTTGCTCCCAGGAAAAGTCTGGGCAAAGGATTGTACTATTTAGGCTGTGATTCCTGTGAAGAATATGACTTTCATAGCTACATCTGTGCCAATAAATTAATGATAAATAGACCAGTTCAGAGCTGTTCACCTTGGATGGCAGGCATGCATCCTGCAGCTTACAACTGCAGATCCAAAATCTTTTTCTTATTACAGTATTTCCCAGCCTAAGGAAAGAAAAAAATCTGTATCTTCTCCCAAGAAAAGTTCCTGGGCAGTTTTGTTTCTTGGACTTTTGTTCCATGGCCAACTACAAAATATGATTTGTAGCTATACTAGAAAATCACTACGAGGTTGAATGTCTGTCTTGTTGAGTTTCTAATGTGTTTTTTGTTTAAAGAAACTAGAGGCAAAGTTTTTATGGAAGTTTTATTTTTATCTTTCATTAGACTGAGTGCCAAAAACTCTCAGGGTTTTAGAACACAAGTACTTATGTCTGCTGAATGAAGTTAATCACTACTACGGTCTAAAAGCATCTGAAAGCAATTAAAAATGCTTATATAGAAGTTCTGTTTTAAGTAAAAGCAACTTGATTTCTCCACCTTCTGTTCAATAGCTGGATACCATTTGTCCATTGTGTGTTAAAGATGATGACTTTTTTCATTAAAATTTCTTACAGAATCTTTTTTTTTTTTGATTCTCTAATTGCTTTCTTCTCTACACCAGGAGAAAACTCCTGATATTTTGAATTAACTTTCTTCTTTTTTTCCTCCTATTCTGAAGACCCCAAACTAACTTCCCGATGANAAGGCAATCAGTCCAAACATGGTATAATTACCATATCCACATCTACTTAGAAATGTAAGGAATTTTAGATGATTTTGTACTTAGAAACAAATCTTTTAAAACGTCTTTTTTTTCTTTTCTTCTTTTTCCTTTTTTTTTTTTTTTCTTTTTTTTGTGGAAAATTTAAATACATCCTGAGATCAGTTACATTTTTCATGCCCTGTAACTGTTACTATCTGAGACTTAAAGTTATGAATAACCATTCACACATTTTTTAAAACAGACTTCTGTCTGTATAATTTTCTGAAAAAAAATACTTTCTTTTAAGTTATTTCTTAGTTGTTAGCTTCTGTCTTTATAGTGATTCTTCTTATTATTGCTATTATTGCTGCTATTACTACTACTACTACTACAGTGTTTTATGATGAGTTTTGTTTTCCATTTGTTTAACACAATCTGAACTCATACTGCCAGTAGGGATTTTGATTATATTAGTCAAAATATTAAACTTGGTATTGAGACACTATTTTCTCAAAATATCTTGAGTTCAAATTCACATGATTTGAGAAAATATTTACTTTTATTATATGTGAAGAAGTATTTTAGAATTTTCTATAAGTGGTCTGAAATCTCACCTTTGTGGCTTATTTTCTACTCTCCCCTGAAAACTTTGGGAGGACTAGAAATATGTAATTCTTCATTCATCATAATGTGAGACATTTTCCTTAATGAGTTCTGGAAGTTTCACTGATTCCAGATTACACAGATTTATCCTTGGCATGAATTCTGAACTATATAAATGGTGCTTTATAAACTCACAAAACTGTTGTAAGAATGAGTATTTTAATACGTCGTCCTTCTGCTCTTTCTCAAACCTACTTCATTTAATACTCAGTTTTATTTAATTAAACCTTTAATAACAAAAAGAAATTTTTCTGGAAGGGGTAGCAATAAATGAAGAATAACAGTAAATACTAACAAGATTTTCCCTGGGATATCTTCCCTTGCCATTCATTCCAAATATTTAATTCCCTCATCCTGTCTAGCTGACCAGGCAAGAGTTTCACAGAACTTTCTTTAGGGAAATGGACTGGTACTTTAAAAGTTAAAAAGAATTACCAGGCTTCTATGTTAGAAGTAATGATGTATCTTTTCAGAACTTTTATTTATTTTTCAGACTTCATTTCTTATTAAGTAATCAAGTAAGTTAATAGATTCAGTAGGTAGCCCAGATTAAAGTAGGGCATAGGCAAAACCAAATGATATTTAATGTAGCCCTTATATAACTTGTAATCGAGTTGGGTGAAGGTTATTGCCAATGGATTTAACTTAATTTCTGTCTCACATCTTGGACTTTTAATTCAGTGAAACTACAGAAACTGTATTTAGTCTGCCTGTAGAAAATCCTTTTTCTCTTGGTGTAAAAGAAATAGTGCTAAGTGGGGATTTTTTTTTAACTGTGTAATTTAGGACTGTTTATATAACCTCTGAGATAACGCTGTCTTTTGGAGTTGTGTTTGAATCTGCTTCATTGCTCCTTTTAGAATTATTCATGATCTAATTGTATTTGTTCACTTAACATGGATCCATCTGTGGCCTGCTCCCAGTAAAAGCCTCCTCATTTCATCCTCAGTCATTACATGCAAACATCTCACGCAGTGCTTAGCTCCAGCTCACTTTTTGTGTAGTATAGTCCCTGTGGTTACTTGCAGGGATTATTTCTACCAGAGTTTACTATCTTATTCTTTCACTTTTTATTTGTTGCATTGGTATAGTTTCTGCTGGCCTGACTCTATATTCAAAAATCACATTATCTTCCATGATATCCTGTCCCCTAGATCTCCACAATTTTTTCAGAGATGTGAAAGATTTGAGAGCTGATTATTGTAATCAAGTCATTTTTGGAAAGAAGATATTGGTATCAGGGTGTGTGGTTTGGGGCTTCCTCATTTCTTTGAATAGTTTTGATTAAAGGACCAAGTTTTGTCTACTATTCTAAAGAGAAGCATTCCTCTCTTTTTTCAAAAGTTAGTGACTTTGAGATTCGTCTGAATTCTGTCCCCTTTAAGTTCCTTTTTACTTTACACTGTTATGTTTTCACCATATCAAAAATCAAGGTGCTCACTTAAATTTTACTTTCTGTTTTTGCTTTTATGTCTATAATATTCATAAAATATAGACTAGAATAAAACAGAATAGAATATTTCAGTTGGAAGGGACCTACAACAACCATGTAATCCAACTGCCTGACCACTTCAGTGCTGACCAAAAATTAAATCCAGTTATGTAACTGTATTTAAGCAAGATTATTAGATTCATTTTAGACACCTTAGTACTTTTGTTTCAAGCTTGATAGATCTATTACTTCTATTATTCTAGTAAATCTGAGAGGAACACCATTAGGTAATGTTCTTTTAAAGAAAAGATGAAAAAAACTAAACACCAATAGATAAATATAAAGCAAATGAAAAGGATTTCCAGTGCTAACATAGCTCATAATTTCTCCTAAAGGCTTCTTAAGTCTCTTTTGCCAAATGTCTGAAGAAAATACAAACCTGAAATCTTACCCTGTTTTTCTTTGCTTTTTCCTGCTTCCTAGCAGCTTCTAGGAAAGTTTTCAGATGATGTAGTTGTTTTGAATTGCATTGGTTTCTTTCATATGTACTGTATGCATCTTCAAGAAGAAACCTCACTCCCTGAGGCTGCTTAATGACAAATCTTTAGCTTTGTATAACTGACACAAAAAAGGGGTACATTTCAAGACATATATTTTGACAAACGTAGCTTCTTGTGCTGTCTCTGCATTTGTTTACCACAACATATTCTTGCAAAAATACTTGCTAAATGCAGAGTTAGATCTCTATCACAGCACAAAAATACTATTTGTGGTGCACAGGATCAAAAAGAGCTGTTCACAAACCCTATCCTGTTTAAAGATCTATAAAGAGACTTTTCACAATTCTGTTAAAATTTTGATTCTTGTGAACACTTTACCAAATTCTTTTTAAAATATTTTTTCCCCCTTCTTTCTGAATATAAATTTACCATTAGATATATAGAGTTCTATTTGCATAATTCTTACCAGCATGGACAGTGGGCATCTCATTGATGCTGAAGCTTTCAGAATTCCACACTATTCCATGCTGTTGCCATCTGCTTTTTTTGGTGAAATATACTATATAAGAGCACTTTATTTACAGTGTGTGCTACTGAGAACAGAGCTTTCTGGGCACAGAATTAAAACAGTTTCAGCCCGACCTGACAGCCAGACAGAGAGAAAAAGCTGGCAGATTTTTGTAAGTACTTTCCAAAGTAGGAAATAGTTTCAGATACTTCTCCCTCTTTGGTCTGCCACTGCCTTTATGAAGGGGGAATTAAAGAAATAGTTACAATCTAAAAGAGACTATTCCTTGTCACCCTGGGTGCATCACTATTATAACATGAAAGAAGAGTTTTCCATTCCAGAGCTGGTACCTCTGTGTAGTGTATGAGTGCATATATGTGAACGTGCTAATTCACTACCATGCTCCACTAAATGAAATAAATAGGCCCATAATCAGCACTGAGTATCATCCCTGTGGGTTTACTCAAGTGAAAGGAACTGCATCTTTCTGAGCATGTTTTAGATTTTCTCTATGCTCTGATGAATTTATATTTTCCAGTTTTTCTCTGCAGCAATGAACAGCACAGTGATGTGATGGATTGTATACTATATGGAAGTGCCTGGGACATTTGCTGCTGTCCTGTTCTGCAGCTGATTTCTACCCCTAATTCAAGACATGGCGATAACTTTTGGGACCAATCACTAAATATCTTGTTCAGTAGAGTTCCTACTGGTAACCCAGTTACTGCTGATGTGGGCCAGCATGCTTGTAATCCAGCTGGAGAGTACTCAATTCTGTGGATGCTTTGCATTCATTAGCAATATGTACTCTGGCATTAAATCTAGATTTTGATTAGAAGGTGAATATTTATATTGTGAAATCAGTTTGCCTCCCTAATTTGATTTTAATAAGAAATAGAACTGGGGAAAAAAGCACCCTGGCAAAATGTGTGACAGAAACAGATAAAAAGTATGAGAACTAGTAGCATTCAAAGTAGATTTTATTCTGTTTTGTCCATCAGGGTGTATTTTAAAAATATTTCTGTAAAAATAGAGTCCTTGAAAGAAAGAAGCTAAGAAAGTGTGTTTAATAGAAATTGTTTTCTTCTCATGGAACAATACAAAACATGTATCATTTTGAGACTTACTTTATTTTTCTGAGTTTTTAATTACTAAAGTTTTTTAAACTTTTATAAAGCAGAGGTTTTTAATTGAATAAAAAGTTAAGATAGTTTTGTAGTAGTTTTTTCTGAGCAGAAAACTAATTTTAAAGGAAATATGTACCTAGAAATAGAATTCCAAAACAGTATATTGATTACATTTCCAATGGCAGGCACACAGGTAAATATCTTCACTATATTTTTACTATCTGAGAAAATAATTTAATTTTCCCTAGCTTTAGCTGTGTAGGAAGTTAGCTATCAAGGAGGAATTCATCTGCTAATATGTCTGAAATGTAGCTGTTGAAATCCTAACAAGTCATCTCTTTTCATAGCCAGTGGAAAGTAGCAGGACATCTCTAGAGAGTGATACGTTTCAGTATAAAATAGGCCAACTTGAATAACCCTCTGGAAATGCCTGTGTCTCTTCATTGACTGTAGGCACCCTAGATGAAGAGTTTGGTCTGCATGATTAAATTTTAGAAGGATAATTTAAAATTAGCTGGGTGAAGCTGTCAATGTAGGTAAATTATTTTAAATAACTGGATGCAAATCTGTGTCTGTACATTGTCCATTAAATGAATCTTGGGAAATTAATGGTAGGTTTTAAAGTATTTGAGGAAGCTTAGTGCGTATTCTGGGTATTGTAATAAGAAGAAATAGGGAAATATTTATTCTTTTCATTCGCACAAGAAGTTGTGTATCGCACACAAACAATTTAGCAGGCAAACAAATCACATTTTAGCCAAGGACTGAAACTTCTGATATACCCCTGGATTCGCTGTGAGTTGTGTCTGTTACTGGCTGCTGGTAATTGTGTTCATGGCATAGCATGTACATACTTTAGTGCACTTAAAAGACTGATAAATCTCTCCAAACTGGTAAGTGCTGAATTCCATCTGCACTTGCTGTCTGTAATAAAATTTCTCCTTAAAAGTACATATTTAAATACCTTCTTTGATGCCCTGTTTTTTCAGTGCTATATGGGAGAATTTTAATCTCAAAAATCATTATGTCCTACAGTACTTTCAGCATGTTGAAACACTGAGAGAAAGATCAGATTTGTCTAAACTCTCTAGTCAGTAGTTGTTTTCCACATCTAATTTTATTTATTAAATATGGATGTGATTTTTCATATCATTATTGCAAAGAAAATGCTGATAATTTTAATATCCAGTTATATATGTTTAAAAGCATGAACATCTAGCCTGAATAGTAAACCTGGAGACCTCCGTTATATTAAAAGTTTATGATCCTTTTGTCTTTAACGTCTTTATTTTTCTGAGACACCAGAATAAATTTGATTGCTTATCTATTAAAGAGAGAACTTATATTCATTTTTGTATAAGTAAGGATGTACCTTATAAGCCGTAAAACCCCCTCACATATACATGATCATTTAGACTGGAGATTGCTTTTATTTTATTTTGTCAGTGTTTTGAGTCTCTTAATCCATATTTGCCTACTGCATTTCAAAAGGGAATCAAATTGGTTTTGTGGTGCATTAATGTTTTATGCAATATTCCATAGAGAACATTAAATCAAAATAAAAGAAAAAGGTTGACCTCTAACACTTACACCCATTTCTTATGTCAAACTGGAAGATGTTGAAAGCCTTATATGGTCGTAACCCTTCTATCTAACTGTGACCCTCCTTAACATTAAGCAGGTGACTCGATTAAACATAAATCAGGCATAAAATGCCCTGCATGAGGCAGCACAGTGAATCAAGCAAATTATCAAATGGCAAAACTCGTTCTGTGCTCTGGGCAATGTAAGCTGCCAGCACTTATACATCAAAACTTCACTCAGTGTAAGATTGATTTGATTTTATTTTGTTTATTTTAATTCCCTACAGCAAGCTGTGTTAGTTGTGTAAAATGCTGTCTGCATCATTACGTTCCTAAGAAATGCTTTTCTTGTTTAGCAAAGGCCAGTTGCAATCTCAAGCAACATAATCTGTCTAAGACTAGATATGCTGCGCTCTGTAGTGGGGTTAATATTTTGTGCAGTAATAGCAAAACTTAAGCTTCTGTGATTGCAGAGATTTTTTTTTCCTGTTTGTTTGTGTGTATTCGTACACTATCAACTTTATCAAAAATATGAGCACCAAAGGGATAATGTTATAAAATTGAATCACCAGTAGCCATTGAAGATATTTTCCAGTTTCAGTAAGGATGCTGGGATTAAAGCACGTAAGTCCAATCTTAAGGCAAGAATGAATTTTTATGTAAGATGATACATGTCTTCCTTTCACAGTTGCTTTTTATGCTGCCTTAAAACATGTCAAAATAATCCCCAGCAGAGGAGCCTAAAAGGAATGTCAGCTCTGTGGTTATGTAAATCGAATTGAGTGCTTTACAGCAGGTTAAGATTTTTATAACTCAGGAGTTGTTAACAGCCAGCTGGTTTGTATCTGTTTTTTATGGTTATTCTTGTCATAGGCAGCCTCCACAATTTTTAATTATATTTTATGGTATGTGTTTTCCCTCCTCTTGAATCCCACAGCCACTCTTTGCTTCAAAAGATATTTTCCACTGGGAAGAGGAGAAGCATTGCTTTGGGACTCCATCATTAGAAATACTGTTGTATAATTACCTCCTGGAAACAACAGAGGAGTGTGACTCTCCATTGCAGATCTTTAACTTGCTATGCCAGGATGGAATCTGTAGTATTCTGCACACCCCGTTAGGCTGTGATGCCTGCAGCCCTTAACTCAGACAGTTGTCTTATGCTTTTAAGGAACTGATTTACAGTTTTTATGGCATTCACAATGCAAATTCCTCTTTGCTTCACACTTCAGGTTTGAATGAATGCTTTGTGCTTTGCAGGTTTATCGTATTCCATGTTCTGGATCACCACTCACTTTTGTAACATACGTTCTCAAAAAATTATTCTTAATTTTTGTTTAGTGACCGTAATGGTGATATTGGACAAACATAATATTTTCAATGTTTTTGTAGCAGGCTGATTTCAAGAGTACAGTCTGATTCCCATCTGGAGTAGAAATAATTCAACATATAGTGAGCACTTTGTTGAAAAACAAAACATCATTCCTGACAGCCTGAAAAGCCAATGCCTTGTTTTTTGTTAGACTTCAAGAAGTTATGAAATATTTAGTTCTGTATAACTGCGAAGACATCACCAGAAACTACATTCTTGAATGTTTTACAGCAATTTTTGTGTCCTCCCTCTGCCAAAGGAAATGGAGTGCTTGTTAATTGTCTTTAATGGTAGATCCTCCTATTGGAGCACCTCCTCTCCTTGCAAAGTAATGATGTAAGAGCGAGAGTCTTAAATAATTGATCACACGGAGAAAGCTGTTTGTTAGATGGTTAAAAGACTGTTAAGCTTGTCAACCGTAAGATAACAAAAAGACTACTATGAGCCTGTTTTTTAGGTGATGTTGAGAAAATTAACACTTGTTTTTATTTAAAATCTAAAATAATTTCAGTCAAACTCACTTGAAAAGCCTATTTTGAAAGTGCAAAGCAAATAATATATGCTTTTGTGTTGTATTCCAAGAATTGATTTGTATAATCCAGTTTCATTATTTTAACAGACTGAAATCAATAGAAGTATTATCATCATGCCTAATATATTCAGACATTATGGCTCTATAGATCTTCTTGTATTACACAATATTATATTTAAATTTGAATGCTAAGTGTTTATTCTGACCTACTTATGGTCTAATGCCCAATGTCAGCAGCTTCTGAACTTCAAATATCTCTCTCTACTATATTGGCTTCATATTAATTTCTAAAGCTACACAGGGGCATACCATGTAACTTAACATAAAGATGCTGGATAAATATTTATTATCAGAATTAGCTGATCTGGTAGGCTAATTTTTTTAAAAGTATAATCTAGCAGGAAATAAAAAACCCAAACTTTTAAACAGTTAACTATAACAAGTATGCTGAAAATGATGTTTGAATATTAGTAAAAATATACTGATACTTGCAAAATACATTTCTCATATTTCTTTCATTTTCCCCCTTATTCATCCATTTAATAGTTAAGAATGAAGGTGAAAATAATGATGACAACAAAAATAAAGAAGATACTCCTTAAAATGCATAAGATAGCATGCAATTAATGCAGAACAGGAATAGCATATACTAAAACTGCAAGATATATATTACATTGCTTTTAAAAAGCACATTGCACATAGATATATAGTATATTATTTTAAAAAGAGCACCAAAATCCCCAGGAAATCTCACAGACTTCATATTTAGCAGACTAGGTGCATACAAAATGTTTCATGTTTTAGGAATTAGAGGACTGTGACCACAGTTTATGGCTTCACCTTGCCACTTACCCCAGGCAAAACTGCCAGTATTTGCCAACCGTGACGCACAAAAGTAATCATCATTTCTTTCTTTTCTAGGGCTGTTGAGGACAATGTGTGCTGTTTAATGATATTTATTTGTTCAGGGTTCCAAAATATATCTACAGATGATACCCGGGAAAATAGAACTAATAAACTGAATTTTTAATTACTTCTTGTCGCCATACCATAACTATTTGAAATAGAAATAATTCTATATTGAATAAATTCTGCTTTAAAGTAGTACTTTACCTGTCCTAAAGTCTGTGTTTGGCTTCCAGTGAAATTCTGAGACAATGAGAAGATACTTGCATGTTTCAATTAGGCAGTACTATGTCAAATAAGATATTCTTTGGATGGTGTGCAGTAGGTGACGTTGGAGCAATTCATTTGAACAAATAAAATAATACAGTTTTGACTTAGACTTAATTGCAAACATTCCATAGTTGTCAGATATTATATGTGAAGGTATTTTAGAGGAGCAAAGTCTATGCCAGGTTTCACTGATCCAGTGCAGCTGGAAAAATGCATCAACAGCTGAAGAGGTTGTTGACCACATCAGGCTTTAATTCATTAATTTAAGCTAGATGGACCTTTGCATGAGAATTTCCCCCAGTGTTATTACTTCTCTATTGAAAACAAACACAGATTTTCTACATTTTTATACACTTTTGGATTACAAAAAAGAAAATTGAGGATATACTTTTATGAAGCTCTCAACTCAAAATTAATGTAGTGATAAAGAATTAAGCATTATTCCACTGTATCCTTGGACGGGTAACCTGATGTAATAGTTCTTAAATATACACCTTTTTTTTCTTGTCTGTAAATGATGGAAAGATTATTAGATAATCATATTGTTCCTTTTTCTTTTCAGGCCATTTAAAAAATATCAGACAGCTTTACAGCACAATTAGATTAGAAGTGTATTTTTTAATCCTTAATATCCTGTTTTTCAGAATACGACTTCCTTTACAGTCAACAAAAAATAAGTAGTCACATTTTTACAAACATAAGGTAAAATCATTATATTTCTTCTCGTGATTGTCAGTGATTTAGGAAGATCACATTTAACACTTAACTAGCTCAGGTAACAACAGAAGGATGAAGATTTTTTTAAACTTAATTTTAATAAAGCCTTAAGTAGCTTTCATGGAATTAAAAAATTTTGACAAATCATCAGAAATTGAAAAGTGTCTTGATTTTTTTTTAATAGCTGAAGTATTGATCTTATGCCCTCCCTGCTTCAGAGTTTGAATTGACCATATGCTAACTTGAAATTCAAGATGGTAATTTGATGGTTTTAAGAAAAACACCACAGCTAAACTAATAAAAATATTTATTTCCTATTCTTTCTTAGTGTCTCCCAGGCTCAGAAGTGTTTTGTGGCCTTTTAAGGTGTATGGTAAAATTGAAAGCAATATGTCGTCTTCATAGTTCCTTTGTGGATTTTTATCCATGTACACTTTGTACTGAACTGCTGCCCTCACTTCTTAGGCAAATCTACTTTGCAATTATGGACTTTCTTTGACTTTATAGATATAGAACAAGGGCTGAAAACAATATTAATGCATGCTTGACACTTTATTTTTAAAGCTTTGTACAACTCTTAACTGATTTGTATTGATAATCCTTCTGTAGAGTAAGGAAATGCTATCTCCATCTAATAGGTAAAGGGGAATAAAATTAAAATGTAGATGACATCTGATACTTTCTGGTAATCCCAGAATTAAAATTCAAGGGCCTCTAATTTCTTCTTCTGCTGGTATTTTTAACTAAAAGAGTGAATAAAGTAATTCAGATATTATTCAGATCCTTTCTTCCAGTGTCTCTTCAGATTCTTCTTCCTACCACCTAAGGATTTCTGTAGAAGGTATGCTTGGCTTGGCACATGTGGTTAAGCATAGGTCTTTTAGATGTGGGGTTATGATCTTTTTGGATCTAATTTGCTACTAACTGAAGATAAATTATAAGAAAATGACAAACAGGAGACTCAGGCCTTCAGCAGTCTAACCAAGCAGCTGACCTAGGGGCGTTTCTAAAGCTGCCAAAATAACTGTTCGTATAATCTGTCAAAAAGCACAATCCTACTGTTGGAAAAGATGCCTTCCATACTTTGAATCTGGGCATTTTCTGTGAACACACAGGATCAGAAAAAGAAAGTTAATACAAGGTGAAGTGCACTGTGTTAATGGCATTCTGCAGATATAATTGCTTCTATAAATACTTGTGTGAAACAAATATTACTTGTGTTAGTGGAGGACTGATTTGGGGACACATAGCACAAAGGTAGGAGCTTTGAATTGGACTAAAGTTTATTTTTTGTTTATATGGTGGCTTGAAGTAAAAATGCTCATTTACATATGTATTTTATAAAAATCTCTAAGGCGAGCTGATGCTGCAATTGGATGCGAAAAATATTTTATTCTCTTGATAAAATAGATATTTCATGGAACCACAAAATGGTCTGTGTTGAAGCAGACCTTAGCAATGATCTAGTTCCAACCCCTCTGCCATGGGCAGGGACACCTCCCACTAGATCAGGTTGCTCAGAGCCCCATGCATCCTGGCCTTGAACACTTCCAGGGGTGGGACATCCACAGCTTCTTTGGGCAATCTGTTCCATCATTCTCACTGTTTAAAATTTCTTCCTAATACCTAATTTAAACCTATCCTCTTTAGGTTAATGCCATTAACCCCTGTCCTATCACTACATGCCCTTGAAAAAAGTCCCTCTTCAGCTTTCTTGTAGCCCTTTTAGTTACTGGAAGGTGCTGTAAGGTCTCCCTGAGTCTTCTCCAGGCTGAACAGCCCCAGCTCTCTCAGCCTGCCTTCATAGCAGGGGTGCTCCAGCCCTCTCTAGAGGGTCATGTCTTCATGGTCCATGTCCTCCTTATGTTGTGGGCCCTGGCTGAACACTGTGCTCCAGCTAGGATCTCACAAGAACCCAGCAGAAGGGAGGAATCACTTCCCTCAACCTGCTGGCTGTGCTTCATTTGATGCAGCCCAGGATACGACTGGATTTCTGGTTGTTAGTTTGGTGAGGAATGTCAACTGTTCATTTAGGAGATTGGAAATATGAATCCATCCAAAATTCCTGTATATCATCAACATTGTTGGAGGCAATCTTTTTTCCATGCACTGAAGCCATTTTGTAACTAATTTTATATTTCATGTTCTTTGATATGAGGAATATCAATCACTTATGCTTGAATGGTAGCAGTTTCCCGTGAAAGTAGAACATTTACTAATATTTGCTGAAGTTTTCCTGCAATGTAAGCTTTCTTAGAAAAAAAATGCGAATGGAAAAAATTGCTTGTAAATATTTTTCTTCAAAAACGTGGCCAGTTGAGACAACACTATACTGCCTCTTTTGAAATGTGTTAGCTGTAGCTGAGAAGGGCAGAATGTCAACAGCAAAGAAAGAAAAATGTAAATGCAACTGCATTTGAGACACACAGAGATTTGATCATGGAACTACCTGGTGCATGTATGAGTGTCTCTGTAGACAATATGAAATATGCCATTCTTATTAAATATTGTTGCTGGAAGGACAGAATCATGTTGATTCATCTGCCTTTATTACATGAAACCTCACTGTAAACATACATACATATATATATGCACACATATATATATAAATATGGTTAGTATGCAGCTTAAGTGAAATACAATCCTCCTGTGGCCTGTTATCATGATAGAAAATCTGTTTTAATAGATGGAGGAATCACTCTTTTTCAAACCTGGCAAAGAAATACAGTGTGTGACTAATACAACCAATTAGAGAGCAGAGCAAACAAAGAGAATTCTAGAAATGTCTCTTAAACTTCTTAAGGCACTGGCAGAAAGAAAAATTCCGTAATATTGTGGGCTGTTAGTACATCACAGAATTAAACCTAACAATAGGTCTGCATCCTTTCAAAAGCAATTCCTGTGTTTTAACATGTCTTAAGAAGTGATTAAGAATTCAATTTTAAAGAAACTCCACAATTTAATATAAGAAATTGCATCAAATCCAGTCTTTTTCTTTCCTGTAAATTTTATGCATACCATAGACATGTTTTCAGAGCTATTTTTTCATTTAATTAATTAATTCCTCTCTTTGGAAAATGTCCACTTCTTTGGGGTATGCAGTGACAAATATTGATTATAATCAATGTTTTATACTTGCGATCTTATTAGTCATCTGTATGTCTTCCAAAGTGACTGCAAGTCAACATTAGTATCAAATTACTAGAATTCTGTTATGATTTCTAAGATAAAGTAACAATAATGATCCCGTTCCATTTTCTTTTTTTTTTCAAATTATTCATACTATAAATTTTAGTCTAGAGGTCATTATGTTGAAGACCAGCAATATCTGGAAAATATGAAAGAAATACATGTACATTATATGGGCTGTGTATTTATTTCGTTGAAAAATAAATTCATTTGGAATGTTGATACTTTCATTGTTATGTATTAAGGTTGCATCTTGTAGTTGATTAAAGTTAGATTACTTGTAGTTGGAATAAAAATAGTGAATTATTATCCAGATACTAATTACATTTTTGCCCGTTATTTCTATTACTCACTCTCTGATAAATGTGAAGTCCATCTAGTCAATCTGAATGTCTAAAAGTCTGCTAAGTCTTAAACTTGGAATTTAGCAATGATCAGGAAGAAGGTCATAACCTAGAATGAAGAGACATTAGAAAGCACACGTCCCATTTTGCATTTGTGTGAGTGTTGAGAAGGTGGAGAAGAGTGATGTCCAGTAACAGACAGATTTGTGAAAATCCAAATCTGTTGATATCCTGTTCATTAATGGATGAAGAAAAGATTAATTAAATTATCTGCTGCAAATTATAATCTAGTTCTCCCTACAAACTGTGGAATCTGTGAAATAATGTTATCATATTTTGTCTTTTTCTGGACACCACCAAGTTGAGAGGATCGTGGTAACATAAAGCTTTTTCTTTCATGGAGTATTGCTAGTGATAAACATGTAATGTCTCCTTTGCATAGTGTATCATGAGGATTTCTCAGATTTCTGCCAAAGAGAATGTTGGGGCTCTCTTATGCTTGCTTATTTGATGACCTTTGAATATTTATTCATAATGTATTAGAAAGTGGTACCAATCAGTTGTTGGCTTCAAAGAACTTGCCTTTCAGAAGCAATACATTTGATCATGTATGTAAATCTGAATTAACAAAGGTCTGCAGGTCTTCATAATATAGTACTGCAATTATGCCAATATGGTAGGAACTGTAGAAAAACTACTGCATGTTTGTTTTTGTATTACAATCAAGTACAGTAATAATGTATCCATTATTAATACCACACTTTCCTTTTAACATCATTAACAGTCTTCTGATGTTTACTTTTTGTGTAGCAGGCAATGCTGAGGTACAAAACAAAAGTATTCTGTTGAATGTTCAGTGTTCACTGAACACTGTGAGTGTGAGAGAACTCCCTTGATTTGGGATGATAATTTAGCCTTAGAATAAAAAAAAAAAAAATGGAGTTAGTAAGTTTGGAAAAGACCTCCAAGATCATCAAGTCCAACCTTTGACAAGCATCACCATGGCTACTAAACTGTATCAAAAAGTGCCACATCTACTCACTTTTTGAACACTTCCAGGGATGATGACTCCACTATTTGCCTGGAGAGAGCCTCTCCCAATGCTTAAGCACTCTTTCAGCAAATAAATTTGTCCTAACATCCATGCTTTAATGAAGTGCTGGAACACAAGTGCATGTTGTGCCCCTATTGTGCCATAGTTTGTATTGGAAAGAGATACTTTGTCTTCAAATGTGACATGCCACCCAAAAACTTTCATCTAATGCCTTGGTCAGCACCCAGGGTGCTGCCTGTGGGATTTAGTGTTCTCTTACCTTGTGCAATAAGTAGAGCATAAAGGTGAGAGAGGACTGTCTGTGACAATTGACTGCCTTTTCATCTGAAAAAAGGACTACACAGTGTTACCTGTGAGTCATTATCACAGCTACTTTGTACAGTATCACAGTTCTGCATCACAGTACAAACTCTGCTATCAGTGTGCTGTAACAGTACATTTAGCCCCATGCCTTGCCTCTGGCACAGAGTAATGCATAATGGATCTGACGAAACTTAAAAAAGAAAAGAAAAAAAAAAAGAGAGTAAAAAAAGAGCCCCAAAGCCACAGTGCAGCTCTTGAAGTTACAACACTTCTAGTGAATAAAAGAATGAAGGAGGAGAGAGGACTCTCCTGACCCTTACAGGTGAATTCTTTACATTCAGAAATGTGAAAATTCTCTTACTTAACTTGCTGTGTTAAAACAAGGGTACATTTGTCTTGAAATAACCAGTGGATTTCTGGGATTTTTTCCACCTTTATATTGACTTCTGTCTTTCTAATTCTTGACACAATCTGCTTTGCACACTGCAAATAGAGAGATAATCAGAAAACAGTTATAGAATTTGTTGTATTATAAAGGGTTCATTTCAGGGGCAAGAGGATTCAAAACAATCTCTACTTTAAAACTAAATATGAGAAAACAGGATCAAAATTGTTCTTTAAAGACATTTTAGATTTTTTTAGATATGTAGTGTGTTGTAACTCCATTAAAGAATAATCCAATTGAAACTTTATTTAACGTATCTTGAAATAGATAGTAGTTTTTATTTTAGACATTTACTGAAGGTCTACTGCTCTAATCAGCAACTGTGATATTTTATCTTAGCTAAAGCCCTGAATTCCTTGCCTTCACTTTTCATGACTAGGAATAATGCTGTTTTCACTTCCTGAGGATGGCAGGAGCCTGAAATAAGTCTGTAGCTGACTATTCTTGTGTACTGAAAGTGAGAATTGAATCTTTCTTTCTTGGGGCAAAAATATTGCTTGAGGTCCAAAGTCATAAAGGCCACCAAGGCTTTGATAACACGTTGACTAAATATTAGTGGGTTGTTTCTTCAGTGTGTGGACTCAGTGCAGAGAACAGGTCCCTCTAGGGGCGCATCATTCCACCAACAGGCTATCAGAGCTTGCACCATTGTGGTCCACAGCTAAAATCTCATTTCATTCTGATCTTGTTCTGGTGCCACAAATACTAAGACACATGGATACGTTAAATTTCACTCACATGGTTAGGCACGTGGGCTACAGTGGGTCTGTAGGAATGAATTAGGCAGTTCTGTTTCAAGGCTGAGTCCGGAAGTTTTAGGGAAACGCTTCCACGCGGCCATCAGACTGCCTCAGCAGTGTTTAGATATTAGTATAATCAAAGAACTGTGTGCCATTACCCCAGGATCTGTGTCAAGCTGTGGATTAGGTTTATAAAAAAAAAACAAACCTACAAAAGCTCCTGCTGGTTGAAAGATTATGAGTATTTAGCTACATTACTGCTGTTACAGGCATGAACACGTCTTTTCAACATTTTTGAATTGTAGCACTGTTACAATTAATTAGTTGTGTCTATCTAGTTATAAATTAGGCTAAAGTTAAAGGCTAAGGTTTTTTTAAGTACTACTGGTCTTCTTATTGTCTTTGACTGTATAATATAAACTGTAACACACTGCTCTAAACTGGTCCCAAATAGTATGTCAATAAAAGACATTGTATGTAGTAAAATCTAAGAACATTAAATGAAGAAAATTCACAGAGCGCCAATAACCACCAGTAACTTTCATTATGTTAAACCTTTTAATTTCTCCTAACAGCAAGAATAGTATTGTGAGAACATGAGATAATACACATGAAAAGAAGAAAAGAACTTCTATTTGTAAAAAGTGCAGGGAAGTTGTTCCCATAATAATTCATTCTATAAAGAAGAGCCGTTATTGCACTCTAGCAATGCAAATGTAAAACAGATAGTCTTTCAGGAGCCTACCGTCATTGTTAGCATAATATATTGTCAGTATATATATGTTTTGCCTTCCCCCATACCTTTTTTTTTTTTTTTTTTTTTTTTTTTGGAACTGCATGCTATTCTGTTAAGGAGATTGTGGATCAGCATTTGACACTTAAGGAAAAGTATTTTTTTATATTGTTCAAAGCTGACCTCTGCTTTTAAAAGGCTTGATCTGCACTTTTTCATCTGTTTAGAAGCATACATTTTTGGTTAAGAAATTGAAGACAATCTCTTTGTCTTTTTCCTAAGCTGGGAAGGTTGAGATAAAAAAGAATGCCTGCTTTAAAAGTCACACATGGCTGTAATTTAAGATTTTTTTTTACCTCATTGTCCATAACAGTTGAAAGAAACCTTCAATGAAAGTTTATTAACTAGGCCAATGCCTGAGGCAATAAAGGTTCATTTATTACCAGTTTCTTGACTGTTTTTCTTCTTCTATTTTTCCGTTAAACTCATAGCGTAAGATAATACTTCACAAAATTAAACCTTTGACCTTCTGTGGAGTTAAGTCGCTTTTGATTAGATAAAGTAACAATTTATGGTCCAGCATGAGGTTGCACATGAAATGAATAATGCAACAGAGTGAATGAGAACTGAGAATCTATTGCTTTTGAAAAGATGACTGTTGTTTAAGGAAGAATGTTCTCTCTTAATTGTATTGTATTGTTGCTGTGTGCATTCCAGTAGGATTTTAAATTGTTGCTGAAAACTGCAGTATAGCCAGGCAGGTATGCAACATCCATGCTTTAATTCTGTCACAATTGCACCAAGCCAATAATAAATTCATAGATTACAAAACCCCATGAAGCTGTAACAGTTAGTAATTTGTTGTGGTATTTGAAATGCACTTTGTGATTTCACTTTTTACTCTTCAGTACAAAGGAATATATCCACTAGAAAGAATAACTTCATGGAATGTAAGTCAATCAGTTCCATAAATGGCAAATATTTATGATAAAATAACTCCATTTACACATTTTTTTGAAGCACAATTCGACCTGCTAGTAGATCTATTTCAAAAAATGCAGTGTTAATGAAACAAAAGAACACTGCCGCTTTCTACATCAATGTTTTATTTCTGCAACTGTGTTATTAATTGTGGAGGCACATCTTAACCTGAAAGATTTTTAGGTTTGAACATTGCTGTGGAAATTTAGCTCTTTTGCTTATTTATCTTAAATGCTATACCCAGGCCTCAAAATTAATATTACAAGTTAGGAGTAGTTACAGGAAAAAGGTCTGATTAGGCTGATGAACAACAGATGGTTTGAACTTCTCATACACTGCTTTTCTCCCAGTGCAAGACTGTCAGTTTCAGTTTAGTTGTGCCAGTCGAAACCATGGATGATTTCTTTTTCGAAGTATTCCTTCTTTAACAACATTTAAAGTGCAGGATTTTTTTTTCATTAATATGATACCTTTAATAATAGGCCTTTAAGAGATATTAAAAAAATTATCTAGATGAACAGTTTATGCTGAACCATTCTAGTTGATCAAGAAAATATAGCTAGGGGGACCAGAAATAATTTTTTTTTTTAATCCCAAAATAACATGTAATGAAAATTTTAGGGTATACCAGGCTTGTTGTATTGGATCAATCCAGACAGCTGACCAGAAATAAGGTTTCTGTGTAACTGTGAGATTCCGGAAATGCATTATACGAAAAGAATTCTTCTAGTGAAATTCAGTATATTTTAGCAGAACATTATGGTGAAGTTCTCCTTTCTGCAGTCCAGTCTATGTAATCAGACCTCTGTCCTCCTGCAGATTGCTTTCCCCTTCTTGTTTTATGTATCACACTATATAAAACACCCATTGGATCACAGACTAAGGTTAGGATCCTATTTCATTTGAAATAACTAGGCAGCGGCGTAATAAGCTACCAAAAACTTGTACCTGAACTGCTGAAACCCATGAAACCAGTGCAATAACCTACCGTGATCGGGGTCAGGTCCTAGGAGGTAACCCTGCCTTTCCTTCTCAGGCAGATTTTAGTAGGAATTTTGCCAAAGAACCACAATATGAAATCTAGTATTAAGAAAGGGCTTGAATTATTTTCAAGTCAGTACTATTGAAATAAACTAGAAGAAAGAGGATTTAGCATTAATTTGAAATAATGAAAGGAGTTCTTTCAGAATTGAGATGAGATTTGGAACTCCTCCCATGCTGTGAGTAAAGCATTTCTGCAGAATGAAGTTTCCAGCAAATAAATGAAATTAAAGGTAACACACTGCTGACAGTTGTATTTTGGTTTTCTGCATTCTGTGATGACAAAGGTAAAGTTTCTTACAAATATTGTAAAAGTCCTAAAGAATGAGCTTTCGTAAATACGTACATGTTACTGAATTTTGAGAGTACCCATAAATATAGATATAGATTTATATAAAATAAAGTATAAAGAAAGCTAATAGTTGCATTAAGGAAATTATTGGATTGACTATTAGGAATTGGTATTACTCTTAGGCATAATTATATAAAGGAAGTTAAAAGTGAATTGAGACCAATTATTTAAATAATTCTGTAATTTGTCCCAGGATGAAGTTTAGGCCTGCAATTAAAAAATGTGTGTTTTGAGACATATTTAAAAAGTTCCAGTCACAGGTCCTTTTCTATTTTGCTTCACAAATAGGGTGTGTTGTAAACTGCTCACCCCATCAAAACTGAAAGTTTTAAGAGCTTTCTCTTAAGGCAGACAGGCAGTACTATTTGTTGGAAGGCAGAAACCCTGGATGTGATTTAGTGCCCACCAGTAATTCGTATACATTTGGAAAATCTGTCATGATATATGACAGCTGTCTCAGGGACTTTCCTTTTAAAGCAGAATTGTTTTCTGAAGATGCTGGGTTTTTTTGTCATTGTTTTCTGTTTCGTTCACTCATTTTTCAGTGTTAGAGACCACACATACTGGGCATACTTCTGGTCTCATTCTCACCCACGAAATTCTGACTTCAGTAGAGTTGCACGGGTGTAAATTAGACTAGGACTTGGCAGGAGAAAGCTTATGATTATATTTGGCAGAGACAGCAGGCTGCAACTTTATTAACATAATTAACAGCTACAAACACACCCAACAGGCCAAAGTAATCTAGTGACAGAAGAGAGAAGGTCTTAGTAGGGAAGGATCCTTCGCGCTCTCTTTTGGTGTTCTGCTTCTTGTTCCTGAGCTCCTACTAAGGCTTGGCGAGCGTTCAATTGAGCTGTAATTCAAATTCATACGGCTCCTGCAAGACACCTTGAACAGACTTTTGCTGATGAGTCTATAGGAACTGTCAGCAATACGGAGATTACTTCAGAAGCGTGATGGTTGAATCGAACTTTACTTTCTGATGTTTTGCTTTTTGAATTAAATTGTTGGACAAGATTAATTGCACGCAGTAAGAGATTTAAATGAATGGCTTTATAAAGCATTAAAGTTCTAAGTATGTCACATGGGAAAAAAGCTGTAAGGTTTAAATGAATAAATGTATTTAATGCATAAAACGTCTAGGCTAATTTTTTTAATTCCTTTACTAACATATTGAAAAACCATACTTTATTCATCCATCTTAGTTATACTGCTGTGGTTGTGGTAATTTAATATTCCTGCTCTTTGCTAATCTTCTGGTTGAACAGAAGTAAACAATAGGTTTCATAAATTAAAAATACGCTCCTCAGAACATGCTTCTAAAGATAAAAAACAAGGCTGTAAACATTTATGACTGAAACAAACTAGATTGTTCAAATACTGCCATGATGTATCATGTATATCAATATGGCACTGATATCAGTTAGAATGCAAACAAGGTTTTAAATGATGTGCCCCTTCATTTCAGCTGGAGAATCCGCTTTACACCATCTGCCTATCAGATGGTTAGGAACCAGGACTGCGTATTAATGCCACATGTTCGATTTTCATTCCTCTTGTAATGGTTAGATTCATATTGCTAATAGCTGTGCATGAGCACTGTCGATGAAATTTGTGTGACGATGGAGTGATGAGATATTTATAAAGCTGCCTGTCTCACTGCATAATCAGCAGGAAGAATGCCAGACATAAACAACTTATCAATTTCAGAATATTAATGACAACTACCATTGACTTTAATCCACTGAATATTTTGGCCTGAATACTTTTTAACTGTTCAAATAAGTATTTGTAAAGAATAAAAAAATACCTACATGGCTGTTCGATGTGATCCTTATTTCTTTCATTTCACTTGACTTTGTGGGTTACATTTGGTTATCTCATTTTTGAAATAACATTTCTGTAGTGTAGGGAAGTGTGCACCTTGGAAATTTCTTGGCTACCTATTTTAAGAGGAAATTGATATTAAATTGTTTACATCAAAAGGCCTTTTCAAAGAATAAATTAAAGAAAGTCCCAAGTATTTCCCTGTATATATATCCATACCGTGACTTTAAAAATTAGTATTTTAAAATAAAAATATGGATACATAGTAGTATATTAACTTCTGCTTATAATATATTTGCCTGCCTATACTAGTGAGATAAGAAAGTTAAGTTGGGCTCTGTGCTGAAGTTCTGGGTTGTACCACACCCCAGCACACTACAGTGCACCAGTGATTATAAAGCAAGTGGCTCTGATAACTGGCTTGGGCCTCCCTTGCCACTTGCTTTGCTATATCATCACAGTTAGGTGATAGGAAAAAGTAGCAGTGAAGGAGAAACTGTGCTGTAGGCTGGAATTGCTGTGAGGACCAGCATTAAGCTAGAATTCTGAGCATTATTCCTTCCATTTCCCTCCTTACTTACACCAGTGCTTATACAAGACATCTGTATGGCTTCCATTAATTGCTGTATAGAAAAGTAATCATTTCAGTCACTTCTGTGATTGTATAAGAGAAGAATCAAATTATTAGTTCAATTTCTACCTTTTAAAAATTAACATTTTTTACTACAAGCATTATCTTGCAAAAATCGTACTACAGAACTAAGCAATTTGTATTTTAGCTTCTCAGTCCCCATCCAAAGAGATGCACCAAATTATACTCCTTTTTTTGCAAATTTTGTAACAAAAGAGAGTTTTTATTTCAGGAGTTCTGCATCCGGGTCACTATTCTAGTGAAACAAAGTAATTGCAGGTGGTCTCACAAGTCCTATGTCCAGCATCTCTTTAGTATGTAATATATCCCAATACTTGGAAGCACTTTAAAACTGCTGATCTAAAAGTGTAGTCACAACCAAAAATTTGGGGCCTGCTGTTGTAGTCCTTGACTATAATGTACCAGAATATTCCTCCAAAGAATTGTTCTTTAAAAATGCTAGTTTTAGCTTTTCAGGGATGTGTATATATATTAAAAAAGGAAGTATAGGTTATTGTGTTGTTTAATGAGCACCGGATGCAAACCAAAGTTCAGAGGTGCACCATCCCTTTTTCTGTGGCCAAATTTAGGGACTGTAACCAAATTTGTATAATGTATGGCTTCATATCCTTCCTCTAAGGTAAAAATATAATTGGAAGCAATCCATGGTATTGTCAATACCTTTTTAAGATCAGAACACGCACAATTTGTGATAGTAGCAGAAGCTAAAATAAAAGTAAACCCTCATATTTATTCACCTTCTCATTTATTTTTGGCTTTTGGTACATCTTCTACCTGAAACAGCACTTTTCTAAGGAATATTGATCTGTAATTATCACTTGGTCAGTAGCTCTCATTACGCTTGGAGGTGTTAGAAGTCAGCCTGTGAGGAGGGTCGGGAGGCTGGAACCGTTTGCTCATCTTTATGTGATCATGCAAAGCAATAAGGGAAAACAACCTTCAGTCAAGCAACAATATATTCAAAGGCACCTCTTTTGCCACCTCATAGATTTCCTGATGTCTGCCCACCTTCTGCTTTTTCCCTGCTGGAATTTGCCTTCTGTCCCTCCCCATCACTAGCCAAAAACATGGCAAAAGTGAACTTGTTTTCCATGTAAGGAGTCAAAGGAGACAACAGGAGACCCTGGGAAGCAATGGTGCTAGCAATATTTACCTCAGCGGCCTGGGAGTATTTGCTTATTTGGTCTTTCCTACTAAATTGCACTCTTCCTATGCTAGACAGCAGCCTTAGAATAGTAAATTGTGGAGTTAGTTCCTCTTGAGATCCATGAGACATTTCACACCTCTCAGAGTAGCTGAAAATCAGACGAGCAGGCACCTTTAAACTAATTACATGGAGTTTTTCAAGCCTTCTCCACATTCAGGGCAAGAATGTGGAGATTGATTCAAAATGACTGAGGTCTGTTCTCTTCTTGGGGCATCACAGGCTGAGAGCTGAGAGTGCCTCAATTCATTAACCTTACCTGCTTTATTGCCTTTTATTTCTTTGATTTAGTTCTCTATCATTTCCATCTCTGCCCCGTGCATCAGTTGTGTGGGGGGCAGCTCTTGTGAAGTTTTGACACTGGCTTCTCTCTGCTGCCACCCAGGCTGGGGCAGAGGGATCTGGGTGGGCAGCAGCAGGGCTTGGGGACCACAGGAGAATTACCCTACCTCAGGGAAGGGGGCAAAAACTGATGCTTGTGACTTTGAATTAAAGGCTGCATCTAATTTTGAGTTTTGAGGGCAACTGGAGAACTGTATCAGTTCTCCAATTGCTCCTGACAAAAGAGAAATTTTCCTGGGTTTATAGAACTTTCTTGTAAATGGTTGGATGGCAGAAACTTGGTTTGGTAGGAAGAGCACTTGAGTTGCCCATAGGTGGCTTTGGGATTGGTATTAAATGGGTTAGTAATTCCTCCTCTCATTGATAAATACTTTAATGCCTTCAATTCTACGGAGAGCAAAACAATGTTCTGCATTATTTTTTTCTACAAATGCTTCCTAGAACAATTATATCTCCTTGCTGTTATGTATGAAATGAGAAATGTCTGAGTTCTATCATCTGTTATTCAGAAATTATGGACCTGGGTTTTTTTCTGTTTTCTTTAGCCTCTCTAACATTAGAGGTCTAATGGGAATTCTTTTCCTAAATATGGTTATTTCCATATTCACCTGTTCATAGTCAGACACTCAGGATTCCATTTTGAAGCTAAGTTAGATTTTTGACTGCATGTATTTGTAGCTGCATCTAGTTGTGATTCTATTACGAATGTGCTTACTAGATGCCAAGTTAAAGTTTAGAAAAATGTATAGGAGTAATTATCTAAACACGATGTGAAACATTTTGCTTGAAAAAGTTGATAGTTTTCAAAGCCAACAAGAGGACTAATATGCTGCAGTGCTCTCTGTTCTTATGTAGCAAGCATGAAGGAGTAATAACAGTCCCTACAATAATGGAGACTCACAGAATAATGAATATTAAATTTTTTTCATACTTCTTTGCAGGTCTGACAGCAGCAGCTGCAGCAGCAGCAGCTGCCACCAATGCTGCCATAGCAGAAGCAATGAAAGTGAAAAAAATCAAATTGGAAGCTATGTCCAACTATCATGCAAATAATAACCAGCATGGAGCGGACTCTGAAAATGGAGATCTGAATTCAAGTGTTGGTAAGTTTCAGACGTGGCATTATTATATGTCCATTATACTAAGATACTTAATTAAAATGGTGATCTTTCTAAACTTCCTTCTGAAGTCCTTAATTTGGAGTAAAAAGTAGCACATTTGTTTTCCTTTTCTTAATATTTTTAGTTTTATTTTGTACCTGACCTTTACACCAGCTTTCAGTGTTGTTGTTACTATTACAAAAACATTCTTTTCTTCACAGGCTACTTTTGCAGACTCCAGTTAATATTTTCCATGAAAGAAAGTGGTTTGATTGCTTAGAGTTCATTTTTCAAAGTACAGGTGGAGTGACAGATGATGGTGTCAAAGTGAAATTTAACAATGTCTCCTGCTCAGTGTGCTGGGTATTGACTTTAGGTAATTCAGAACACAAGCTTGAAAGCAAAATATTTCATACTTTCATGTGCCCTGTGACAAAAGGAAAACATACATACACAATAAATTCTGCCATGCTCTGCAGTTCCTATCATATTTTATTTTAATAAACACGTTCTTAAAATGTAGTTAACATTTTTTCCATTTCTTAAGCAGCCATCAGCAACTCTTGTTCTTTTTCAAAAAAGAATTGTTTCAGTATACTTTATTCATTTGTTTGGACAATTTGTTTTGCTAAAGCATACTTCAAAGCTAGGGTAACTTTTTGTTGTTGTTGATTAAATCTTTAATCATCTGTGTGTGTCTGCTGTAAAATGTTTTGTTATGCCATTTCATTGTATTGGATCCTTTTATCATGTTGAGACAGTATTAACTCAGCAACAGAAATTCAATGACAGAGAGGTACGTTCAGAAGGCTGCAGGGAAGATGGGTGTATACTGGAATAAAATGGCTTCAAGTAGGCTTTTTTGGTTTTATTTTGGCCCTTTGTTTCGATTTTTTTGTTTGTTTGTTTTTTCATCTTCTAAATAAATTTGGAATGAATCTTAGAGGGTATGTGCTAGCCTTAACATAAATAAATACATGTTTGTGAACAGTGTTTCTGTACAGTTCAGTAGGCATTGGTAGGATATTATTTAGAAATAATATGAATTGCAGTTCAAAGAACAGGTTCACCTGGGCACATACTACTGTAAATAGCAACAATAAGTATGCATTTCTGCATAAGGAGATTATATGATTGGTTTTGTTTTCCTTTTAAATAAAGGCTTTAAACAAACCTCTATGATGGTGAAGAAAATAGTCTTAGATTGTGTGAGTACTCAGATACCAACATAGGCAGTTACCCAAAACAAGTGTAAAGATTGTTCTCTTGGAGAGAAAACAAGAGAGGGTAGAGAGCAAGTGTCTTTAAAATCTGGGAGGAGAAGATAGGTACAAATGAAGTGGAAGGATCAGGTGGCCTCTAGCACACTGGGAGAAAAGTGAAGTAATGAGACAGGGTGAAAAGTCTAAATACAAACTGAGAAGATAAAGAATGGGTACTGGAACTAGAAGGTAATTTAGATTTTCAGGCTTAGAATAATCCATTATGTGAAATAAAAAGTTCAAATACTGGTTTGTGAAACTGCTATTCTGCTTGGCAGTTCTAGTTGTAGACCACACGTGCATCCATGGGGATGGAAAAGTTAACAGGTATTCAACATCTAAGCCATGCAGAGTATTTGTAGAAGAGTGGATAGAGGGAATATCTCAGCTTCCTCTGAATAAAAAAGAAAAATATCTATTTTGAAATCATTGTTTTAGGCATAATTTAGATAATTAATATGCGCTTAGACAGCCTAATCATTTTCCCTATTTAAGAAAATACATTCTAGCTATTTTAGCAGGGCAAACTTAGTGAAGCAAGATTATTTATTGTCATTGTCAAAATTTCCTCTCAGCCCCTTAACTTACTTGTTAGCTTCAGTTAATTTCCCAATTTAACTGAATGAAGAATTGAGCTAATTTTGTTCAGAAAAAAATGTCTCTTCTGAGAAGAGTGAGTAGCTTTCCAGTTGTCTCCATTCCATGAAGAATGGTTCTGAAAATGCAGTTTTCTTGTTTGTGCATCTTGTCTTGAACTGCACTCTTCATACAGAGGATTTTTCAGAAACAATTTGCTTTTATTTGTTTGTTTTTATAATGAACCTTTTCTAATGTCCAGTGTTGGTCATGCATATGGAATCAGAGAAGTGACTCCTACTGCTACTAATGTCAGGGTATTATTAAGTTCATGAAGAGTTAAGTTCTTTGTTTATTAGTTGCATTTTTGAAAATTAGCACACTGTATTATCTTGACAAGAACTCATATTTCAAAGGTGTTGCTTTGTAGTAGGTGTGTACTCTTTCTTCTGCATTTTTTGAGGAGTGTGTTTATTTATGTATTTTCAAATAAATATTATCAAGTCTGTATACCATTAATATTTTAAATTATAGCTTGCTAGGCAAGAATATGAAATATTACATTACTGAATGTTGACAGGTGGAAAGAACAAAACAAAAGGAAACAATCTGATTTTAGTTTACAATTTAAATTAGGTTATGTGCCTGACCAAACTGAAAAGGAACAAACAATTCAACCAGGCTAAAAGCTTAACTGATTCATCTTAGCCCATATGTAGCAGGCATTATGGTGTGTGTGTGGATCGATCATCCTGTGGCTCCCATGCCTACATAAAGGTGGATAGGTAAAATAAGGACCCTTACTTTATTTATCTTATTGGCTTGTCAGGTTTACTTCCGAATTGTCTTGCTTTTTGGTTTTAATCAAATGCCTAATGTGAATTACAGAAGTAATTCTTGTAGTTGAACGCTGTATAATTATACAGGGCACTACACAAATTTATTAACTTGGTCCTTCGAAGCAATGGCCAAAAGGTTAGTGAGTGAAGGGAGTTAAAGGAAGCCAATGATATTAATAAGTTATTATTTTATATCTCTCAGTTTCGCTGCTAACCTTGAGCTTGCATCCTCCCACCAGAATTATCATTTTAGAAGGGGGGAAAAAAAGAAAAAAAAAGAAATTGCAGAGGAATCAGAGTGAGGTATTAGCACACTGAGTAAAATATATGGCTGCAACGCCTTTCTCCCCCATCCACAATCAATTGAATTCTTTTAGTTTAATATTTACTTGCTAAGATGAGATGCTAGTCTGCATGGTGATAAACAGTCTGCTACTGGCATCTGAAGGTGACCTGTCAGTTCATATGGACAAATCTCCTGCTTACTGAAATGTACAAAATAAATCATTAAAGCAGGCAGGTGCTCATTCCCAGATTTAAATCACCATAGATTTATGATTTGAATTAATGCTTCATTTGGTCATAGAAATAGATGCTGAGACAAATGATATGCAGGGGTTGGGGCTTCCATACTGTAGCCATCCTAATATTGATTACTGAGATGTCTTTGCAATCTCTTGTTTATATCAAGTACTGTCTTGTGACAGCTTGGCTGATATGAGCTACATTGCAGATAAGAAGGAAAAATGTCCCAGGTTCTTTTTAGTGGCAATTCTACATATAACATGCAGGGTAGATAAATTATTGGGGTTTTGTTTAAAAAATGAATTCCGTAGGGCAGGAAAGAAAAAAGAAAGATCATGCTATGTGTTGGGGATTTGTTTTTTTGTTGGATTTGGTGGTTTGGTTTCAGGGTTTTTTGTTTGTTTGGTTTTTGTTTCTTTGTTTTTGTTTTTGGTCTTTTTTTGTTTGGTTGATTGGTTTGGTTTAGTTTGTTTTAGTTTGGTTTGTTTTTTTTTAATTAATTGCATAATGAAAAGAAAGAGAGTGGCAAGGTCAAATTTTACATTTCCCTGACGAGATTCTACTCTTTGTCATATTAACATCTTGTGATATTACGATCAGTTGTAGGTTTACCATCTGATGCTCTGAAGCAATGGATAGGTAAAGCAGCTCAATCGTTTCCTTGCTGCTTAAGTACTTACTGCCCTGCTGTCCTACTTCATTAACCTGCAGCAGCAAAAGCCTTTGAAAATAAATACCTTTTAAAAGCTATTTTTGTGAGCTAGAGTTTGCTATCTATAACTTGGTAGGAAGTGAAGAACAGTCCGTATACTTTTGCTTCCCGAACATTTTATATAATGAAAACACTATACATACACTTTAGGGAATACTCAAAGGATTTGTTAAGACCTTTGCCACTTGCTAAAATATGACTCATAAAACTTGTAAACAACTATCAACAATAGTAAATTACTTGCTTAGTAGGAAATGAGTTCATATCTATTCAAAATGTGATCTCAAAACAGATGTCCCAAGAAAATGTCATTGTTTAAACTACATTCATACAAAAAAAATGCTATTATTTCTTTAAGGAAGTGAAGCAATCATGAAGACTTTGGTGTTCTTAATTTCTAAACACAGTTAGGAAATACAAGGCAACATTTTACACTTGGCTAGCATGTTAATCCATAAACAACCTCAAAATGTGTTGAAAATTAAGAGATTTTCTTGGCATGTTATGTTTCCTCTTCATCTGCATTATCTTGCAATATTTAAAATTATGAGACAAATAACAAGGCTTCCTGTGATATGTTGTTCAAAAGTAATGCTTGCTTGTATACTATTCTTTTTTTTAATCCAGAATCAGAGATAAAATGATTTAGGTGAAATTATTTTTCTCCGGTGACCTTGCCCAATAATAGAACAGTACAAAATGCAGTAATTTCCTTTTTCTAAACACACGTGTCTATTTTAAGAGAAAGAATTACTTTTATGGTTTCAGGAAAAAGTCTTGGAGACCTTGAAAAAGCAAATAAAAGGAAACAGAGAATGCAGGCCACTGAGCACAGCTCTGCAGTTGCACATCTGATTCTCTGCCTTGGCAATGTTAATGAACCTCAAATCCTCCCTATAATTAGATGAGGGAATTGCTTATATTTTCAAACAGATGATGCTGCTGTAATGAAACGATTGACAGGGAACTTAAAAGTGTCTACAGTAGTCATTTAGTTTCCGGGTTTTGGGTTTGGGGTTTTTTTTCCTTCT
>VYXF01012173.1:698690-702040 GCA_013397295.1 Polioptila caerulea | reverse complement strand
CTCTGTCTCTTTTTTTTTTATTGTTTTATTTTTTTTTTATGTAAAAGAAATTGGCTATAGATACAGGTCCTGGGAGAGGTAGTAATTTACACAGAATGCTATGACAGGTGTCTTTGTATAGCATGGAAATAAAATGGAAGACAGAGAATGATGGGCAGGTATGGCAAATTTTTGGGAGGGGGTGTCCTGTTCTTATTCTGCCTGGGTTCTTTAAAAGGGGCCGAGACTCAAGAGATGGATCCGGATTGAGTGCACAGCTGTAACTGCTGATGAGCTAATTGCTCCTTATCTCTCAGCCCCATTCATCTTCATTTTTTACCAATTACTGAGAATTATCTGTGTTCTCAGTTGGATATGAGAGTTAATCCTTTTTGGTTAAGCTGGCAGTACTGTGAGCAGATTCCAAATCATAGGGTAAAAAAGCCAGAGCAAGCTTGTTCTCAAACTCTCTCCAGTTCAATGACAGTATCACTAGTTCATAAGAATTTTTCTATTGTTTAACAGATTAAACACTGATTTATTTTTTTAAAATTTTTTTTACTATTATTAATATGCATTTTTCTCTTAGCGTAAACTGAATGTGTATATTCCTAGGTAGATGTGTTCCCTTTCTAAAAGTATTCACTTGCAAAAATGAAAATAAGATAAACATTAACTTGAGACCAGAAGGATTCTTTGCAGAATGTCAGTGTTTATTGTATGATACATAGCACTTCTTTTAATGACAAGACTGTTCATGCAACTTTGGCATCGTGGGACATAAGACAAATGCTTGTCAGTGACAGATATCTACTTTTGTAAATTTGTTTGAGATCTGTGGGTGAAAAGTGCTGTCTAGGTGCTTGCAAAAGCATAATCATACAGCCTTAAGGACAAATGTGCTATGTTGAGCACATCGTATTTCAAGCTAAAGAAATGCTTTCATAAAACTGTGCTTTGGGAACACACAGAACACCAGAAACAGATCATTTAGTTATAATCAGGTCACCACGCTTTTTTCTAGAATTTTGCTTGTCATGGGAAAAAAATCTTGCATCTTATAGCTAAAATGTAATGTTTGTCTGTCAACCAAGAATATAATTTCTCCATATCTGGTTCCCCAGCCTTTAATTGTGATAGTTAAATTTGCTAAACAAGGCAATGAACTGGTTGTTATAATCTGAGCATCAGTTAGTAAATTAGGGGAATTATAAGCAAAGATCCAGCATTTCATGTTGGAAGGTCAGTTGTGCTATAACAGTTCCCTCATCTAGATTAAATCTCCACTGTGAAGTTCATTGAAACAAATGCAGTCATTTGGATCTGAGTCACCTCTAGACTCAACAGACAACAGTGGGCAGTTGTAGGGGTGATCCATCTCATCCTGAAGTAGATGGCAAAAGTAGATCAGATAAATTGCGCCTTACAAGTGCTTAGTCATGCGACTACAGAGTTGTAGTTACATAAAGAAAGTTAAATGAATAGATCTCATTCTCAATGCATGCAATTAATATTTCCTGGTATAAGATTTGAAGATCTGAAGGAGGTAACAGGTCTTTTCCAAGACAGTGATACAGTCATGGCAAAATAGTGCTTGAGGCACAGTGAAATAGAACAGAAAAAGAAATAAATTTACTCTTCAGAAACAGTAGGTGAGAAGTTTAGCTATTCACTCAGAAAACTGTTTAGATATAAATATACTCACAAGTTTTTCTGATTGTGTGGATATATTGCTTCTGAAAAGAGTGATTTTACCTACCTGAAGCATACTAGAGCAGGCTTCTAAAAGTGCAGGAGCAAAAGCTTCTGGTGTGACATTTGTGCTTTGGGCTTGCTATTAAGCTGTATTGAGTTCATGGAAAAATCTAAATTAACAAGAATATCTTGTCAGCCAGATAAAAAAAAAAGGCTATTTATATTGTTTGATCACATTTACTTTATTTCCTGTTCCATGCAAGATAATCCTAATTGGATAAATAGTTGGATAATTTAATCTCCAACGTGATTTATTTTCAAAATGCATACTTTATTGTTATGGCCATTTTTTCTTTTTATTAGTGCCTTGTATGAAACTAATGAAATTGTTAAGCTTTCATTCAGTTTTGTTTCATTGTTCCTTCTTATCTGCAGTAGGCATTGTAAAACATGATATTATGGATAAATATTATCCACATTTTATATATATATATATACATAATGTGTATAATAATATACTTATGATATGAATATATCATAAATATTAATTAAAAGGNTATATATATACATAATGTGTATAATAATATACTTATGATATGAAACACTAAACTTTGGGGTTGTTAGTTCAGTTTTAGGAAATAAAGTCTCTGGTGGAATAAGCGACAAGTTAACATACCTGTCATACGAGAATTAAATTATCATCATGAAAATGTGTCTCTTTTCTGTGTTACAGACTTGTAAATATGCTATATTATGCATAAAAATATTTTGTCTGTAGTTATATTTATATTTAAGAAATGCAGAATTTTTTCATTTGTATTCAGGACAAAGGACTAAATAGAACTGCATTTATTTTTGGGACAATTAAAAATGTGCATCCTTTTCTGACTGGTGTGCATGTTTCAGAATGATGTGAACTAGGCAACAGATTTTTTTAGTGTTAAAGGTAACTTCATAATATTGAATCCTTGGGGGGTTTTGTTTAATCAGAATATCCTGGGGCAGGGGAGAAAGAAGTGTGCTTTCTACAGACTCGGACTGTATTTGCACACATAATATGCCTGCATGTGTCTGTGTTCAAAGGAACATTTTCAGAGTTTCTCCAGGTAATGAGAAAGGCAACCATAGGGTCCAAGTCAGGCATCTACTGTAAGAAAATTTCTTAAATTGAGCCTGTGCATGTAGAAAATTGCGTACTCTGGCAGTTCTTCAAAACCACATTTTATAGGTCCTTTCCCATCAGCAATGTCAGCGGGATGTACATGTAGATACATTGCCCTTGTCTCAGAGTTTGCATTCAAGTCTTAGAGCTTCAAGTTTTTATGATCAGGAAATCCATTAACACATCTGTGTGATAAAGCAGATAAATGAGGACCATATTGCTGCAAAAATCAGAATGGGAAGTAACTGCCTCTTTTATATGGCAAGAAGTAATGTGTACAGAAGAGGGAGGGAACAGGCGAGCAAGGGGAGGATGCAGTCCTGTGTGAGAGGCAGTAGGCAGTTTATCCTAGAGGTCAGAATTTCTTCTTGTTTCTTTTAAGCTCCTCATGTGACAATACAGACAAAGCATTGATCGTGCTCTGAGGTTGCATGTTAGTTATGGGCATCAAATTTTCTGTTTGCTGTTCACTGCCAATCCAGTTTATGTCTGAATATTCAAAGACTAGAACCAC
>VYXF01012173.1:686190-696190 GCA_013397295.1 Polioptila caerulea | reverse complement strand
ATGCTGCCATTGCCGGTGTCTTCTGTTGAAATGGAAGATCCAAACTGCAGGCATTGCATACCACAATGGCATGCAGGTTCTTTGGCTATTGAGACTATTGAGATGCTTGTGAAAATTTTTCACTAAGGACATTCTAGAGAAGACCTGATTCAAAAAGTGCACTTTAGTGCACAAAAGCGCTTTCTGTGACTTGTAATATTTTAGGTTTAGATTACACTCAAATGTTTTCTTATTTATTTATTTATTCTATGGTAGGACTGCAACTCCTATGCACAGATAGTAAATTTTTGTCTTAAATTTAATTTTGCTTCACTTTAGAGTGAAGCATACCTTTTAGAAGACAAGAGAGGCCTTCTCCAGAATACCTTTGATGTCAGTAGTTTGGCATGCTGAGCCATGTTGTCATGTATAATTTTAAACAAACAAACAAAACAAATTCTCTGCAATTTTCCCTCTCCAAAGCCTTCCTAATAGTTAGAGGACCCAAGTTTCTTAATAACACCAGGCTCATGTGTCATCTTCTCACATTTCATAATGCTGCCTCATCTCAGCAATCAGAACAGACTGAATTTCCAAGGTCGAGATATAAATGGATGAACTTCATTGTTAGACAGTTATGGAGCAATTTAAAAAACCCCTAACAAACACAAAACTTTCAGGTTGTAGTCTTGGATCAGGGGGACAAATGTTTAATATGCTTAATATCCTCAATATTCTGTAACTCATTTTTGGCTCAATACATAAACAGACTTGATTAAGTTATTTCGACAGAAATATTTTTATGATAGCAAACAAACTTAGCAGCAAGCATTTGACAGCATTATTTATTAATATGATAAATGAATTGTGAGATGTGTGATTGTGTGATGATGCATTCATTTAGTTGTCCCTTTTTTTCTTTTACTAATCTCTGTCATGTTGGATTTATAAATGGAACTGAGTGACCTTTGAAACTGTGATGGAAATGAAGAGATAAACACAACTTGAAAGGACAAACCAATTAATATAAATGTGTTACACATAAAGAACTGATTTCAATCAATTGCTATCTGTGTAAACCTTTGGGCACTTAGCTGAATGAAACAGAACAAACAGATTACGTGACATAGGGACAAAACATCTCTTTAACTCTTTTATTATGTAGTTGGGATATCATCCAAAATGTACAACAGGAAGAAGAAGGTGTCTGCTACATTGTGGTACAAAGTCCATTGAGAAGTTACAATCCTTAAAGATAAACTTTTTCTGATAATCAGAAAGCCCTTCTGATGGTGTTCTGCATTTTGATGAGTATTTAAAGGAGCCTCTATTTAATTTGTTTGCTATTTCCAGCAGTTTTAATTGAACTTCCAAAACACTTATGCAGTATGCTTTTAAAATGTCCTAATTCAGGAATTTCTAAATAACATATTCATTTCTTCTACAGTTGTCTGGTAATGATGAAAACATTTATCACCCTGAAATCAATACAAATGTCCTGGGCATCCTTGTTTAAGAAAATTAAAGCATCTCTCTCAACCTTTTTTTTTTTCTTCTTTTTTCTTTTTTTCCTAAAGAATGGAATCTTTTGTTACATGCATTTTAAACTACCTGCACATATTGTTCTCTTTATAGGCCTAATTAGAGAATGTGATCAATTTAATGTAAAGGTTTCAAAATACCGTCATTGATGCAAAACAAGGGAAAGAAAAAGATTAAAAAAAAAAAAAAGCAATACAAACTTGACATTTTAAAACACTTACATTTGAAAGACTTTTCACTACTAATTGATTTTTAAAAGAGTTCTATGGAAAAGTGAACTCAGAAATGTTTGGAAGTGCCTTGGCAGTGTGCCAGAACATTTAGTACAAAGCATAACTAGACAGTTTCTGAGGCCTTACTACAACTGAAAAGATATGTTCTTTGCTTTTCTTAATCTAATTTGGAATCCCAGCTGTACACTTACAGATTATGCTGGCTATTTTCAGTATCTTGTGGACATCTTTAAATGATCAGTTGGCACAAGACAACAACTTCCCTGCTGCCACAAACAGGGTTAGGCAACACAAGGATTTCAGTAGTGAAATTTTCATTAAATTTCCTAAAACAAGCTATAATAATGAATTGGTGTTTATTTCCTTATTTTAGGTGGCATTTTGATTGTATTTGTCTGCTAATGCTATTTTCTAGCTTGGATTGATTGGGCCAAAGTCTGTCATTTCTGTTTATCTTTAGGGACTTCACAGTTCTGAACGGAGTGAGAAGGACTGCAGACAATGCCTTATATTTCATAATAATTTTCTTTAAAATTACCTTTTAGCTCCAATGATATGACACTGTCTTTTTTATAACACTTTAGAGGTCTTTGTTAGTTGACTGAAGTTGAAACGAAAATCCTCCTTTTTTTTTTTTTTTTTTTTTTTTTTTTTTTTTTTTTTTTTTTTTTGTGGAGTGTGCACTTTGAAAACTTACATAGACAGCTGAAATATTAATGGAAATGACATCCATTCTGTTTTGGAAAAAGAGCAGACCAAATGATAACGAGTAACATTGACCAAAAGCAATTACTTTAAAAGGATACTGCTAAGTATCTGAGAAAAATGATTCCTTTGACTAGTTGTTTGTCAGGCCCTGTGTGGTTTTTATTGATTGCTCTTGAATATATAGCCCCCATGATTGAAAACGCTGCTGGTAATGTCCTTCTTTTTATCGTGCTGAGAGTATCTTATTGAGAATAATAAGAAAGAAATTTATACAGGAAACAAATACACATTGGAGCTTTAAATTAGCCAAAAGTGGTCTATAGATAACCTGTGATACTAATTTTCTAGCATGTCTCTTTTTCTAAAGCTAGTGTTTAGAATTAGATGACAAAAAAATCAGGTCTTAAAAGTTGCATATTAAGTATTTGTTTATTATGTGCTTTGTTTCCCCCCTTCTCTGTATCTGATCACCTCTGTGGAGCACTGTAATTCATCTTCTGCTATGAAATATACTGTTTGAAATGAATCATAGATAGGAATTGAGCTGGTACTATTTCTTACAGATGAATATTTTATCTGTGGAGCTAACTTTTTTTACTCCACAGTGGAAGATTTCATCTTAGTGTGAGTGGCTGACAACTTAAAATGCCACTGGTCTATTTAAATGGACACTTGATTAGCATGCTCAAGAGAATGAAGACAGACATAGGAATGGATTTAAGCAGCAGGCTGCAGTGTTACTGACAACACTGGCAAGGTTCTGGAGCAATAAAAATCTTCCCAGGCTCCCCAGCTACACAAGCCCCATAGAGGATGGAATAAAGTGTGTAGGACTCAGTCCTAGGCCTCAGTTCTTCTTTACAAGGTCTTTATGCCTCTCTTCTTGCTTCTTCCCACAGCAAGGCAACAGTTACCAAAGGCAGACATGCTTTTTCGAGTTATAAAAGTTTGCCAGCAAATCCTGTGTTTCATTTATATATCATATGCTTTACTAGCAGTCCTCCAAAGTTAAGAAGGAATAGCTAGGGCTTTGAATTACTTCCAGATTTTCCTGTCGATTGAACTAAAACTCCAAGATGCTTTAAAATCCATTAGACTCCAAAGGGAAAAAATCCTTCATGACTCCAGTAGTAATTGTTCAGTCAGTCCTGAGGCATCCCTAGGAAAACAAAAACCAACCTGACATCTCTAGTTCCCATGCCCCAGTTACATGGAGAGAGACTGACGAAGCAGATAAAAGCAGATAAAAGATCTGGATAGGAAAAGAACTACCCAGAAGTTTAAATTAACAAGTGGAAAGTTGGGAGCAATAAAAGACAGAGAGCTTTTGAAAGAAAAATCCATCTCTTTTCCACCAATAGTCTGTAGCTCTTGATCTACTTCCCTACCTTGAGGAGCAAAAGTAAGTATTACTATGGGTAATGTATCTTCTGCCTATTCTACAGAACTCCCCCAAAGTCTTCACTAGACATCTTCTTAAGGCAATTCCACAGGCCTCATGTCCAGAATAGTTGTATTAAATCTCTTATCCCTTGAATTGCCTTACTTCTTTTCTCCTAAACACTTCTATTACGTTAGGTCCAACATTTTTTCTGGTGATTGAGAAACCAGTATCTTTCCTTTTGGAATCCATGTAATACTTATTTGGTTCATTCTGACCTAGGAATCCCCATTCATTTTGTTTCCAGAGATGTACCACATCAAGACTCATGCAAATATACAGAATATGCAACTGTTTTTTAATGCAAATCAGATTTAGCAGTAATTTATTGATATGAAAGAGATTGCAGCTACTTTATTTGTCCACAAATGTGGCTTATGGAGTCCTGATGCCAGCGACAGAATTTAGCTTTGTGTGTAGTGCTCTCACAAACATGCTCAGTCACTTTTGGATGAAGTATTGTGTCATATGGATACTGTTGCTGGTTTACTTAATCAATTAACCTTAATGAGAGCCCCCTGGCCACACACAGGCTGTAGTCAGGTGTCTGTGCACTTGTAAGATTCCTATTGCAAATAATTTCTAATTTCTCTTTCTACATAAAGCTAGCCTGGGTGACCAGAGCTGAGCTAGGATTAGGTAAGGACCTGCTTTAGTTCTGAGTAGATGCTGAGGATAATCCTTCAGAATACAGGTAAGTGGTCCTGCAGGAATCATCTTAAGTGTGGCTGTTGGTACAACAGTGCTAAACAGATGTCACAGACATGGCAAAGAATAATGGTATTTGCAGTCTGTGCATTTTCCAAAATAGTATTTAAATTGCCCGTAATGATTATATAAATAGCTATATACAAAATCTAGGGGCCAGTAAAACTTGAAGTAGCTCGCACACAGCTTCCTTAGTACTCACACATATCAGAGGTGTCCCTGGCACAGACAGAACTGCTGCTGTACCAGTACAGAAATCAGGCTCTTACTGGAGTCTCTCAATCCTCATCTCTGTGATGCAAGCCTGAACTCCTTGGTGTACAGTTAGTTGAAACCTGGACTGGAGGAAGATACATGAAAGCAGCTCCTTATTAAAATCCAGAAGTGCCATCTAATGATTGGTAATGGTGAGAAGTGGTGGTGGGGGGAGAACTAAGGGAGAAAGAATGAGCAAAAGAAAGATCAGAATGAAGAAGTGCAAGTTAGTTAAAAACACTGTTGAGTATGCTTCTATTGTTTTGTGACTGGCCAACTCCTCTCTCATACTGCTCTTTGCTGTGAGGTTTGCATGGAAATGTACCCAGGACAGGTCAAGACTCAGGGTTATCTGTCCTTTGTTTATCTTTATATGGAGAAGCTGATTTGCCAAATAAACTAGGGATGAAATTAAACTTACTTTTATTTGCATTTTCTGAATTTTTTCATAGCCAGAACTGTATGTGTGACTTCACCTAGAACTGAATTTTTGGCTATGACATGCCGACTCCTGTTTCAGTACTGTAATATCTGCTACAATGTCACCACTTTCTTCCTGTTTTGCTGTTTGTCATGATAAAATGTTTACAGTGTCGTGTTTTTCCTCTGTCTCCCTTCATCATGCCTTGATAACTATTTTGGGAAAATAGAATGCTTTCCTATTGCACTAGTGGTACTGACAGATGTCAGTTTATCAGCTAGGCTGTGTAGAGCAAAGCCTGGCATTCTCGTAGCCACATCATTTTCGGCAAAATTCTACTTTCAGTTTTGAAAGAGACTTTGGTTTGTTTTTGTCATTACGTTCGCAGCTGAAATACAGCCAGGAAGAAGAACACAAAAAGTTGAAACTGATATCCAGCTTATGACAGATGGAAAACTTTAAGAGATGCAAGTGAGCTTGATAACCTGAGAAAGAGTGGAAAGCTGGAGAATCCAGACGCAAGTCTTCTTCTGCGCCAGTATCAGGATAAAAAGATTATTTGTACAGAACTCTCTTAGAGGCCAAGGGTTATTTTGCCAAATTATCTAGGGAGAACAGAGAAAAATAATTCAGGATTTACTGTTAAAAATAACCATCAATTTTTCATGAGTGATATTCTCTGCTATGAGTCATAGCTGCATGTGTTTGTATGGGAGTGGGAAAGTAGGGATGAAGAGTATTTTATAGACAATAGTATATTAATGTTGCCATGGATTTTGTGGCTGCTGCTGCAGAATTTAAGAGTTGTCACCATGGAATTTGTTTTGTTGTGTGCTGCAGAATAGGCAAAGGACCTGTGTGATGGTGACTTGCTGCAGTGGACATTAGCTCTGATTTTAGGACTTTAGATAGTAGTGGTGAAATTAATATTTTGTTTGCTAGCTAGAGGCAGTAGTCAGATGGTGATACTGCTGCTTTCCAGATTAAAGGGAAGTAATGGTGAAGTTAAGCAGTGAATGAAATCTTAAATATGTAAGAAATAGTAGGAGGTAATTTGTAACAAGGTTCTGTAAAAGGATCACCTTTTATCTATTAGTTATTTTATATTTAGGTAGAAATGTTCCATTTCCTATTCAAGTGGTGAGCAAGTTTTTCTTCAATTTTATCCATGATCATATTTAGATTATGTTGTTACCACTTGGAAGGTTATTGCAAAGTGTTGTTCCACTTTTGTGCTGTAACATTATGAAAAATTAGGTGGAAATTAGTTATATAGTTTATATGGGCAGGATTGTAAAGACTAGTATATAGCTAATCTTTTTAGAACATCTGCATTTTACAAAATGAATCTGTGTCTCTGACTTTTACCAAGATTCCCCATCCTTCCCAGTAGTCATTGACAGTTTATTTTAAAACAAAGGCTGTAATGAGGAGGGTTTTCATTTCTTTTCCACAGTCATCATCCAAAATAGTTATAGCTGTTAAAAATTGGTCTTAGTGTTATTCAGATCACATAAGACTTCCTTTAATTGGCCCTTAATAAGCTTGGTTTAACTGGGATTTAAAGAAAGAACAGTGGTCATTAACATTAGCCAGATTAAGACTCTGTTAATTACCACTGAAAGATAAAGTAATATGCAAAGATGGGGTCTAAAATATTCTTGCACTTAAGCACCCAAGGAAGTTGAGAAATTTCTTGCTAACTGAAATGAGTAAGTCAATAGCTCTTTCTCTCCAATGCTTAAAAAGACAGAAGAGAGTGAGAGTACAATTACTAAATTTAAATACTCTGACTTAATTAGTACTGTGTGTACAGATATACCTTCTATTTTGTTGGGTTTTTTTCTATCACTCAAACATAATTGATGATGTGTTTCAAGTTTTTGATAAACTCTGCAAGAATGTATCATTTTCTGGTTTTTAATCTTTTGTACAGGCAAACATAGTCTAATATACATATATTAATATACTGATGTTTAGGCTTTATATATGAATATCAGTATACATGTATACATCAATGTGCTTATTAATCCATGTTTATAAATAAATAAAATATATAAATATATGTCACATATATATATATATATATATATAAAACACCCTTTTAAGTAGAGAATACTTTTTTTATTGCAGAGTAGCAATAGAATCAAAATTTTTCAAGCGTTGTAAGCAAAATGTTAAGAAGATGTATCCTTATATTAATGGCATTTTTGTGATGTCACTATAAATAGTTTAAAGCATTCCTAAGTCATGACAGTCTCTCAAGTATCAGTATGACATAGTATTTCCACTTTGCAGTGGACTTGTGGTGAATTTGTCAGGGTGTCCTATCAATCACAGCACCCATCAAAGGAAAGTTCCAGAAACTGACAGCGGGCAGATATAGAATCATCTTCTTCTGTGCATGAATAGTTTCTGACTAGTCTTCATCAGTCAGCAAGGATTCAGCAAGGATTTATCATCTGAAATGAAAAATTTTTAATCTCATATAGCTGTTTCTTATATTTAATGTAATGAGAGCTTTTCCCCACTGCGATACTAAGTGATAAGTTCTGGTTTAAACAAACTGCTGTTCTCAATTATTTCCATCTGTATGATTATAAATATTTTAAAAACAAGTAATTCTGTCTCTTCCAGAAAGTGATATGTGCTGATATGTTGTATATCAGTTTCATGGAATATTTTCACATTCTTGTATAGTGAGAAGGACTAACAGTTGTGCCAAGCTTACTGTTACGTATTCTCATATATTAATGATTTTTTTCAACTTCCATCTCTCTAAATAGACTGGTGATCTTAATTTAGAAAAAGGCACTGGTTATATATTTTCTACATTTTATTTCTACTACTTTATTTAATCAATTTTCTTCAAATAGCCTCCACAATGAGCACTTGCTCAACAGCCTCTCTCTGTGACATTTATTTTCTTTGAAGATACAGTCACATTACATATATTCAGTTAGGAAAAAACTAGGAAAACTAGGATCAGTAGGAAAAATAAATCTACATGTTTCATTTAACTCCATTTAGTACTCAGATGCTGGAGTATGCTAGTCTAGAACTTTCTTTTTATAATTGTTTATTAACAGTGTAGTTAGTTAAAGAATGTGTTTTTTAATGATAAATTATGATATATCACTACAACACGTTGTGGTTTTCTGTTTAAAATTTTATGTAATTTGTATTATATCTCCACATTTTCAGTTACCAGATAATAAACCCATGATATTCCAGATGAATAGTAATATTTTCTAAATCAAATAAATCAAATCTCCATTGTTTCATTAGTTTCTAAAGACTATGTGTATAACATTTAAGAATTAAGTAAGTAAATTTAAAAGATCATATAGCTATGCAAACATACTTGATATCTTTTTATATACATCCTTTAGTTAAATTAATCCCTCAATTTAATAAATTCTTTAAATTATTTTGAAGACTGGGTTCTCATATTTGGAACCCTGAGTTGAGGATGGGTGGCAGATGAGAGGGTTAATCCATAAGTCATGTCTTATGATGTACTTTTTGAATATAGAGCACCTGCAAATGCAAAAGAAATTTCTCACCCATTCATACAGAAACTGCTGCTTTTAGAAGACTCAGTCCCATGTGGACATTCTTGTCCTCCCAAGGGTGCACCTGACACCTCCTGTGCATTCTTTCATGTACATATTTCTCAGATGATAACCATGGGCCATGAAATCTGGCTTTTAAAATAACAGGAACTGTGTTAACAAAAGAACTTAACAAAGTTATTGTCTCAAATAAAATAATTGAAAAACAGGGCCAAAGGGGAAGAAATACGCTTTAATCGATAGGCTATTTTTACATGTGAATGAAAATTTGGATCCATTCTGTTGGATGAGATATAAACATTATTAGCCTAAATCCAGTCAGCCTCAATCCTTTATTAAATGCAGGTTTACTCTTTGTAGGCTGTGCAATATTCTCTATTAAATTTCTCATTCATCAGTTCTTGCCAAAGCTGGCTGGCATTTTGTCATTGTACCCTGAATACTCGGGTGCAGAGTGCAGCCTTTGCTATGGAGCTGTCTGTGCTCCCTGAGGACTACTTCCACTATTTACATACGGGAATGAGGAAGGAATCAAGATAAGATCTTGCCTGCAGACCAAGAAAGTTTTAGAGAAACTTTGCATGCCGCTGCTTGCTGCTGCTTTTATGGCAGAAGAGAAACTGAGAACAATCTTTGTAGGTGAGCTTTGGGAGCTTGTTAGTTTGCCCTAAATGTAGAGGCTTTGGCTCACCAAACTTTTGGGGGAATCCAGTGCCAAACATGTAACCTGTCTACTTGCCTTACGTTTTTCAGAAGAGTTTAAGGTATTTTCCAGCATAAAAAGATAACTGTGCTTTGTCAGCTTAAGATTTTCCAAACGGTGGAAACAAGTTGACGTGTGTAATTAACTTGTAAAGAATGTATAAGCAAACTTTTTTCCTCTTGGGCCTCAAACTGCAGTACAATCAATTGATTCTTTGTACTCTATATGGAGCATTTGGCTAGTGATAATTCATAATAGTCATTAAAATTAACAGTTTCACTGTCATGGTGAGTGGAATAATCCTTCAAATAGAACAGTGTAGTGAGACAACTTTTCCTAAAATGTGCAAAATGATACCATTGAAAAAGAACTGATTTGGATAACTTAAATACTAAAAACAAAGAATAAAATAAAAATAATTCTTACCAAAAAAAA
>VYXF01012173.1:661638-686164 GCA_013397295.1 Polioptila caerulea | reverse complement strand
AAAAAAAAAAAAACAAAAAAAAAACCCACCTTAAAAAGGACCTCCTCAAATATTCCTCTTCACATTTTCTTCTTTCCAATCTCCATGGTAAATACCTCAAGCACTTGCCAGTGTACTCCTTCAATGAAGAGCAAAGCTGAAATCTGTCACAAATCATACCTAGCTGCCAGAGAAATTCAAATTGCTGTAAGCACAAGTGCCAGGGGAGCTCTTACAGCGATGCTGAAACCATAATGCAACATTCACAACGAGATCATTGCATCATAATCTCCTCCTGAATGTGACTCCCTTTGTGTGTCAGGTGTTTGCATGTCAGAGGGAGAAGAAGAAAGGGGATTGTGAGTTTAGCACAATCTGTTGTTGTGTATTAAAGTTTGGGGTTTTTATAATATTAAAAGTGACCTGTTTTTATGTAGGATATTCCAAAGACTTCAGAGCTAAACTGCTGCCCTCTAATCCCCTCAATACAAAACACTTTTGTTAGGAATATTCCTGTTTTCATTTCAGACAAGCTAGTTACTTGGAATTTTCTCTAAGCTTATAAGCTTACAAAAGTTAATATATATTAAAAATAATATCTATTTTCAGTATATGCATCACAACTATTTTAATTTCCTAAGTGCACAATCAATATTTAAATGAAGAATATTTGATTCTTTCTCAGCTGTATCAGCTTTTGAGCAGAGTAAGTTTATGAAAATGCACAGAAGGCTTTTTTTTTTTTTCCCAGATTTACAGCAGCATAAGTGAAAGGAGAATCAGGGACATATATTACAAGATTTCATTTACATTATTTAAACATCCATCAGACCTGCCTTTATTTCATGCAGTCATGCTCACAAAGTATATGGAGGTTGTTTTGGGTATTTTTGAGAGCTTATCAATATAATCTAAGACCTGAATGTGTGTCTTCAAAAAAACCTCAAGATACAGTGACATTAATAGTGAAGAAAGCTGGCAGCAGGTTGATTCAGAAATGTGAGTAAAGCTGAACATCGAGTGAACATACCTCTCACTTGACTGCCACCCAATAGTATTTTAATCATTAATTTTGGCTACAAGAAAATATGTTTGATTCACTGTGTTATGCAACTGAAAACCATTTAGAATTAATGGTAAGAGTAAGACTATGGATGAGTATATAGATAATTGAACCAAAACACCAAAATTTCACTTCAGTAATCCTTTTACGTAATTCCTTGTACTGCTTTTGTGATAGAAATATAATGAAAATATAAAAAAAAAGGGAGAAAAAATTGCTTGATATCAGTCCTGTTTAACTTCTCTAACTTCATAAAGTGCTGAAGTTTGGAATCTAGTTATCCACAGTTAAGAAAGAGATAGATATCCCCAGTGTGGGATGATGTTTATGTGAGTTTCTGGGTACAGCTGACTCCCCACTGACTGTACAGGGCATGGGGCAGTTGGTATTTTACACTGAACATTTCAGTTAAGTGGATTTAGATGCAAACATTTCATAGCTGAGTTGTGCATCCAGTACCAGGAAAATGATTAGGCAGGGCTGATTTGGTTGGTATCTGTATTATTTACTGTTCAGCTATCAGAAAAAAATTTAAAAACAATAAAACAAAAAAAAAGAAAAATAAATGGTCAATAAATGTATTGTAGAAGATTAACTATGTCTGCATAGGCTGTTTTCAGACCTGTGATCTGTAGGGCAGAATTCAGCACATACCTTGCTTGATGCGTGGCATTGGGCACAGAGCAAGAAGCCACTGTAAGTTCCCCCAAGTTGGGTGGTGTGAGCTCAGAGCTAGTGATCTAGTCAATAAAGCATGTCTGAGGAAATATGGTCAATATGAGTGACTCAAACCTCTTTTGCCCATCTCCTGTGACAGCATGTTATTTTCCAATCTGGAAGGACCTCTTTCTGTGTTTTATCCATGTTTTTTACTACAATCCATTTAAAATGTAAAATATGGAACTATACCTTGAAATGCCTCTTTGTTTTTAGCTTAACAGAGTAGATGGCTATCATCAGGAGTGCAGCTGATGGGGAGTTTAAGGGTAATTTAAGTATTTAAGTCCCCAAGTACGATCTTAAAATCCTGCCAGTCCCTTTACAAGTCTATGAAGGTCTGGGACAGCCCAGAGGAATGGAGGTCCTGTTCAAAACTGCTGGGTGCTTAAGACCTAGACTGAGAATCATAATAGTTCTGAGTTTTTATTGTTGTTGATATTACTATCCTATCTAGCTTAGGTCCACACTTCTTTTTTTAATTTTTTTTTACATTTTTTAATTTTTTTATTTTCTTCTTCTTTGAGTTCTGTGGATCCCTTTCTTTCTGTGCATTGTTTTGTTGCCTTCAGTTCCTTTATGTCTGCTGGCTAAAAATTAGGTATTGTGGTATAACTGTGCCTTTTCTTAGACCTGAGGATAAATGCCAAAGAGCAATGATGGAAAGAAGAGAGAAAGAGAATAAATAGTTCTGCATGCCACTGAAACTGCATAGGGAATTTAGGTAGGCAGAATGCAATTATGCATTTGGAATATAGCCAGGACATATGGGTTAACACATGTACTCCTGTGAAAAGTGCCATGGGATATTTAATGACTGTAAGTTGTCAGAACTCAGTTTTATATCTCATCTGAAAGACAGCACCACCAGCCGCATGATGTCCCTTCACACCATGCTGAAGCAGCTCCTTGCTATGGACCCGGAGGGAGGGAGGGAGGGAGAGAAGTGGTGTCTTCTAAATCTCCACTTCCATTTCTTGCTGCATTTGGGCTTTCTTGAAAGATTTATTTTAAAAGATTAATCAAGCCCAGCTTTCTTACCTAATGAGCTCCAGTAAGTTCACTATCCAAATCTGAATATGAGTAAATTGCCTTAGCCAGAAGTGGCTTGCTCTAAGATAATGCTTTACCACACATTTCTTTGGATGGAGCCGTGCAAACCCTTCTGGGCTGGCCACCTTTGGAAAACCTCTTATGAGTGTAAAAGTCTTGCTCAAAGTGGAGTAGTGCAAGTGTGTAGTAAAAAACATAAGCATGTTAGCAAAATCTTTTTTGTTTGTCAAATTATTATGGCATGGTAAAAGAAATAAAAATGAAGAGGCTGTATGTCAGCTATTGTATATGTTCAAAACATAAGGAATCTTAAGAAACTGTTATGCAGGATGGTTTAGGTCTACTATCTATTTAATCTATTTATAAGCAATGTATTTTTGTGGCACTCAAAGCATAAGAACAGGCATTGCAATGTCATCTGACTGCTGCTAATTTAATTGTTATGAACTTCTGCAGTCCTAACTGTATTTAGAGTGCCCCAAACTTCTATTATAAACTATTATAATTTGGGTGGGTTTGATTATAGTAATTGTTGAAACATACCCCAGGCTGTACAGTTGATGTGCAGATTGGTGGATTCTTCTCTCTGTAGGCTGTTAATGACAGATAATTTTAATTTTTCCTTTTTAGCAAGGGCTGCTCAAAGTTGTGCTTTCTGCCCTTAATTGATGGGCTTATTTAATGAGGCTCTATGGCAGAAAACAGTGTACACCAATTTACTGAAGTTTGAGCATTCAATATAATCTATATTAGTAGTGTTTATCATGTTGGTCTGCTGATGGGAGCTTCTTTACAGGACACATCGTAAAGGGCTGGATTTCACAGATAAAGCAGCCTTTGTGATTATTGAATAAATAAATGCATTTAGTCCCCACATTACGCCATTTTTTAGGCAGCTTTGTCCCCTCCTGCAGAGCATTGATGCTGTTTGTCTTTGCAGTTGGGACTTTCTTTTTGATGTGGTGATTGAATGGAGCTCACCAATCATTTGTTCAGCTGTGTAAGCCCACTAATTTCCCAAAGTTAATCATAAGAGTGTGTATGGTTGAGATAATTGAGCTGGTTGCCATACTCAGATATAATTCTGCAGACAAACTCTTGATACAAAAGTCATGAAATTGCAATGTGAAAGGAAAGCATTTTAAGGGCAAGTGTTCAGAATATTGTAAAGACTTCCCTGTTTTATATATTTGTTTCAGTTTTGGCATAAAAGAGGCTATCTTGCCCATTTTCTCTAGAAAAGACATGACAGTATAGCTATTACCCACTTGGAATAGTAAGTTTCTTGTTCTAAACTATGAGAATAGCAGAATCAAAATATAACAAAAATAAAATAGAGATAGGTGCAAAGGTAATATCTTAGAACCAGTGACACATCTAGCATGAGAGCTTGTTAAGAATCCATACATTCTTAGAATTTGTTAAAGTACCAGTAACTTATGTGGTATAATTTTTTCTTGAAAACGCTCTGTAAAGGAACAAAAACAAATTGCTTTTGATTTGAAAGGCTATACTATTTCTGCAATTGCAAGCTGTATAAAACAATTCTTGAGAATGCAAGAAGAAATCTTATTTCCTGTAATAAAATTACAGGATTTTGCATTATAACCAAAGAAGAGTAGATGAAAAATCTATAATGTTTCTTAAATATTCTGCAAGCTATGGAATATGCTGTGAGTCTTACCAGACCAGAGCTAGCAAAAAAGTTGCATTTTTGGTATGCTTCATTAACTGTTTGCATACAAGACAAAAGTGCTTTCTGATGAAGTGTAAAACCAACTTGGGACCAATTTTCCACAACATAAATTCAACATTCATTCCATCCCCTGATATTCTTAGATTCAAACAGCTAGGGAGGTTTTATGTCTTATCTTTTATCAATAATTATTTTTAATTCTACAATTTTGGATTATTCAGCCAAATGTAATAAGCTCAAGTTGATTTCATACTGTGATGATTGCTGTTAAAGACATGTTGGTTTCTAGAGTACTGTGATTAGTCTCGTTATGTGTGTTTTTAAGCAGTTATTTGAAATTTTGTATTATGGATATCTCTGACTAGAGTTATTTCTCTAGGTTTTATAACTAGGGAAATGCAGGCATGTATCCTTTCAAGGATGAATTTAAGATTGCACCTTTTAAATGTTTTGATTTTTTTTTTTTCCCATTTGTGGAGTTGAACTGATAGTATGGTTGTAATGTGTATTTTAGTGAAGTGGGAAGGGCCCTTTCAGATTTGGTATTGCACATCTGTGAAAATGATTTGTTGTGATAATGTATTTAATGCTTCTGCACATGATTTGAATTTCTGTTGAATTCTGTGTGGTCTCAATTTTTCTCTTGAAGCTTGGCTAGTGATGTGCTATCTTTGTATCTTCCTATAAACTATCGGGTATTTACTAAATGAAGTTTATTTAACTTGTATTGTAGAGCAATTTAGCTATGCAGAGGAGTCACTAGACTCCACTGAGGTGAGAGGGTACATGACAAATGTAGAGTGCATTAATGTGTACAAAATAACTGGAATGACAGGAACTTTGCCTGACATGAAGGTTTACAAGTTATCCTTAATCACTTCCAACTTGGATAGGGAAATATTGCAATTTTCTGTTTAGCTTTATGTGGGCTTATTTTATTGAAGTAATTTGCTTGCAGTAGAGAAAGAGAAATAATAGTCCTGTGGAAGTTTATTAATAAGGGGAGGGAAAGAGTGCTCTGGTGATCCCCTACTTGCATAGGCTACCCTGTAGACTACTGAGAGACCTCACTATAATCCTGGTAAACCTTTCATAGTTAACACCAAGCTGCAAACTGTCTTTATTCAATCATTTTTTAAGGTTTGTTTTGTTTTCCAGCTCTTGCTTACTTAAAGTGAGGAAAATCCAATAAAACGCTAGAAAGGACCTTTTTTTCTTTTTTTCTTTTTTTCTTTTTTTCTTTTTTTCTTTTTTTCTTTTTTTCTTTTTTTCTTTTTTTCTTTTTTACCTCTACAGTTATTCTCATATGTATTTTCTGTCTTTTGGGAAATGTTCAGGTAGATAAAGATGTGGACAGATTGTTGATGGACAGGCGGAAGGGATCCTGAAGAAAACTGAGTTCTGAGATCAGAAGAAGTTGAGCATAATTGCCTTATATGCAATATTTGACCCCATGTACAGCCTCACATATGCGTTGAATTAATGCAAAGTCGTTGCTGAATACAACCACTGAATAAATGCTTTAGAGCCTATTAACTATGTCATTCTGTTGGAGTTTTGTGCTAATTTCTTTCCACATGTTTAAGCCCATCATGGCTTTTTTTTTTTTTTTTTTCAAATACTGTGCTCAGTCCTTTACTATGTGTGCTTTAAGCGTAGGAAATGTTAGCACGTCTGAAGTAACATCTGCTCTGTCTTTTTGTTGCTGGGTTCATGGTATAATTAGCTCTATATTTCACCAAATACAATTTTGCTCCCATGGTGGATTGAGCAGAATGAAGAAAACATAAATAATTGCAGATTAGAGAAACAGAAGGGAAAGTGGGTGTAGGTGGCTTTGATGGAAAAAAGGGTTAAGGAGAATAGAAGGTCAACTCATTATAGGACATAACATTGTTATAATTATACTGGAGTATACTTCAGTTTTTCACATCTGAAGTATGTAATTTTCTTGTTTAATTCCACCTAGTTTTGCTAAAAGGAAAGGTGTTTTAAAAATAGAAACTTTATTCTAGGTTATATGCATTTAAAAATTCTAAATTATGTGTAAGCTTAAATGAGCAAGCACTCCTAGACTAGGGCATGATGTTTTTTATTAGCAGAAGATTGCAGTGTACAAATCACGCTTTCCTGGACAATGCAATGAAGATTATCTAAATATTACAAGAGAGAAGTGTTCCATGCAGGCTTTTTGGGTAGGCATTATGCAGCTTGCTTCAGAGTTTCCAACTCTCTGACTATTCTCCGTTGTGAGATTACTTCCAGCAAGAAAGTCATCAACAACTTGATGCAGTACAGGTACCTTGTACCATTTGGAATGCCTTTGGGCATTCCTCTTGGCTTCCAGCTTCCAGTCCTGAATGGCTGTGTATGTGCATATATATACATCTTGTACATTTGAGTTTAGGTTTGCAGCTTGGTATAAATCTCTTCTGCTCATTTACAACACTTCTTCCATAAGCAGTAAGAGCTTAGACTTTTTAATCAATATGTTTAAAAAACCCATTCAATTCTCATTGATACAGAAAATAAATAATCTTAAAATTAGTTGGTTATTCATAGTTTAGACTCACATAAAGGATTTCTGACTTCCTCTTCTTGACAATTTTTCTTGTATTTTTTGCCTGTTCCTACTTAATTAAACTTTCTTTATTTGAAACTTAAAAAAAAAAAAAAGTTCTGTCCATACTCTAGGGTAGGAGATAAATTGAAATTTGAATGTTATAGTAGGTCATGCTGAGGTAAGAAACACAAGATTTAACATCTAAGGTTAAATCATCATGAGGTACAGTGATCTCAGTTGTCACTGCTTTTGTGTAAGCAGCTTTGTTAGAGTTAACTATTTCTGGTACCATTATAATATTGATTATTGTAATCTTCAAAGAATAGTATAGAACAAGTAATAGGGCTACTGGTACAAGAAAATGTAATTTTCCTCCTTTTTTGCTTTCAGACTACAAACAATAAATCATTATGTTCAAGAGACAATAAAGCACCAACTGGGTGCTGGTATAATTCCTATCAGGGGAGGTCTTCAGTAGCTTTCTAAAACAAAGTAATTAGAGAAGGAGTTCTTTTATAAAAAAAAGGATTATTTTTGTATATCTCTTGTGTTCTTACAGGTGTTAGAGTAGAGTAAAAAAGATTGTATTCTACTTCCATTTTACATCAGAGACATAAAAGTTATAAATCAGCTACAACAATTACAAAACACACAAAGAAAAATCCCAAGTGCAACAAGAATTTAGACATAAATGGCTTCATTGTACTGATGAAGGTTACAGTTGTTTAGTGGGAAAAGAAAATAATAGGAATCATAGCACATAAATGAAAGAAAAGGATGTCTTGGGAGGGGAATGGGGAAATGTTTCCTTAATAAAGTCAACATACAGAAATAAAACCAACATCTGCTCCTCGTTTCTCTATTTGATTTCACTTTTAATTACAGAACTTCATGGTTGAGGCAATTTTAGTTGATTTTCAGCTTTTCCTTTTTTGTGTCTGGAGCTACTGACCAAGTTCTAGAGGCACTGGATGTGTGTTTGTGCTTTTTTTTCCATGTCTTTGAATAATACTGCCTAACCATGGACCTCGTTTGCCTTTTGAAGGAATATCTCCTGAGGTTTCCTGGCTTTTGTATTGTCCAACTAGTAAGCTTCAGCTCAGTGGCTCCTGTTGTTGGATATGGTACATAAGGGAGGTTATGGAAAAGGTTTAACACCTCTGTTTTCAGGCTTCTCTGTTCACCCTCTGAGTGTCTTTAGATTTCTCACTTGGTAAATGATTCTTCTAGGCCTTTATAAATGGGCACAGGCTATTTATGTAAGCATGCAGAGGTGGGATCCCATCCCATGTAGAGATGGGATGAGCTGGAGGAGATTCAGCCAGGGCTCAACTGGGTACTTCTGTGATCACAAGCAGAATTTGCCCTACATGCAGGAGCCACCTTTAACATGTGATTAATTGTTCTGTCATGGAGAGATAGATATATTACTGGCTTTACAAAATAGCATTGTAATACAGCTTCAATCTGACGTACTAATTGATTAATAGATAGGTGAGTTTTGCTGGTTCGTCAGCCAAAAATAATTATACCATGAGCACTGTTGGGGTATGACTGCAGTGATTTGAATAAGGAAAATTACTTGTTGTAGGCTTCTGTGTAGTTAAGAAACTTGTGTTGAACAGGTGAAGATTAATATACTTGCAGGATTTATACTCAAGGATATTAGTGCAAAGCTGCATAGACTAAGGATGTTTAGATAATTGTGTTAAATTCTGAAAACTTGGTAGTTCTTTGCAATCATAAACTCTCTTGTAAAGTTAATTTCATGCAATAGCCATTTGCAAAATCCCCCAAATGATTTTTGTAATATTCTATATTTCTGAGCAAAATATCCTCAAAACCATATACAAAATTTCTATGTGGATTTCTGAAAGAGTATTTTTACAATATTGTACTCTTTCATATTCCCTAACTGATAAAATTTAACTGAAAAATAGCTGGCATAGTCTTGCATATTTTAATTTTTGATTATGCTGAATAACCTGTATGTTGATATTTGCAGTATACATGCTTACATTGTTCATCAAAGCTGTGTGAGAGATCAAGTTCTGAAGGATATCTGTGCATTGACTCCACTTTTCAGTGTAGCAGACATGATGTAGAAAGAGATATAGACTTTAGGAGACTTTCATGACTAACTTTGCCCTTTGAAATGTAGTAGATTCAGGGACTTTATAATCTGCTTTTTTAGGGCCACGCTACGACACCTGTCTTGTGAGAGCTGTCTAAATTATATTGCTGTGACTGCTCTTGATAAAAACTATAGTCACTGGCCAAAGCAACACCTTTAATTACTCAGGATTACTAAAAAGCATCTTCTCATCATACATGCTGTAGAGTCAGCTGTTCCAATAAATGATTTTTATGGTTTTGAGAAGTTGCTTCACTAAACCTTGACCCAGTGTGCTATATAACTAACTGATTTACATGGAAGTTCTGGAGGTTACTTCTCACTACTCATGTATTACACATGGGTTAGTTGCCTTTTTGATCTCCATTAATATTGTGCACTCAAAAATGTTCTTCAACTTTATGATTGGGTATTTTCTCCATTTATTATTTATTGTATGCTACTATTCCATGGTAACTCCCTCACTGTATTATATCATATACATCTTACAGCAAATATCACTGAGCTGTGATCACATGTTCATGATGGGTTTAGAACACAGTATTATTAATCATTCAAACCGTGTGTTGTGGCATGTTTTAATTCTTTATGTCTGTCTCATTAAGTGACCTTTTAGATGTAAGGAATAATAATTTTTTTTCTACTATTAGTGTAAGGCAGGTGTTACAGTAAGGCTGCAACCCCACTCACGGGGCTTCTCTGACTGGAAGATAAAAATAGAGGCTTTTTATGGAGTTCTGTTTGCTGTGGTATTTTAATGTTGCCCTGAAAAGTCTTCCTATGCAACCATGGATACCAGCTTCTGTGCCCATTACTTGTCTGCAGTAGATGTATGTTGCATCTTGGCTACAAGAGGAGAAGAAACATTCTGCTCACTCTGTGGTTAACTGAGCCATCTCTCCTGGCCTCAGCTCTTCCTGATATTCTATTTTAATTGGCTATTATGGATTATTTAATTAATGATTGGGTCCCAAACTGATCCACATTTCATCTTTAATTTAGAAGTTTGAATTTGTATTTGTTTGTTTAATGAGTTTGCTTTGTTTTAACTCACTGACAATTAATTGGACAGCCCAGGTCAGACTACTGGCAGTGTTTTTTTCTCTGTGTGATCTCATTCTTACTCGCTGTCTGAGGCCTCTTTCTGCCTGGGCATGGAGGGAAAGGTATGCCCTCCAGCATGACATAAAGCCTGAACCATTTCAAGATGGCTGTTTGAGATTGAATGTAGAAGATTTCAGCAGATGGCTTCTAATTACTTGAGATATGCCAAAGTGCTGAAAGGAGCATTTGTATCTTCAAACCTAAGGGGTAGCTGTACCTGACACGATGTGAGTGGCATGTGCATTAATGTACCCACGTCAGCATTTATTCCATCTACAGTTTCTGCCATGAGCTTTATCACAGATAATTGTCTATGATATAAATGGAACTTCCTTGAGTATTGTTGTAATAGAGCTATAACTAATAAACCTATTACAGAAAGTAGAAGAAAATCCTATGCTTTTTAATGGAAAGTAGAAATAAAGCCACAATCTATATTCATAATCATTTTATTGAGAAAGCTATGGAAACTTTGAATTAAAACTATCATTTTGACCTTTTAGTTGAGTTTATAGGCAAGGCTCTTTCTATGATAGCGAGCAATTTCTTTAAGACGCAGGGAAATTACTGTTACATTAGTTGCATAAAATAATTGAGAATTTTGAGAGAGAGATATGTCATGCTCACCTTACTCACACTGTTAGTCTCAGCAAGGTCAAGGGACTAATTGTGGACCCAGCCTGCCCTAAGCCAGTTGCAGTACATAATTGCATGCTGCCCTGGGAGCAGCATAAGAAGGAAATTGTGACTTGAAGCAATTCTGTTTGGTATTCTGGGGGGTAGGGTCAAAACTAGCCTCAGTGTCTGCTCCCTCCCTTCCCCTACCGGTGGGTGGTGAGTCTGCAGAACTCATTTCCCCTCCTGGGCTACCATCTGTGGTATGAGAAACCGATTCACGGAAGAGAAACTCCGAGTTTCTTTCAGAAGGTTTGTGTATCAAACCCTTCTGATTTCTAAATTTTCAAATACATCCATGGTAATTGATTCATATGCTGGAATAAAATTGGCAATATTATTTTTAAACTTCCTTGTAGGACCTTGTGTTAATCAAGTAGTAAGCTCCTGATGTTGTTTGATTTACTAGTAATTCTAAGACTCAGCACAAACCATTTTTCCGAGCAGCTTGTTTAGCCTTAGAAAATGTCACCAGCTAGAGCTATTTACGCAACACATTCCAAATTCTTGTGAGTTGAGCGGTGTGTATTTTGGAAGGCTTTAACCTCCTCACTAAAATGAAGAACTACCTCTAGTTTGAGCTGCTTCCAGGAATATAACCCAGTCTCCCTGGGAGAAAACTAGCAGTCTCATCAACGCTATCTTGTACTGGCAGGAAGTTGTATTAGCAGAGGTGGAATGTGTCTCTGAGCAGCAGATCACCCCTGAACTTTTGTCAGGGTGTGCAGGGGAAGATTTGAAGCTTTTAGGGGCAGTGCACTCCTAATCACCACAACAGAGATTTCTCTGAAAGTAATCACTTTTATTTCTGAGTATGGAAAAAATAAACCCTGTTTAAAATTGTCAGTGACTTTGTTAATGCTACTTTAGTAAAATAAAGTGCTAGTTTCTTTATTTCTTTTCTTTTTCCCTTAGTTCGAGTAGCACTGACCTTTCTTTTTATATATGTACATATTCTGACATAAAAAAAGGAAATTACAGGCTCTCCTGATATAATTCAAATTTTTAACAAAAATAAATACTGGTAATAACATCTGGAATGATTGAAACAGGCACAGTGAATTTTTCTTTTAGAAACAGTGTACAGTTATTATTGCTAAACATGAAGTTGCATGGGTTTACTTGCTTAATACACAGAGAGGTTTGTACTCAAAGGGATATTTTTTTTTTCTGTTGCCGGCCTTCTCAGGCCTGTTAAATGATGCAACATCGTGGTCTTGTTAGACAATAATAACAGAAACAAGATTTCTTTAGTAAGAATTTCAAATAATCATGTAATGTCATCATTTACTGAAGCATTTTATTTTAAAAAACATTGTTGAAATAATATTGAGATGAACAATTTTAGCCATATTCCAGTACTTGCCCTGTGCATTGAGAAATTCTTATATTAAGAACATTATTATATTAAAACATTGCATTTGCTTGAAGTATAAAATCCATTGTAAAATACAGCTTTACCAGGCCTCATTGCAGTCCAATTTACACAGATGGAAGTTCACATTTAATTTTCCTTACAGACATTTTGTACTTACATTGCTGAAGCCCCTCTCTGTCCTGGCAGAAAATGTATAACTTATGAAATAAACCCTGTAATTTAGGTTTATTATTTTATTTCTGTATTTTTATGTCTGCTTTAAATGTCTGGTAGCAAAGATACAGCTGTATAATATACATTACAGCTCAGTGAAATCAGTAGCCACAGATTTAGTAACCAGTATGAGTAAGGAAGTTTATTTTTATCAGGTGACCACGAACAATCCACTCTGCACCACCTAAGTGTTATTTAGACTTTATAAGACTAAGATCCTTGTGTCCCCTGGGAGGAAAGAAAGTATAAATACACGCATAACAAATGTGGTCCTTGAACTTTTATTCATCTGCCTGCATTGGTACATGCCAAACATAACATACTCCAGCTTATTCACCTTCAGACTTCTGCAGAGCCAATTAAGTTGTATAATCTGCAGAGGATACATATGGAAAGCCATTTCTTATCCACCTCCCAGACCAGCTCTACAAGAGGCTCTGCTTGCTTTGGAGAACAAAGTGCTGGTAGTGGTACCTTGTGAGCTTGGCTCTTTCTGGGTATGATAGAAGAGCACAGTGAGCTGCAGATATGCCCTTTCTGCCTTCCATGAAGCAAATCTGCCCGTATGCATGCTCACACTACACAGTAGTGTGGGTAAGAGCAGGAAAAAAGTTAGTAAAGTCTTTATATCCTCTGTCAAGAGAATAGGAGAAACCTGTGAACCCCCACAAACAGCAGTCAAGTGTTTGTGTAGTATATATAGATTCTGGGATAGGTAGAGAACTGTCACAAGTCATTTGCCTGAAAAATAATATTTTGACACTGATGTGCTTGTAATCTGCTTTCTTAAGGTTTAGAACAAAGCTTTGTGGCATTGTAAAACTTAGTCAACAGAGCATTTAGACAAACCCAGGGTAAATGTCCAGCTGCAAAGCCCAAACTCCCTGGCAGGGCTGGAAGTGTGGTTGTGCCTGGGGAGATGTCCCTCAGATGGTAACACTCAGCCAGGCACAGGGATGTCCACCTAACCTGGGATATTACATCGCACTGCTGCAAGAAACAGGAATTTTTCTTTAATCTAAACTGAGGTGCTAAAATCACCATGTATTTGTAGCAGAGATTTTAGGCAAGGCTCTTTGATATCAGGATTGGTGATACAGTTGAGAGAGCTGGCAACACTCTTGCACAAATAGTGGTTTATAGGTGGCACAAATAGTGGGTTTTAGCTACCTTTAGATATTAAACATATTAACATATCTAAACATATTTAGATATTAAACACATCTTATTCTTACTCATAAATAAAGAAATTTATAAGGAATTGATTTTTCTGAAGTGTCAGCTACATCAGCTGGCACTTGTACCTTTTGTGCAAGTCACACTGTAAACTGAAATGCAAAGCACATATGGGTAGGAAATCCTTTTCCTGTGAATTGTCCAATCAGTCTTGCATTGTTTGAAATTACCATCACCACATACTTACCATATGTAATTTCACATAGGAAGATTGTGCAACTTTGAAGAAGCAACTTTAAACCTTTATTTTCTGTTGGTTACTTTAATCTGTCTACTACTTTCTTTTTGCAGTATAATACCAATGTGAGTCATGAGTCTTCTGTAAGTTGAGGGCATGTGGATATTATCAGGAACAAATGATAATGTATAATAAGTTTGGTTTTATGTAAGTACTGTTTTAAATTAATTAAAGGCTAGGAAAAAGAGGACATGAATTACCTTTAGTAGTATCTGCAAAAATAACTTGTTCTGCAGTTTCTGTAACAGGCATCTGTACTTAGAGACTAAATGGTGAATATGAATCTGACTGTCAAAAAACAGTCGCTGGGATGAAAATCATAATCAATCTCTGTATTTATAATTTTGTATTTTATTAGTGCCTTCAATCTTATTTGCCATAGCATAGCCATGTGCAATAAGAAATATCTTTGAACTTCAATTTAATTTTAAAGTAATTGCATCTAGTAGATTCCTTGATGCAAAAAAGTATCATATAATCCATGTAATTATAGTTTCTGCCTGTTCATTTATTAGCTACGTTTACAAGCAAGAAGTAAGTTTGTATGTTTTCAAAATATATGCTTGGTAAGCACTAAATCTAAGACTTATAAAAACATTATCAATATGTTCTAATTAATATTTGCTCTTTTCCTTAAGCTATTATAAGGATACTTAATGCATAGCCTAAAATTAGAGTTGACAATTGCAAATACAACCCAACCAACATAGTAATAAAATCAATACTTACATTTCCCTTGGGGCCACTATTTACTGTTTGCTGTGCCATTTCCTTAATGGAATGGCAGTTACGTTTGCAGAAACCTTGTAACTACGATTTTTGTATTTTAACTAAAAGCAGCTTTTCTGAAGTAGTATGATTAAAAAAGAATCTGGAGTTGCTTTCAGAAAATTGCTGTAAACATTTTGCAGCCTGTTTTAACAAAGACTAGTAAATGTCACTGAATGCTGAAATGAATTATTTGTAATGTTTAAAGTCCTTTCAGTTGTATTGCAATAGACATTTGCCTTAATCTTGAAATACTTCCCTGATTTGTTTTTACTTTCATTTACTCGGTTCAAATTATTCTTAATCACTGAAAGCTCATTCCTGTGTGGAGGTCTGCAGTGTTCTCAAAGTGTACAAGGGAGTCTGGCAGTTTATTTGACTAAGAAAATTAAAATAATGGAGGAAAGTATGATCTTTGAGATGAATCATTGCAGCTGCTGCACAGATCTAATTGTCGTCTTTTGACTTGGTTCTTTTTTCACCGAAGTCTGCCATTCTCTGGCAGGCCAGCAGCCGTTTCTGTGCCTTGCAGTGTAACTGTTTAGTACAGAAAGCATGCTATAGTTGACATTTATAGTGCACACAAGTGTCCTGGGTGTTTGCATATCCAGTAGAGTATTTCTCTAATGATCTCTGACAAGAGGGATGAGCATCTGAAAGAAAATCTGTGAGTCATCATGGCCTAATAATTCGTTCCTTATGGGGCTCTGCTGACCGTGCAGTGCTCTTGGCATAGCTGAAGTTTAGGGTAACAGGTTCTCTCATACAACATGGCCACTTGCTTGGGCTCAACTCTCAGGGACTAACTATTAACTCTAATTGTTAACTAATTATGACCTTTGATCATGTGACCTTATACCAAACTTCTGCTTTCACTCCCATTTTGCAACTATTATTGTGAATAATATTTGTATGAGCCGGTCATTTGTAGTCAGTGTCAGTGTCTGATTATAGTCACTCCATGTGAAATGTCATCATTTCAGGATCTGCTTTCATTTCACTTGTTAGTGATATGGGAAAATTAAAAAATAGGGAATGCAAAAGAAACTTTGAAATATTTGAAAGCATTGAAATTAGGAATGTTTTATAGTGATGTAGAAAGTATATACATATAGAAAAATGTGTATTATATATCTAATAAATCCATAAACATATCAGACAAGATATAAGCCAAAATATGCTGAATTGAACTGAAAAAAATAAAAGAACAAAATGGAAGTTCAAGATTAAGTATTATGGTCCAGTTCTGAGTATTTTTGCAACTTTTATGTTACAAATAGAATTTAAATTGCAGTGTTCTGAGTATTTTTGCAACTTTTATGTTACAAATAGAATTTAAATTGCAATGTTCCTTGTAACTTTTCTATTAGGATGCATTTAAAAAGTAAAGTATGTTGAAATTTGTCTTTTAAATGTGTCTATGAGATTTATGCAAGTTTTTGTACGTAGTACAGTTTAGGTGTGGACTGTGTCGTCAGTAATCACTGCTATAATTTTGTAAAATTTTTATCTAAAATATTTACCTATAATATCTGAGAGTCTGCCCTCAGGCCATTATTCATTGTTCTAGGTTTCAACAGCCACAATGATTCAGCTTCCACAGAGAACAAGTCAGGATAGAAACAGAAATATCTTTCAGTATTCAAATATTTTCTTTTTGTTTTAATCCTTCTAAGCTTTGGAGGAAGGAATTAAATTTTGTCATTAAGATGACCCTAGAATACCTGGTTCTGATCACTTGAAAATCCATCTGAGCCTGACTAAGACAGAAGTTTCTGCAATTATGTTTCAAATGCCTGTAGGTCTTGTTTCTTGGTCCTGCAGCTGCGCAGGTATGGACCAGTCACACAGGTCTGGGAAACCTGCTCTCCAGCAGTTTTGCAAGCAAAGAACATTATTTTGGAACATTTAACTCCTGTTGCCTACGTGATATTGGTACTAGCATTTTCAGCATTTGATGTCTGTTACCATTAGAAGAAAGTCTTGCTGTTTGTTTTTTGGATTTGGCAGATGTAATTCCCTGCACTTTACTAATGCAGTGCTTTTTAGCATCCTTTGAGGATACTGTTTCTGGACAAAATCACTAGATTGCCCAGAATGGGTTACTACGAGCAAACTGGCTTCCACCCTACCAGTGAAAAACTTGATGCAGGTCTGATAGAAACTAGATTAATCCCATCATCAAAAAACAAACAAATGCCCCACGTACTTTAAAGTTTGTCCCAGTATGATTTAATTCTTTGAGGCTCAGCATTTGTTTATGCAAACCTGCAGTATTTAGTGGCATCAGCAAACTTTGTTTCATTAATATTTAGCTAAAGCAATTGTGTGCACAGAATCCTAGACCCATTCAAGGAAACATATTTTGAAACAGGATATTGAAAATAAAGTCCATAGGACAACAAAAGTCAGCTTACGTGCTGATGTCAGCATTTGTGTGTGGTGATAAAGCCAAGCTCTTTCCATGATAAAGATAAATTCATATCCAAATCTTTAATAAAAAAACAAAACTGATGTTAGCTATTCCCATTAAAGTCAGGAGCGTCTTTGTAACATTTCCCAGAGACTCAATTGTTAGGAACAAAAGTTATGTCCTGTTAAGAAAAAAAATTAATCACTCAAGTTATTACATAGGGTGTACTGTGCATTCCAGTTTCAAGCTTTATACTGAAGCCTTTGAAGAGGCTGCCCATACCTACCAAATGTTGTAATTGATACAGAATCACTGCTATACAACAGCTGCAATAACAAGGTGCTGCTGCCTTTACTTTAATCTACCTCTCTTTCTGCCAGTTTATTATGTTTTGAATTTATTCTTTTGTAGATCTGTGAGCTATCTTTCTTATGGAAATTAATCTTTTTAAAAGATTTGTACTCTCATTTTCAAACACTAATACATTCATTCAAGTATCCCATTATTCAGAACCAGCTGGCTTTTTATCTAGTGATATTTACTTCAAAAAGCCAAGTTAAATGGTATCATAGATTAATTCTCAGGGCACAGGAAAGCTTTTTTAGAGAAAAAGAGATTTGGTAATTACTTAGAATATCGCAATAAAATCACAGAACATGTCAAAAATGCGTTATATAATCTGTCATAATAAGAAGCTTCAAAAAAAAGTTAATTCACTGAATTGAATCTAATATGTAGCATCAGTATATGATTTTTAAGTGAAACATTAAGTAAGGATAAAACTTTGCTGTGATTTATAATAAGCTATGTCATGATTTTTAGTTATGTATTTTTTCTTTGGAGAAAGCACTGAAACTTCAAAAAGGGCATTATCCGCTGAAATTTCTTACATAAATCAAACTGGAAATAAGACACATTTTACAATTCAATTTAAGATCCCACAGAGACAATAATGTTGCAAGCTGTGCATTTTGCAGAGTAATATAGTAATGTCTAGTTTGCATTTTTGAAAAACCAAATTAATCACACTGTATTGAATATGTTGAAGCAAACCTAAAATTCATCTATTATTAAAAAACTTGTGCAACAAACACAAACTATATTTTATACATAAAGGACAAACTCATTTATTCATTAGGTTAAAACACTTGGAGTTTGCATTTTGTAGCTACTAAAGAAGTGACATTTGCTATCTGTTCTCTTTTTTAAATTTTTCAAAGCATTGTGTTCAGTCTAATCTGCTTGAAAAATTGTACTAATACTTTAACACAGTGTCAATCCTGAAGACTGCACAGAAATCCCTGTGGAAACTAAGGGTAGTCTCGATACTTAAATTTTCTTTTTTATTGAATCACTTTGCAGGACAAATATTCAGTTATCATATCATCTCATGTTTAAGTAGCATATTCAATCCCTTGAAAGATTAACCACAGGATAATAAACTTTTTAGCCAGTTTTTAGCATTTGTATGTCCTTTGGGTTAACGTGCCTAGGCAGTGCTTTGAATTAGGGCTTGTATCTTTGCACTCAGCTGTGCTCAGACTGGTACATCAAAGCAACCAGAATGAAATTTTGGCCTTTATCAAGTCTCACTGGCTTCAATGGAAACAGGATTTCAGTCTTAATCTTTTAAAGGGAAAGGTATTTTTAAATTTTTTGTAGATGTTTTCCTGTTTCAGATTATAATTGTGGAATTATGTATTCTATATCTTCCAGGGCATATAAGCTGCATGTTGAATTTGTATGCCAAGTGTCAGGTGCTTCTACTTTAAATTCCATTTCTAAGGAATTGGAATGCATTCCTCATTTTTTAAGGATACCACTCTTAACTTCTTATGGCCTCTAGGCCAAATATGAATTCTAGGATTTGATTTCTGGGATAATTGTTACCTGTTGGCAATTTGTCTGTGCATTCATGTCTTGATGATATAAAAATGAGAAATTTAACTTTTTATTTTTGTTGAAAATCTTTATTGGCTGTACACTAGAGAGATTGTTTGGAAAAACAAGGCTTCTGAAAAAATGTTCACTTGCATTTTAAAGAAACAAAAATCTTAATCCAGAGAAAAAAAACAAAAACGTTTTGGAGTTTGAAAAAAAAATTTGCATAATTTTTCCTGAAGCATCTGAAAAACTTTGGGCCCTTGTCCAATATTTTAGTTCAAACTCTAAGCCTAAATAGTTTTTAATCAAAAAACTAAATGTTTGTTTGTTTTGATTGTTTGTTTGTTTTACTTAAGCAGCATAAAACACATTGGTAGAAAGTAGTAGAAAAATTTCAAGCAACTTTCAGGTTCCCTGTAGTGGAATCCAGATCTTCGCTGAGGTGTATTTGTTTTGGGATGAGTGGTAACCTACAGATAGCTGATATAACCCCGCCCCCAGCCATGGCACAGGTGTGGAACTACATGATCTTTAAGGTTCCTTTCAATCCAGATCATTCAATGATTCTATACTGAGCTGATCAATGCGAATTGCTAATGTATCATCTTGTTTGTAGGGCTTAGGTCTGAGGAACTTAACACACAGAAACATCTTTATCCTTTGGGTGTGCAGAGGACTGAACACAGGTTGCTGGGAAGTTCTTACATAATAGCCATCAGTTATACACTGGTGAAAACTTGTTCAGAAAGCACAAGAGGTTTTCTTTCTCCCAACTGTGCCCATATCACTTGGAGAACGCCTTGTCACTGACTGAGTCAAGGCAGGGTGAAGAAAAAGTACTTTTTGGCTACCTGTTGTCTCTCCTGTTATGTAACTCCCCTCATATCTGATCAGATTAATTATTGATCATGAAGATTGATGGAGCTAGGAAATATAGTTAGATGTGTGTTTATGTCTTTTTCTGACCGCTGAAAGAATGCACCATTCTGATTTTTACTAAATGAGACCTGGATGTAAATACCTTGCTAGGAGTTCTGTCTAAGACAAAGTTAAGGATATTGTTTAAAGTACACTTCAAAGGTGTGTGCATTCTTCACAAATCAGTTTGATAAAAGATACGGGAATGACTACAATGAATAAGATTCATGTGGGCCTGGTAAAGTTCATAGTGCTAAATCTTGGAATAATAGCTTAGATGAACTTCCTTGTCCTACAACTATTAGAGGAAAAAAAAAAAAAAAAGATGCAACTGTAAAGCCAATATTGAATAAATTATCATAACTCGCTATCATTTAATGATAATAGACTTTTTTGTCAAACACTGGCTTTACTCTTTTGTCTCTTTCACATTAGGTGAAAATTTTTGCCACTAGAGATGTTTATAGGTAACAGTGATCCAAACACCTTTTGAAGTAAATAAATATTTTTTTAAAAAAATAACTTTAGGATGGAGGTTTCTTTTAATTTTAAAAAGGAAACAAAAATACCAAAATAAATTAGAAAATAGTGACACCCTCCTCCCCCGCTAAATCACAGAAGTCCAAGGAAATATTTGAGAAATTTGCTGTTTAAGATGTATCACTTTCACATTCCTACCCTCTTAATCCAGTTTCATACTTTTGGCTGCCTTTGTGTGAAGATTTTACCTTTGATCATTTTTGAAAGGCTCCAGTCAGAAAAACCGGCAGCAATCCTGAGTAGAGTAGGGTATCAGTACATAAATAGAGAATGGTGGTAGACTTAATCTCATAGAGAAAATGATCCTTTTTGCTTAAACAACACCAATTGGGAGAAGCAATTAAAACAGATACACAGTTATATGTAGATCTTTCTCACTGAGGGAAATTCCTCGTAGCCTGTTGTCTGTGTATATCTACTTGTTTCTTTCAGTGTTTTCACTCTGTAAGCCCTTTGGGGCCAGGAGTGTCCACCTGCTCCGTCACATATTATTACTACTACTGTTATTACTAGTCATCCTAGTTGTAACTTTTTTCATTGTCATCCTGAGAAAACAATAAATCATGTGCAGAAACAGTTTCAGCAGCCCTGAAACAAGACTCAGGATCCATAAACGCTTAAGTAAGATTTCCTTTAAATAACAGGTTGGTGAGGTCATCTGTCTTGGGACATGGAACTACAGAAAAAATCTAAAGGCTTAAGTGTACAACAAAGTTACTTAAGAATTTTTAAAAGTTACAAAGAATAGAATTTTTAAAGTGTATACAAAGTAACATATTGAAGTGCTGAATAACAGCTAAGATGTAATAATGATTGTCACTCCACACCAAACACAAGATTACCTATGCGTTATTCTTTACCGTGGGAAGCGCATTATGATTTTGTTTGCTAGTCTGAACATACTAGATTTTGAGCTGGTGGGCAAATATGCTCCATTTACAAATCCAAGTATGTGAAAAGAAGATATTTTTTAGTAAAACTCTAATTCACAATTTGTTGTATCATTGATGTATTTACACATTTTATTTGTGTAAAAACAGACATACATACATGGGTGTTCAAATAACATAGAAGTAGTGAAGTTGTGCACCTAAAAGCTAGAAAAAGGTATTTTAAATGATAGTAATAATAATAATCGCCATCATCATCACCACTGGATTTCTTTGAGACCTGAGCCTAATAAAGGCTGCAAGTTTATGTAAGGAATAAATAAAACCTAAAAATTAGAGACTATATTAGAATGGTCATGAGAGACCTAAGTCAAAGTTGTACAGGCAACTCAAAAGTAAGATAATTCCTCACAAAGCTTTGACTTAGCACCTGCTTCCCAAAGGAGGGGGAAATGGCTCTGTGACCCTCAGAGCTTGTGCAGCCTTTGGACTTTTCCACAGCATTCTAGCATGGAAGAGACACAACATCGATTCGGAAACCTCTGTGTCCAGTCCCATGCTGCTCATCAAGCCAATACCTGGGCAAACATAAGTCTCCTTTTCCCTGAATGGGAAACACAGCCATGTACTCTGGAGAGTTCCTGAAACTTGCTGCAGCTGGTGGGTTTTCATGCAGCCAGCTTGCAGTTGTTTTCCCAGAGAGCACAGGGATGTAATTGCTATGAGACCTTGCGATCAACTTTGCTTAAGACTGGATATTAATCTGTTGATTAATAGGGACTGATTTTTTGACAATTTAGCCTTTCTTCCTAAGAAAACGACTAAAAAAATTCAGTGAGTAAAAATCTGAAAAATTATGCTCAAGAAGGTATTCTGTGTGCAACCTTTTAGAACCAATGTACTATTCAGAATTTGTGCAACGTTTGTGCTGGAAATCGAAATACTCCTCTTTAGTTCAGCAATTTAAAAAAAAAACAAAAACATCAATAAACTTGATTCCCTGCAATATGTCAGCCTCCCTGCTTTGCATTTTCATCCCTAGTGCATCTTCTTTGGAATAGATTGAACATGATTTTACTGAGGCCTTCACACTTTTAATTTCGGTGCTTTCAAGCCCAATACATCTTGCTTCTCTTTTTTTTTCATATTGTAACACAGCTGAAACAGGTGGAGCAAAGTGTGGACTAGCTAACAATTATGTTTATCTACTAGAAGACATTAGGAAGCCTAGCATTCTCACTTTATGCATTTTGTCTATGCAATTAATTTTTGCACTTCAGTGTATTTACTGAAAATTTTCTAATATTTATTGTTCTTTAGTTTATAGTTTGTACAGAACTGTCAGCTGTACTTAGATGTCCTGAGAATCTGCAGGACTTTTCTTCTTGAGTTAAAGGGGTGGTAATTAGGTTATTTTTTTCAAAATTTTTGAGTATTTTTTTAAAGAGTAAAAGAAGAGGGAAGACAAGTTGCTGAGTACATACATGGTGTATTGCTTTGGTTTGCTTTTCTTGTTTCTGAGCACTGTTAATATGGAAATAGAGGCTGTAAAACTCAGACTAGAGGTAATAAGGATCAAAAATCAGAGTCCACAACAACTGAGGAATTGCCTCTATCAGACCAGTGTAGGTGTTTATCACAATGTCCTATCCAAATTCATATTTTCAGAGAAGCTTTGGCACTTACTCGTAGGCATGAATCATTCAGAAGCTCAGACTTGTGTCTTTCACCTTGCACAGGTTCCTGGGCCTGTCTCTTTTAGTTTTCACCATACTAAAAAGGAAGCCTATTATACTGTTATACTGATTGAGGATTATACTGAATGAGAATAACTTCTTTCTTTATAGACTGAAGTAACAGGATCTTACACTAAAAAAACTTAAACCCATATTTTTTCAGAAAACATTCTAAACGTGTTCTTGTAGACAAGTCAGCCAGTCATAGTCACTCTTACCTGTTCCTTAAGCATACAGAAAATATTTGTATCCACAATTACACAGAATGACTACATGTAGTAATATATTAATTATCTATTAATTATCTATTGAACTGGCAATTTTTGTACAAAAGCACATACCACTGTAATCGAGATGTTTGCAAAATACTTTGTGATGTTTATTGTGTTGAGAGATAAGGGAAATGTAGATTTTGGTGGTTTTTGGTTGACTTCTGGTGGTTCATTAGTCTTTTTATTTTGAAAACTCTACCTCAAGGGACTAGCTGTACTTCCAGCTTTCCGGAAGTTAACCTATTTAACCAGGTGTACCTGTCAGGGAAATGGGGTTCGGTTTTTATTTTCCTGAACACAGTGCATACAGCACATCTGATTTTTTGTTTTTTGATGATGTTGCGAGTTTATTTTTTCATATCTTAAATTGCGTTGTTATCTTTTGATATTATATAACCATAAAAAGAAACTGTTTTTTTTTTATCTATGAAATTATCACAACTTAGGTATTAGTAAAAGGAGACAAATGGAAAATCTATTTTTAGGTAAATGTCACACAGCCTGTAACTGAGTTGCTGAGCTTTCAGTTGTCTTGGACAGTTTCATTATTCATTAAATTGAATTTTAAAAAGCTTTTCCTGTGTTAATCTCTTCTGGTGAAATAATGAAGGATTAGTATAAAATAACTATATTCTATGGGATTCATTGTAACTGTAAAAAAATTCTTTCACTTATTAACTTACATAAATTCAGTATTTCCTGATTAATGATTAAACCTATACTCTGGTATTCAGCATTTAGAATTCGATCTTATTTCCTGGAACTAACAGTTTCTACCACAGCTTTTATTATCAGAACATAAATATGGGAAAAGTAAAGTGGGTACAAATTTGGTTTATGGTGCAAAGTGCAGTTATAATATCTTTGCCTTTGCCACAAAACAAGTATGCAATAAAATTGAAACAGTGAAAGAAGCAGTCAACATGATTGAGGCTACTAACTGCTTTTCAGATTGCTACTTTTGTCAGCAAAGAACAAACAATATGTAATTCCAAAAGTTCTTTTGGTTTCTCCTTTATATATTTCTGTAGGAAGATATTTACCAGAGGATGGGGG
>VYXF01012173.1:633212-661631 GCA_013397295.1 Polioptila caerulea | reverse complement strand
GGGGGGGGGGGGGGTGGGGGGGGTTTGTGTGGTTTTTGGTTTTGTTTTTTTTTTAATTTGCTACTGCACATGTATATAATCTGTCATGATAATAGCAGAACTGCAAATTCCAGACCCATCAGCCTATGATTTTAGAGAAAATTATGAACACTTTTATTTAAGAGCCCACATTGCTCAAGGCCTGTTTAAGAGAATAAACATGATTTTATAACCAAAAAACCCCAAAACAATCCAAAACTTTGTGAGGGGGTAAAAAAGAAAAGGAAAATCCTTATGTAAAGCCAAATACAAAGAGTTACAGAGAAGACTTGGGAAATTTATTTTTTTCATGTCCCTCCTGATCATTTTGTAGTCTCAGAAGAGGCAGCAATCCAAGTATCAAAAATATTAGACAGATACTGTTTACAAATGGCAAAGGTTTTTTTATTTTTCCCTTTAATGATGTAGCAGTAACATAGAGACTTTATAAAAATGCCTTTATCTGTAAACATGTATCCTTTTTAGTCTCGCAACACTCATATATTGCGGATGAATTGTACATCTGATTTTAGGAAACTGAGTTAAATAGAAATCAAATCTCAAATTTATGACAATTCAAAGACTAAAGCAGCAGTATTTGATTTGGGCAGTTTACAAAATGGTTTCCTCACTATGAGTAGGCTAAGATTACCAATTTTTAGCAGGCTGATTATGCATATTTTCCAGTGGACATAAATAGCCTAGATTGTGAATAGTCCACTTCAGAAAAATGAGACAACACAGCTGATACTGGTGCTTTGTTTGGTAATTGTTGCTGAGATACAAATTGTTTCAGCAAACACAGAAGATAACAGAAAGATTAGGCGACTAAAAGGAGATCAGTAGCAAACCAAAACAAAAAAAAAAAGAAGTGGTTTGTATTGTAAGTGGGAAATCAGACTCTTTTGTGGTTTTGCTGTGTGATACTGCTTGTGTATATAATGGTACCTGAAACTATCCCTGAGCCAGTGCTGGGGTTCACTTGCCTAAAGACATGCTTGAATTGTTCTCTGGAATTCCATAAAATATCAAGTTTTCCACATGAAAGGAAGGGGAAGACCCAAGGGCCTGGCAGATAGCCTAATTTTAATTTCTAAAAACCACCTATAATTAAAAAAAGTTTGACTTAGCTGCCTAGGCATAGATATATGCTACTACCTTAGATACCCTCAGGTATCCTGTCTGATCTGCACCTCCAGATAGCCTTGGGGTCTCCTGCAGGTGCCGTGTGGTACTTACCAACCCTATAAGACATGATTCAAATTCTTTTGGCTGTCTCAGGAGTCCTGTGTTTAGGCCATTGAACTGAGTCTGGGAGGAGGGTCGCTGTAGTCTTTGGAGGCAGCAGATGCAGATTCAGCTGCCCAAAGATAGACCTGTCTCCTACGGAGTGAGCTCAGCAGCTCTCCAGAACCTTTTGGCTGGATCCCTGTTGACTATTACGGAACTAAACTGTTCAGCTCACATTGTGGAAACGGAAATTTCAGCAAACTGAATCCGAATGGGATCAGAATGAAAAAAGGAAAATGAGTCTGCAAATAAGAGTAATGATTATAAAGAGGAACCTGATACGTTTAGATCAGCATTTGTTTGCGGAGTTGACATTGTACACTAGTTTTCTGCTTCATTTTCTTTTTCTTGGCTGCATTACCTTCTAGTCTAGAATTGTTTCAATTTATTATTACCATCCTTAGCTACCTAATTGTGCTACTAATGAATACAAATAATTCAGACATCAGGCTTTTACAGACCCACTTCAGTGTACAAATAATGGTTTGCTGATTATGGGAGAAGGTAACTCACATTATGGAAAATACGTGCAGAAATAGTGATGAGGAAAGCAATGGATTCTGTATTATGCCTTTTAAATTGTGAAAAAGTATTGTCATTCTTGTTCCATCAAGTTGTCCATCATGAGAAAACATGAGATCATCTGAACCCGGTTTTTAAGCACGTGTACTTATATTTGGAACTTCATTTCAATTTTTTGAGTGCCTGTATTAGCACTATCACATATGAAATACATAGTTGGCTACCAAATTGTCTATTCAAGTATGTATGTATGGGGTTTGAGCACTCAACATTAGGCATTTGCATTTCAAAATTGGATCCCTTGTGCTTGAAAGCCTTGAAAATGGTACTCTATGGTCAGTCTAGTGCAGCATCAATTGAAATGCTGTTTGAATGCAATGTAGAGCTTCCAACTGCTGCTTCAGAAAGTGTTATGCTGAATCTGGAACACTTTGCATAATTTAATTAATTATGCCACTAAAAACTGATTTTCTCTCAATTTAAAGCAAACAGCTTTTATGAGGGTGAACTGCAGTACCCAGGGATATCAGGTGTCCAAGCTTTTAATCCTATTACAAAGACTTGACAACCACTGATGGAAACTGGAAAAACATAAGCCTCCAGCAGGGCAACAAGTGAAGAGAAGAAGGCAACAGATTTTTAATACTCTTTGAAACCACTGTATGCATAAAACCAAAATCAAATGTAAAAAGTGACAGAACTGTTATCTTGGACTTTGTTGTGCAGACAGTGGATAGTGTCTAAGGAATAACACTTATTTTGCTTTGACATTAATGAAAATAATTGTTTCCTCTAAGAGGAAAAGTGTTCTGTTTATCTGGCATAAGAAAATAAGAAAAACACAGTGAATGACCAAGACTATTTGTATCTGTGTCTGTTCACCTAAAGAGTTCAGGAGCTCAACAGTTGGAAGTTTGAAAGTGATTTCTAATGTTATGGATTGGATTCTGTCTATAAATCATTTTCCATAAAAGAAAATCTTAACAGATGATTCCAGACTACAAGTATTAAGGACACTGTCACTAAATGCAAGCCTTGATACTCTGGCTTTCTGATACTTGTCTTCTCTCTTCCAAATTATTATTGGGTTCAATATCGCGCTAAAACAGCAGACACTGTAATTTTGAGGCAGGAAAGAGTACTGATTTAGAAAAGCTCTAATTTCTGAGCCACATAAGCAGAGCCATAATTGGCAAACTATGACTGACCTTGCAAAATTCTGTGACCAGGTTAGGAAGGGTCACAGAAGAATTGACTCCATCTCCATATTGAACATCAGCATGTAACATGAAATTAACTGCAATGTAGAAGGTATTACTGATAAAAATACAGAGAATATCTCATTACTGGGAATTCAGCAGCCCTATAAAATGCAAACATCTTCCTTATAATGTTAACAACTATTCATATAATTACTAATGTATATTTATGTATTATTTCTATTCTTCTTCTATACATGAGATGCTACACCTGGCTCAAAGGGGAAACAGGAGTTAGTACGGCTCATTGAAAGAGTTTTAACCTAGATTTAAAGGGGGAAAGGGATAAAATTAAGCTCATTAGAGGTGTCTGGAAGAGGCACACGAGTGTTTGAAGGACAGTGTTTTAGCAAGGCCCTTTGCTCTGCCATCTCACTGGACGTAGAGGATAGAGAGCCATGTGGTGGCAACAACTGCAAAGTGGGTGATTGATGTGTTAGAAATTGCAGTACCTAAGAATAGTCATGTAGGAATTACTTGTCTCCCCCAAAAAGGGGATGGGATCAATAGACCAACTGAAATGCAATGCACACAGTATGGCCACCAAACAGGAAGAGCTGGAAGCCATTGTGCAGCAGGAAAACTTTGGCAGAGTTGCTAGCACGAAGACATGGTTGCTAAAAACTCTTCAGAAGGAGGGTGGGGTACACCTGGATGCTAGGGAATGAAATACATACATCATAATGGTAAAAAGCAGAAAATTAGAGAATCTAAAATTGAAAGGAAAATAATCTTTTTTCAGGTAAGATTTAGCTGCTTTACATGCTTTTCATGTATTTAAATGTATGTTCATGCTTTTTGAGACTGTCTTAGTTCTCAAAATACATGAAAACATGTTCACTTGTCAGAGGTCATGGAGATTTGAATCATGTATTTACCAGCTCAAGTATGTTCTGTGCATAAAGGTTATGAAAATTTCATGTAAAATAATAAAAGTATCTCATGTAATTGATTCTTTTCATTGTTTCATAAAATTGCTTTGTTTGATTGCAGGAGACTTAGGACTGAATTTTCATTACCTACTTCTGAACAATTTACACTGGGATTGAGACAGTATTGAGCTAATGAGTTAGAATTTATATTGAGCCTTAACTGTCTTCCTGAAGGAACTAGGGAAAGAAAATCATGGCAATAATGGAGTATTTTTCATTATAAACTATGTTGTACAGCTTTTACAATCAGGTTTTTAATAGATCTAGAGAAATTAAATTGGACTTCTACCAACTTCTGTGCTTTTGTCATCCAATGAAAATGATGTTAAAATATGTCAAGACTAATAGGCTTATCCCTTCTCTGCTGAAGTAAGAAGGAGGTGGTGTCATTCCTGTTGTTGTTCAGGCTCTGTTGTTCATTAAAGAGTAGCATGCATGTGGAAAAACATTCAGAAATATGCACCTTGCTCTAATCCATAATACTAAATAGAAACGAGCATAGATCAAATACATCGTGACTTACGTCATCCCAAAGTCCCTGTCAAGAGACACCCCCATGAAAACAGTAGACATTTTCAAAGTCAGGAGGTTGAAATTGTGCTCTACATGAAAAAGGAAGCAATCATATATTGCTGATGGGTATATTAATACTGCTGAGAATGCATGCATATATCCATATTTATTAATATATTCAAACATTGTTTATTGATTGTGTATGGTAAATAAACTCGTACAGTGAGTGTATAGATTACTGTGTATGCATAAACGTACATACACTCAATATCAGCATTATATGTAAGTACCTGCCAAGAATAATGCAGTTTGTCAAGTTGGAAGATCTTAACATTTTCATTGCATATAAATATACAAATTAATAATGAGATATTAATTATTGTTGTCCTTTATACAGAGTGTATCATATTGTCCTTTAATTTTATCTTATTTAATTCTATGGTTATTTTTATGAGGAAGTCTGCAATAGTGAAAAAGGGTGTTTCTCAAATAAATGAATTATTTCTCATCTCAGTACTTGTTTGTCCCCATTCTTCTTTGCTGTTAGTTTGTTCCACTACCATTTGCAAGAATCAATGCAAACTCTTAAATTTTTATTAATAATATGAAATAAAAATTGAATATACAAAATAGAATCATCAGCTGAACATATATGCATGCATTTTGGTGCCCTCAATAAATTATTTTTTTAAATTATTTCAAAGAATATTTATTTACTCACAAATACAGGACACAATATAGCTGTAGTTTAAATTTTAATTGCCATAACAGGACATATATTTTGTTAGACATTTTGCAGGCAAAAATATTCTCTCACATATTAAAATGTGCTGTATATAGTTTTATTTTCTAAGTATGAAAAAAGTGTATGTACAATATACACAGAACACAGACCTCATGTGAATGAGCACAACCCTAATACTTGGTTAGCTACCACTTAAATTACAGAAGTTATTTTTACATACCTTTTTAAGAGGGTGGAAAAAAACCCCAACTCTAAAGTCCTTTCCCAACCTACATATTAAAAAAAAGAAAATTAAAAATAAATTGCCACTGGCAAAAAAGGTTAGAATGCTGGCCTTGCTTCCAAATTCAGAAATTGAAAATTTGGAGTCTTCATTCATCCAAATAATATATATTCATTCCCCACAGGCAGCAGTGATGGTTCTTGGGATAAAGAAAAACTTCAGTCTCCCCCCACCCAAGGATCACAGGCCTCTGTTAACCACCCCAACTTGCCTGGACAGCATAATGTTCCAGTTAGCCATCCTCTCAACCCTCTTCAACAGAACCACCTTCTGCCAAATGGTACGGGTTGACATCTTTCAGCACTAACATCAGCAGTTTTCTAGTTCCTGTCTCTTTTTTGTGTGTTTATATAAATAGGCAATGAAAAAATCAAGGATGTGCAGAATACTGGAATACTTCCTTTAAAGTATTAAGCAGAGGAAGTGGAGGCAGTAAAGAACAAATACGTGTGCAATAAAATTGATACTTAAATAACTGCTAACCTGTGCGTCAGTGGCATAATGACGCTTTGCTAAGGCACCTCAGAGCAGATATCAAAAACGATAATAAATAGCCATTGCTTAGCAATGATATCATACATTACACAGATATGAACAAACTAGGAGGTCTAATATCCTCACCTTGTGGCTAGAAACCCTCCATGGTTGCTAGTGATTCACCCCTGCATCTCCCAGAAGAGAACTGACATAGAGCTGCTTTTTCCTGCAATGTGAACCATCTTGTCACCTGTCACTTGAATATTGTCCATCTTTCTCTAAATCAGGAGAAAAAGAACACAGTGCTTAAGAAAAGGTGCATAAACCTATTTCCCTGTTTTTCCCCCCAACAGGGTTGGAACTTCCTTTTATGATGATGCCCCACCCGCTGATCCCTGTGAGCCTACCTCCAGCCTCTGTCACGATGGCAATGAGCCAGATGAACCACCTGAGCACCATCGCCAACATGGCAGCAGCAGCACAAGTGCAGAGCCCTCCATCCAGAGTGGAGACGTCTGTTATTAAGGTAACTATAGAACAAACCAAGCAGAACCAAACCAAACCAAAGGCACCAAATTGTAGCCCACTCCCAGACACCATAAATATTGTAAAGGTGTATAGGTGTCAAATGTTCTAAGGTAAGTCATAAAGGCAGTAAATGCAAGAAAACTGTGGTGACTCAGAGCATAACAGGTGGCCACTGTTACCTTCTCAGTTTCCCTCCATCTCTCTAAATCAGTACTAAAGCAACATTCAAATTGAAACATTTTCATACACAGCTTTGTAATTTCTCATATTTCATAGTTTGTAATCTAATGTTCCTTGAGATATCATGGAAAAAATTACTCTTAAATTGGAAGGGATTGTTCTCTCAACTTAAAAATCTAGGCATTTGAACTGAAATGCTCTAAGTTATCCAAAGAAGGCTGAAAGATTTGATACTTTATCTGTGCAGAAACTAAATTTGCCAAATCCCAGAACAAATCAGGATGAAGTAGCATAGAACAGTCCCAGAAATCTGCAGGCCAGAACTGTAATATTAGAGGGAAGTCTCAAAAATATTTACCTGAACTTGTCTACCTGTTTTAGGTTTTGTTTGTGGTCTTTAATTAAATTGGTTAATTAAATCTGGTTATAGAGGCATTTACCAGAGGCATGGAGTGTTTTCTTCCTCTTACTGAAGGTGATCTGTTTTCATTTTAAAGGTATTTCATTTTAGAAGACACTTCCCTGTTACCATTAGATGATTATGACTTGATCTTTATTCAGATATATACATTTTGTCTCTTATCCATCTTTAGTTCTAATAAATGAGAAAGAGAAAGTATACCAACTTTTATTCTTTTACCTAATGTATCTTAGAAATAGACAACACAAAAGCAAGTTTATGTGGTTTTTCAGGGCTGTGTTGCAAATCTATCCATTCATGCAATTCCTTTGACAAAAATTAAGTAAACTTAGAATCTCTTGGACCTTCAAATCAAGAGTTATAAAAGTTTTGAAGTTGACGATGATTTAAGCACAGGTCTGTCTTTATTAAGACATTCGACATACTGGTGCACCTTTCTTCTTTAACCGAACAAGTATAGAACTGCAAAGAAGTGTTCAGTTAAAAGTCAACAGATCTTTGCTTTTATTGACTTAGAAAAATGTGATCTGATGGTCCAATTTAGTCACCTACACTTCCAAATGTAGAGTCTTCTTTGGAGGCCTTCAGTGGCATCCCTTTCTCACCTTTGTTGACATGAGGAGTTAAGATACTGGTTTGAGAAGAATTGTTTATTTAGGTGGTTCATCAACAAGGCTAGATCCCACCCTAGTTTCCATTTTGCCCGTATCTTGGGGGATATAAGCACTCTGCTGCTAACTAACTGATTACATGGTGATTTTTACAGCTTTATTTTTCTATTTTTTCTTGATTGGTATTTAGTAAGAGTTGATATGATACTAATGTTCTCTGGAACACCATGGTGTTTTATTTTATTCTAAATTTATTTTCTTAATTGGAACAGTAACCACTGGTACTACAGGGGTATCTAAAAAGTGAAGATTGAGATGGAGCACATGCTAAATGACATATGAATTACTGTGCCAACAAAACTTTGTTTTCACTATTTTCATGCTGTTTTCCCTCCTTTCATTTTCTATGAGCTATTTGATTTCACATGTAAGAGTGTAAAATTTGACCTTCATGTACATTGGTATCTGTTTCTAAAATCAGGAGAGCTGTCCTCTAGCTTGTAAAGCTGATTTACAAGTTAGTTGTAGCTATTAACACTGCCTGAGTTACCATGGCCTACATTGAAATACGTGGGAGTGTATTCCAGTGTGACCGCTATCTTTGTCTCCAGTTACCACAGTCAGGTACATTTGAGTACAGCATATCTCATAGGCCATGTAAAAATGGTTTCCTTTTGTGGAAAGCAGGTCCTGCTCTGTTGACAGATCTAATCCCATTATGAGAACGTTGCTGGACCCAGGAAGCACTTAACTGAGAAGTACTTTTGGCTCATGTGGTCTAAACCTGTCTAGTAGGTTTAAAACTATTGGACTCTGAAAGGGACGTACTGTCACCATATAACAATGTGTATTATTATAACCATGGGCAGTTCCATAACAGAAAATTTTCCTAATCCTGGGGGTCCTTTAATTCTTAACAAGTTCATTTTTGCAACTTACCTATTTTCTTTAGCAGAGATAAATCCCTTATAATCTAGGTGTAGACCTTAAAAGTACCTAGCAATTTAAGCTCTCTGAAACATTCTATCAGCACATTGTACTTGGAAAATCATAATTTCTTTCCAAAAGCTTGCTTATTTAAGCATTTGTTTGTATTAATAATCTACAGTATGTATCAATGTCATTTTTGAAAATTCAGCTCTCATATTCATACTAATTAAATATTCATTGTAGCTGCCAACTTTTGCATAACTCCTGGCATAACATCCTGTGCAAGTTATTTGACAAACCAGGTTTCATGTACCCATCTGGTTTGCACATAACTGTAGTATAAAAATATGTGGATTTCAATGAAATGTTTTTAAATTACCAAATTAACCTAAGTTCTCTATAAAAAAGTGTGCACGTGCGATGAAATACACATTTCTTTTGAAGTTTGCACTAATAAGTTCAGGATTTGGGGTCCTTTATGTAGAATATGACATTACCCAAGTGCTGCCGTGACTTCTTCAGTCAAGGCCTGTGGCATATTGCTGACAATTCATTTCTCCTACAGGTGAGTGCATAAACACAAGTTTTAATCTGTCACTCAAAACTCACTTCTAAGTGTAAGATCTTATTTCAACAGTACAATAAGGGCTAAGGAACTTACTGTTTCCTGCTCCATCCTGCAGCCCCATTGTGGTACAACATATGTCTATATTTATGTCCTCTGTTATTATCTATTGCAGATGGATATGGTCATGTGGATAGAGGTAGTACAGCCAAGTAATTATGTGCCTATTTTTTAATACTGAACAGGATTGAAACATAAACCCCACCAACTTAAAAGCATGAGGCCATTATTAGGGGATTTTCTTCCCATGAGGAGGGACATAATGTCACTGGCAATTTACCTGTTCTTCTCTAGGCATAGTCAGAGGCTGTGATTTTAATGTCCATTGAATTATATGCATTTAGTAGTTGAGCAGGAAACTGTAATCAGCATACTTCTTGAACCTTGCGCTGGCAATGTAATGTTTATGAATAATAACTTATACTACAATCAAAATAAATATCTTCAAGAATAAATGTAAGTGAGAAGGTCAAACCTCCTTTTTCTTTATTTTTACAGGAATGGATAAATAGTGCAGTTGCTCTCTTTCATGAAACTGTTTGTTATTAGAATTATAGCTTCCAGTTTTTTACTGCTTTTATTTTCAGACATCTTAGGTTTGTTTTCATTATGGTTTGTCTCATTTTTTAACCCTAATTTTACTGAAGTATTTTTTTCTTTGTATCAATGCTTCCACAAATTGAAAAGTTTTTGAATCACTCATCTCAGACTTTGTAGTTGTAACCTGAAATGACAGCATAGATTTGAAATTAGAGTACAGCATGTTTGCCAGTGTAAACTCTGCTTGAAAGTTAGAAGGCCTGTAAGAAATTTTGACTCTGAAAAGTTATTCAATAGTAACCATATCTAATTAAGTAACAAAGAATAAAATTAAATCTTAGAAAATCAGAGTCTTCAGATTATGAACAACTAGGTTCATTGGATAGAAGAATTGCCTTTGTGAACAGTGCCACAGCAGATGACTTGCTGACCTTTCCTTCCAATTCACTGACTTCACAGCTAGTCCTGTTATCTTTAAACTCACAAAGCTGCAAATGCCTTTCTATTACTGGGCAATATTTCATTTCTTCATGATAAGATGTTGGAATAAAGCTGAGATCATGTACTAACTAAACATTTTATCCTGCTGTATTCAGGAGATGAGACAAAGACAAAATTACAAGGGAAGCCTTACAAAGCAACACCTTAGATTTGGCAGTGAACTCTGAGCCCTAAAATCTTCAGAATTATATTTCAGAAGAGTGTTGTGCCCTTTCGAACATGAGACAAACATTAGATGTCTTTTTGTAATGGAATGTTTAGATATATGAGTTGGATGAATAAGAGGAGAGCAACAACAAGCAGGGACAGCAGATTGTGACAACAATGAATTGCAGTGAGTGTGACAGCTGTGACCTGGGGATGCTTTAGACATGAAGTGGCTTTCATCACCTGCCCATGGTTTCAAAGGCTCAGCTTGTTAGCAGTTTCACTACATCAATTTTTTTCACTCAGCAGAAAGATATATGAAAATATAAAGGACATACCTTATATTAATAGCAACTTGAAATTACATTGTAAAAGTTAGAACAGAGAAGCGGCATGCCAGAATCAAAAATTGCAATTTATCCATATGTGACTAATACTTAGAGAAAGAATTAAGTATAAAACAGAAACCAATACCTTTAGCTGAAAAGTGGAGAAAGCAGTGGCGCAGTAGTTTTCCACTGCATAATGAATATATCAGACTAAACTTTACTAATTCCCTCACATATATCACAGCATTGGTTGTGTTACACCATTTTATAGCTTTTTAAAAAATCTATCTATATAGATAGATGTATTCCTGTGATCCAATAGCAGAAAATTACTGTTAACTCATTTAACAGACGTAGCTGCTGACAGATTTTATTTTTTTAGAATAACTCTGTTTATTGGAGTATTCTGACATGAAATTTTGTTTTAGCATTCATTCACTTTTTCATTGGAAATATGTGTGTTCCTGTTGATGTAATTTCATGTCCCTATCACTTTTTTTGCCTATAATAGATGAACTCAGTTGCTCAGAGCCTGATGCTAATAACACGCAAGTCATGGGTTCAATCCCCATGTCGGCCACTCCCTCAAGACCTGGACTTGATGGTGCTTCTGGGTCCCTTTGTCCTTCCAACTCAGACTTGTGTGTTTCTGTGATTTTTCCAAAAAAGTCCAAATAATAGCCAGGGAGAAAAAATAAATCACTGCCATACAGAAATGGCTGAAAAGAGTATATTTTAATGTCTCATGTTGGACTGGTGGTGAGCAAATCCAGAGAACATACCTGAAAAGAAACGGACTCTAAGAGGAAAAAGGGCAAGTTCACTTCACTGATCTGAATCTTGATTCCTGTGTTGAAGGCAAAAGTTTTCCATGGACACTTCTGTGCCTTACAGGAAAAGCATTATGCAGACAGTGGCAGCATTCCTGTGAAGCTGGATATGCTGTACGCATTTCACAGACAGGGAATGAGAACAAAATTGATTTTATTACAAATTGGTAGAAACACCCTTTTTGTACGCCAAACCTGAAAAGCACCTGACTTTTCAGATAACCTACTATTTTTAGAGACATTAGTGCATTGTGCATTCAAAATAGAAATTTTAACATTAAAGTGCTTTTCTTGAATATGTAAAAGTGCAAGAAGAAGGAAGCTACTTCAATTTCTTCTTTATCTGATACATGAATTATGATCAAGTTTTCTTCTTTATGAAAAGAGAAATTTGATTTAGAGCATTTAAATTAAAAAATGTAATTGGTCTACAATAAATATTTTAGAATAAAAATAGGACTATCAGGTCCTAAAACAACTGCTTTTACATGTTAAGAAACCAAACATGAAAACTGGAATATACCCATAAATTTTTAAGTGTAATGTAAATCAAATAACACTTAACTTTATCATGGCTGCAGAGAATATGATATCTAATTTGTAGGAACTTGAACATAACAGAGAAAATATCCACATTAGAATAACTTGCATATATGCACACTTCTTTTTTTTTTTTTTTTTCATTGAGAATGAGTAGATCTTAGGTCAAAGCACAGTTGACCTTCTTTATTGTGGCTTAACCATCTTTATATTAGAGGGCACGGTGTTCCACCTCATTAATTAGTTCTATCTATATGATTAATATTATTTGTTTTAGCTTTTAATACAGTTTTTATATAATGACCTTAGAGGACACTAACTAAATATGGTAGGCTGTAACTTGGAATCATGTGGAGGTTTTTTAAATATTGTGGGATTCTGTTATTTCTTTTATCATGTGTTTCTGAGGTACAGTTTGAAGCTAATAGCAGCCTTATGCTTTTATGAATTAACTTGTGGCATGTGAAATAGGTATCTACTCATGACACAGAGAAAGTAGTACAAGCTTTATGTTTGGAAGTTTGCATGTTCATGTGTGTAACAGGGAACTGTGTATGAAGTGTGGGATTAACTTGATGCAAAATAGCCATTGGGCACAAGGGATGAGATTATTTTACTGACTTCTAGGGCATAATACATTGGATCTATTTGAGACAGTTACTTTAGAGTGAGGTGAGTTGTACCTTGGAAACGTAAATATATGGGTGACATATATTTATGATGAGCCTAGGGTGACTGGTTGTGATGCAGACATTTGTAGCATAGACAATGGCATCTAGTCAGATGAATTCTTGGTCTTTGGCTGGATGTGGGATTTGGATTTTAGGGGTGATTTCTAGTGATGCTTCTTAAGCTTACTTTCCAATTAAGTCTATGTTTTCAGAAGAGGAGAAAAAAATCTTAAAAAAATCAGAAAGGTTGTCCAGCTTGCCAATAAGGAGTTACTAATTTGATTTGAACAGTTTCTTGCATGTCTATATATTTGCCTGTTGCCAGGGTTTTTTTGTATATCTTAGAAGGATATTTTATTTATTAGAACAAATACTCATTGGGAAAGTAAAACCAAGCTCTTTCTTCTATTGATAGGCATTGACTTTGTTTGCTTGCATGTTTTTAATCTCTGTAATGGCCGAATCCATTGACACCCACTTCCTGACTAGGTCACTGTACTTTATGTACTGCTCATGATTTCAAAGGATTAGATCTCTTGTTGTGGAAGTACTGTTAAAGGATTACTTGGAAGTCTCCTGTTTGGCTTCCTGTCAGTTAACTCCTGCTGTAATAATACATGTAGAAAACAGGACACTAAAAATCAAGCTAATTCAGTCTTATTGTCCGTTGATCTCTTTCTTCATTTTATGCTTTCAGTTGACAGTATTGTGATGGGAACAGCAAAGTAGGTACAATGAAAAATTGCAGAAGTAAAAAGTATAATGGAAATCAAATTAAATTCAATTGGTTCAAAAGATAAATAAGTTCAAGTTATTCCCAAGGAGAGAAAACATGTTACATAAATATCATGGATTCTTTTCTTCATGAGAAAGACATCCAAGATTTAAAATAATAGAGCAGTTAATGGCAAATATTAAACAATATTATGCAATGTAATACAAAACATTTGAACTCCTGAATCCTGATTGGGATTATAAGTGGATCTGTAAGACAAGATGAGAAAGATGTCATGTGCATCAGTGTAAAGTTAGCAAGCTCTTTAGCAAGCCAGTGAGAGTATGCAGATAAGGAAACAGAAATAAAATTTTGTAGAATTCAGTCAGTTTGATAACACACATTTAGAAGTGAATGAGGAAGTTTAGAAATAACTATTAGTCCAGTTAATTTTGCAGTTCCTGAGTCTTAATGTTCATTTAGAATGTCATAGTGTCTTTGACTGTAGCGGAATGAAAAAGTAAAATCATAAAAATAAAATATTCTGTGTGCAGAAAATAAAAAACAATGTAAGAACTCAGTTACTTAACTGAATTCTTACACTTATTCAGCTAAAGAACCATCAAATTAAATGTGACATTTTACAAGAAAGTTATTCCTGGAATACATCTCACACGAGTTCAAAATAAGTCAGTAAGGAACTGAAGAAAGAAATCTGTGTTTTGATCACTTTTAGCAACGATTTTTATAATTCTCCCACCAAGAAGGCTTGGGAGACAGGTGTCTTCCCACAAAGGTTGGAAATAATATAAACTACTCCTTGTTAAGGCCCACCCCAAAAGATGAGGGTAGCACAGGTTCTTGTTAATAGATTCCTTGGGGCAAATTGGAATGAAATGACACTGAATGATCGGTGTTTGTAAATATACACTTGTAGGGTTTATTTTAGAACAGTTTGGTTGCAACGGGGAGCACATGTGTAGCCATTTTGGTTGTTATTATCCATAGTAATGTAGCAATATAAAAGCATAAAAATTGCACTTAAAAAAAAGGTGGAAAGGAATAGAAAGATATCACCACCCATGGACCTCACAAGACTTGATTGTTGCAACTTCAGTATCTGTTGGCTGAAGCGATTGTGGCTGTCTTGATCTGTCAGGAATAGGAAAAGCCCACAAAACACCAAAGTTCCACAGTTACATATGCTCAGGTTCAGGTGGGAATGCCCAGCTTCCTCTCCTGAGGTTTAAGTCTGTGGATCACAGGACACTTCAGGAGTCTTTCATGATCCATGACACGTCCCGAGGTGCCACAGCTGCCTCTCCTGTCAGCACAGTTGAGTCAGTTATGGCCCATCAGAAAGGGGTAAATACCTTCAGACTGTGTGTGAATGTCCCAGTACATTCCCAGTGGGGAGTTTTCATGCCTGAGCCATTATGAAAAGAGCACAGACATGGTAAAAAGCACGAGCTCACCAGGCAAATAGGCGAGATTTGCATCTTACCACCCTCCTTCCTTATCTTCAACCCCCAGCTGTAGTCTCCAGTGATGAGTGTGTGCCATCTGCACCCGGGTGGTCAAGTGGGCCACTGTTTGCATCATTAACCAGTCCAATCTCTCACACTCCTGATTAAAAGATGATGCTGATGACTATTATTATTATTATTATTATTATTATGACTGCATAAAACAGTTTGTGTCATTTGTACTTCTCCTAGCAGGAAGTTAAGCTGTCCAGGGACACTGTGGATGCCCCAAACCTGGCAGTGTTCAAGGCCAGGCTGAATGGGGCTCTGAGCAACCTGCTCCAGTGGACAGTGCCCCTGCCTGTGGCAGGTGGGCTGAAACTAGATGGCCTTTAAACAACTCTCTTCCAATCTAAGCAATTCCATAAGTTACCTAAACTATGAAAAGTGTGACCTTGAAAATAAATTACTTTATCCCCTGCATTTCAATGAATTAAAGCAAAAACATCCTTGAAGGAGTTTGTTCAATACTGAGGAGTATCAAGAAAAGTGAATAGTTTCAAAAATTATATACCTCTAGAGCAAGACTTAATTGCATGTCTAGTGCTCATTCCATGACTAGAATTAAAGGATGACTAAACCCAAGAGGTGAGTCTTATGGCACAGTAAACTAGAACAGAGTTTTTAAAAAGCTGAGATTAAATACCTGTAGGAGAGAAATAGGCAGGAGGTGAAGACTGTGCATGCAAATCTGGTTTGGTTATTGGAAGAAAACGTATTCAAACTTTGTCAGAAATGGTCAAGAATTTTGTTACTAAGGAGCAAGAATGGGAAAGAATAAAGAATATTTGTGGGAAAACTGAAGTGGTTACAACCTAGAAGATGCCACTTACTTTTCTGTCCTCTTAGGAGCAGAAGGATTATTCCTTCATATATTACCTGAAATATCTTCAATAGTGATACAACAGCTAAACTCTATCAGCTTTGTGTTTTGATATATTTTGAGGAAGACTTTTGGTAGTGAAGCAATTTTGAAATGCAAATGTGAAAACATGCTGCCAAAGCAGAAATAAAATAGGCAAAAAAATAATTTAATATTGTATAACTAACTTTTTGACCTGGTAAGAGGACAAAGACATATGATATAGGGAAAAAAAGTATTTCTGGTCTTCTGAATACCATTACTGATGTATTAAGATAATTATTTTTAAAAAAGTTACTTAAAAGTAACTTTCAGAAGAATATTTTACAGTATTTGCCTATTTGAGAAATTTAGAAGGAAGTTGATAAATACATGAAGACTCTCCTGTTTTACTTGAAGAGACCAAGACAGTGTGATTTTGTGAACAAAACTGGAGTGATTTAAATTCTAGAGATAACCTCAATCTCACGTGTTAAAATCTCAGCTACTGAGATTTTTACAGCATAAAATAAAATACCCAGTGTCACAGGAACAAGTCTGTTTTTTATGAAAGGGACTTGATATTGAGTGTGTGTAACTTGTCAGTGGAGTTAGAGTACAAGAAAGGGTGTTAGAGTTCCCTAGAGTGAAAATTTCTTTGTAGGAAATTTCTTAGGTAGGAACATTTTTGGAGGAGGTAAATGTCAGATTCTTAAATGCTTAGGATTCATGATTTGGATTGAATCGTAAAGAGCACCAAGATAAGGAATGCTTCAAATTTGGCCCCTAAGAGTTTGTTGCCCACTGCTTAGTAAAGCCTCTGGTTCTGATACCTGAGAGTCTTTAACAATTCTGAAATGTTGGTCAATCATATGTTACATTGCTGCATATTGCCTAAATTGGTCACACTACTTTTTATCTGTGAGTATCTGTAGAAGGAGCTAGGGAAGCGAAAAAATGAAAAAAGAAAAAAAAATAGCAAGAGAGGGTTATACATCAGATTCTCCAGAAATACCTGCCTCTGGTGTTGCTGTGGGACACACAAGGACACACACAGACACACTTTCTCGTGAGAAGGTTGAAATCTCTTTTATTAAACATCTGACTCCATATTTATAGTTTTTCCACACAGATCAGGGATTGGAGGAGAAGTTGGACACCTCTCCCATCCCATTGGTCAAGACAACTGCCCATCAGTTGTTTGTCACACCAAGAGAAAGAATGTCAACAAGTTCATTTTAGCATAAACATGCTTCTAATTATAACACCTGTGTGTGAGAAAGAACTAAGAACTATGAAAACATTAAGTTAGAAAGTGCATCAGGAAAGCTTGAAAATTCAGGGTGACACTCTGGGACTACACAAATTTTGCAAAAAATATTGAGCAGTGGACAGAATCCTAGGTGATTTCTGTTGCCAGGATTATAAGTCAGTAAATTCTATTTCTTTACTGTTTCATATAGAGTAACTTGTACAAAAGTGGCATGCTGTAGAAGTGACAAAATAGCTCTGATCTGCATTATTGAATGAACACGATTTTGAACATTTTCTTTTGTGAAAAATTTCAAATGGAGTCTAAAGTTAAGTTAATATTTTGCCACAAAACAAATTAATCTTTTCTACACAAAATCTCTGTTAAGGAAGACATATTGATATTCCAGTACCATTAGTTTATTACTATGACTTTTTTAGAGCTATGGAGTATTTCAATTTATTACTAGTAGCATTGCCATTTATTATTGCAGTGAATTTGCTGAACACAAAAAATTGCTATAGACTAGACTACTGATTGTGGAATTATGAAACAAGGATATAAAATAATAGTTAAGGTACTAAATTGGTTTATTTTGCATTTCTGTGTAGTTCAATCCCATGTTTTATTGGAATTAAAGGGTATTTTACAATTGAATTGATAAAGCCAAGATATTTAGTTTTCTCATGGATTTTGTCTATGTCACATTATATGAGAATAAAACTCATTATCTGTTTTGTTTGTACAGTAATTATATTTCGTTGTCCTGTGCATTCCTTTTGCTCGCTCCATCTCATAATACGTGCTGTAAAAGCACACATAAATAAATAGGATAAACAAATTAAGCTGTTTAAATAAATTAATTTACTCTGCAGCTCTGTATTCAAATCTTATGTGCTCACTGGATTTCATTTTAATGAAACCCTTCTAAGAACAATACATTGTATGCCAAACAGTGAAATTATATTTTAAATGAATGATTAAATATACTGTGTTCTAATTTATATCAAATCTGTACACTGTGCATGCTTAAATCCTCCTAAATCTAAAGAAATAAATCTTCTACATTCTGAAAACATCTGCATTATAATCCTCCTCTTGAATACTGAGTTCATGGACATATAAACACAATCAAAGTCATAATAAGCCTAGAGCTATGATGCAGTTAAGCTATCCTCATCAATGTTTTTGACTTAAAAACCTAAGACTATTAAAGTGGAATCCACTTAAATGTCTTGAAACATTGCTCTAAAAAAATCTCTTCCCACTCTGTCAATATGCCCATTGAATCCCTTTGCAATCAGAATCTCAAGTTCAGCAGATATTTTTTAATGAAACTTACCTGGAACAAATCTATTGATAACTATAGTTGAGGATGTTGCAAAATTTCTTAGGAATGCATTCAGAAAAATTAATATTTGTCTAGTGATTAGGTATTTTTCTAGTGCATAATAAAATAATGACTGCTCCAAAAGAACTTTGCTGTGTGAAGACTGTACTGCTTTTTGCAAGAAAATGCATTTGCAACAGCAAGTTTTCTTTTGTATTATTAAACACAAAAGAATTTATTAATTCTATTATTTCATTACCAAAGGCTTTTAGGGAATTGAATGTGTGCAGTTGTTTGTTGATTGGTGGTTTGAGCTCATTGCTTTTTTCATTGTAAGTCAGGTTTTCAGTTCTCAAAAGGAGAAAAACAAGCAAAAAAAATGTTAGTTTAATATCTTCAATCCTTCCAATAGATTTCCCCTATAGGATTTATTTATCTTTATCACTATTTTTCCAAAACAGCCTCATTCTCACATTACCTTAGCAATGAGTCTCGAGAACTTTTAGCAGTAAAAAGGAAACTGCAGGGAAAGACAGTGAATTTTTGAGAAAAAACTATTCTGCATTCATCTCCCTTTGATTATTGTTTTTGTTGAACTTCTGGGTAAATACCTGCTACATACTAACAATTCTCACATAGCAGATGTGCAATTTAAACCATTACAGTCCTTACATTCTGTTTTTCAAAACCAAGGAGCGTCTTGAAGTGCATCATAGCTCCTCTTGGCTCCTCTGCCAGGCTTTTCCCTGGATAGAAAAACATGAATGGTGGTTTTCCCTATTTTGAAGTGGTATGGCCACACGCATCCAAAAAGTGTGATTTCACTCCAAGTTTGTGTTCCATGGTAAAAATTTGGACTTACATCATCATGTTACTGGTATAGGTGCTATAAGGAGGTTATATTTTCTTTATGATCCCTAACAGTTCCATAAGATCTCATTGCTCGGGAAGCCTCTTTGAAATTAAAATGTGGAGTAAAAATCAACGTGTGATAAAAATACAGTACCTGATCTTTATTTGTTTACAGAAATACATAATTCCTCATCCCATAAGGCTAACATCTGTAAGCCAAAATCTATACTTTCAATTCAACTGCATGATGATACAAGTGAAGGAAATGAAAAACAAAAACCAAGCAAACAAAGAAAAAGTCCGCCAAAAAAACAACAAAAAGACCAAACCGAACAAAACAACCCAAAACAAAAGTAGAGCAAACATCTTACTTTTTAAGTAATCCAGAAGGCAGTTAACAGCCTAATAGTGGTGCTGACATTGTGTGCTAAAGTGTAAGGTCTAGTGTCCTAAAGTTGCCAAGTTTCCTTTGAGAATGCTCTGCAAATCCTGGAAACCTCAACAGGGGAGTGAATAGGTTGTAATTTAGAAGGGAGATTCAATTTAGGCAAGTGGTGTTTGGAAACCGAGGCTTGTTTTAACGCTGCTGTTTTTTTGCAATGACTTTTTGTGTGGTCTAGGAGCGTGTTCCAGACAGCCCTTCTCCTGCTCCTTCTCTTGAAGAGGGCCGAAGACCTGGCAGCCATCCCTCCTCTCATCGAAGCAGCAGCGTGTCCAGCTCTCCTGCACGGACCGAGAGCTCTTCAGACAGAATCCGTAGGTCCCATTCTTGTCCTTCTCACCACTTTACATTTGATCAGGTGCAGCTTGTTTTTCTGATCAGAATGCCCTCGCCTTAAATAGATCTCACATGTATCATGTTCAGAAGTTCAGCTGCAAAACTATCTCCCAACATTATGTTCCCTAGTTTACCGTATCACGATATCTGATGCTACATTAACAGGTAATGATATAAACTGCCATCATGTCATATTAAACACAGAGATATGAGCAGTGAAACACAGAATTGCAGGCAGAAAGCAATTTGCTAGATTAGTTTTAGAACTGAACATATAGTGTAAACATTTTTAAAAGAAATTGAATTTTATTTAATCGGGTTACTCTGTTTTGATTTCTAAATTGAATCTGACTTCATAAACAATATTTTACATGGTAGAATTGCTTAGTAAAGAGGAGAATTGGGTTAAATAAATTTAAAAAGTGCATACTTTATACATTTTTTAAGTATAAAATTCTGTAATGGTGAGAAATATGATAGAAAGAATATTATCACCTCATAGCTCACAGGGGACAGAGTGAAATTAAACTGTGGTGTCCCAGAGTGATGCCATTTTTATCAAAGTTCCATATACAGGATGTAAATTACATGGCAGAGTCTCTGTATTCTGTGATATTCCAGTGCAGCAATGGAAATTAAGGTTTTAAATGCATACTCTTTTATGGATATGTACTTAAATTCATATTACACTTGTCCATTCCTTTTAATACTGCTCTGTTGCAGGATTTTGTGTGTTTAAATCATCTTTCCACAGTGGAATTTGTCAGTAGATGAAACTGGAGGGTTTGGCACACACACAGAAGGCCATGAAATAGCTGTATGAAATAGGTGGCAGTATTGATTAGATGCAACACGTGTCCTTTAGGCTGCTTCTTTTCAGGCTCTCTGTAGACTCAGGAAGCTGACTCTACATTGACCTTCAGATGAGAGATCTTTCATTAGTATGTGATGAAAAATGACTTACCAAAGAAAAGAAATGAGGCCTGACTATGACAAGCTGAAAATTCTGTTTTCTTATCACTTGGACAATTCAGAGAGCAGATTAAATTGGCATCCCATATACTGTGACCTATCTATTTCCCCAGGCTTGACCCACAGGCCTTTCATTATATTTTCTTTCCATTGTCCAGTTGAGGAGGGGGAGTGATGGAGTGGCTTTGGTGGGCACGTGGTGTCCAGTCAGGATCAACCCACTGCAGCCTTCAAAAGTGAAGTTCTAAAAAAACCCCTCACAAATGTGAATTTAAAAATTTTTCTTAATTGATTGAATAGTATATTTGTTTACAACTAATCAAGACCTTTTCCACTGTTCCCTTAAAAAAAAAAACAAAACAAAGCAATGAAACAACATAACCCCCAAAAATCGAATTTGAGAGATATTTATTGTTTTTGCTAAGGAATTGCTTTTTTTTAACAAAAATAGGAAGTTGTACTGTTCAACTTACTCTATATTTTACAGAGAGGAGTGGGACCTTTGCACATTTTTTTCTTCCATGTGAACATAGCAGAGTTCTTTAAGGAGTGGATCACTTAAGTAATTTATTTATTTATAAGATAATTCTTTTCTGTCTTACCTGATTTGTTAGTATCACACCTGATTCCTAAGTACATCTTTTGTGGTGCCAGCCAGAATAAGATGATTACTACAGGAATATGGGTTCCATATTAAACAAAAAATTTTTTAAAATGGCATAAATCTCTGGAAAATACAATTTTTTCAGGATAAAACCATAGAAAGATAAACTACCTTGTATGAGTTTCTGGGGTGTGTTTGAGACTCATTTAGGTCTCTGAGAACTTTAGGAAAGAGCTTTTCCACTTGTCTGATGAGCAAATAAGCAATTCTACTGTTGCACAGAATATATGGAAAAAACAGTGTGTATCACCTGAAAGGCCACAATGCTTCATTTAAAAAAGTTATTAGGGACTGCATTTTGGGAATATTGGTACTCAAGAGTTTTTGTGCAATGAACTAAAAGTTTAACAATTCTGGTTAAATGAGCAAGAGCATAATTTCAAATCACCAACTTTATCCAAAGTTACTGAACTTTCTTTTTAAAATTGTTTTTAGCTAGAAGTAGCAGGAAGAGACTTTTCTTCTATGTGGATCCTGAGAGCAGTAATTAAGTAACTTTGTGATCGTTAGAATTCATGTATAATTAAGAGGAAGACTATGTAAAATAAGTAAAAAAGTATTATTAATGTGACAGCTGATTTCTTTCTGCCTACCCTTGTGTCTAGCAGCTGTCCATCAGAACGGGCTATCGATGAACCAAATGCTGATGGGTTTGTCACCTAATGTCCTGCCTGGACCTAAGGAGGGTGATCTGGCTGGTCATGATGTGGGACACGAGACAAAAAGAATACACATTGAGAAAGGTAATATGAATATTACAATTCTATTGCTTCAGTGTAAAACAAGTGTTGTCTTGGTAGCTAAATGTTACTATAATTGTGATTTCTAATTCTTTTAATTGAGATTTTTGTTTTGTTGATTTTATTTTTTTTCAGTTTCACAAATCAAATTGTAACAGGATGATAACTTTCATGATGTTCTATTTTGTCATCTCCAGGATTAATGAATATATATATATATATAAATATATGAGGGAGAAATTTCATAATTATTGCAAAGTAGTATGAATGGAAAACTGTTTTACATTATTATCGTGACTCTGACCCTTCTGCACCACTGTTTATGTATTAAGTTTCTGTTTCTGTCCAGTTGACTTTAATGACCTACTTCCCAGAGGGACTGAGCACCGTGAAAATTAGTCCATGTGTGCAAAAATGAAAAAGGCTAATACCAAGCCATTAAATTAGGGAATTGCGTAAAATGAGGCTGGTATACATTATATAATGGGATTTAAATTTAATTGAGTATATGACCAAAGTGTTTGATCTAGGTGAATAGTCTACATGCACTTACGCTGATTATGACACCATTTCGTCTCTGCTGGTATTCAAAGTCAAGTTCTTGTTCAGGGCTCTTACAAGGGATTTAGATAGTGTGGTGGTGGAATTTTGAAAGGTGCATTTTATGTTTTATTTGCTAATATATATGAATTTTAGGTCTTATAAACTGGAAATATTTTTTTTAAAGAGAGGCTTAAAATGCCATGCTTCGAAAAAATATTTCTTTAAGCATATCAGAAAAGTAGTTCTTTGAGCACAATGAGAGAAAAAGTAAAGGGTAGAATAACCAGGCATTGAAACAGAGCTGGAGAAACTGCTGCAACTATGAAGATTCCAGAATAAGACATTTTATGACATATTTTAATAGCTATAAGATGACACCTCCTCTGTCTCATATTTACACAATGAGATATGAAAAAGAATTAAAATCTGGACAATTCTATTCTGGACAGGTGGCGTTTTTAATAAGATTACTAGAAAAATTAATGGAAACAACATTTCTTTTATATAAACCATTTAGTTTGGTTCATTGCACACACAACCTGTTTTTGCTTACACTATGCCCTCATTCAGCCTCTGCAAATTGTATCCCTGCTGTGAAGTATGATGTGATCAAATAGGTTTGTTTTGAATTTCCATAAATGATTTTATTTCAGCCTTTGAAGTAACTTGTTTAACTGTAATCCAGCTGGTAAGTTCGGCAAAGAGATGTACATACTAAGAAGAGCAACTACTTTTTCATGTCATTCAGGGTTTTTAGAGGGTTTTCTTTTGTTATGATATCCCAAATGTATTTCACCAGTTTTTGCAAGATCTGTTCTCAGTAAAACTGCTGAGAATTCTCTTTTTTCCTCAGTCCTTGTTTAGGTCAAACCTCTTTTTTTTTTTTTTTTTTTCCGCCTGCTCTGTTCCAGCCTACTGAATTAATGGTAAATATTCATGGGCTATCTAGATTGATAGGGGTTACTAAATTAAAAATTGTTTTCTGTCATGACTACATTTATCATGTCTCTCATATCAATCTTGTAACTTTAGTACTAATCTAATCTGTATTAAAACAAGTGATTTGACTTACAGATATTTGTGGAGATAGTAATTATCTACTTTTGTCACTGTGAGCTTGCAATCAGATTTTGAAACTGTTTTGTCCCTGCAAATCAGTCAGACTGTGACCATATTTAAAAATGCAAACACATATGCAGGTGGTGGCACTTATATTGTTGAAACACTGTCACCTTCTTTTTCCGAGAAAGAGAGAAAGATAAAGAAATAGGGAAAGAAAGAAAGAAGGAAATGAGGAAAAGTAAGAAAGAAAGAAAGAAAAAAAGAAAGAACAAAAGAAAGAAATCAGAAGTTCAAAATAAGTATCATGAAGCACTTAAAACTTGATGTGTTTTCTTCTAAGCCTTTTGTTGGCAGAAATCTACTAGCTGCATCTAAAATATCTTTTAACTGAACCTGGGAAAACCTAGGAAATGCTGACTAGTAAAGAAGGCCCTGTCTTTTCTCTTCTTGTCTCCTCTTCCGTTAAAAAAATGAAAAGGTAAAAAATCTCTGAAGTTAATCTTGGATCAGGGAGAATTATTTACAGTCAATAGATATTTTAAAGGGGGAATAAAATAATAATAATAGAGGCAAAAGATCAACATACCAAATTTTGAATGTCAGAGGGGTGAATCATTTGTTTGACCTAATCTATGAGCTGGATACAGGACAGATAATGTAACTTTCCTGTTAGAAACATAATGTAAAGGAGCTAAGTTATCCAGTCCACACAACATGGTGTAGTACATTTAGAAACAGTTCATTGGCCTTGGCAAACTGAGTAAGTCTTTCAAAGATCATATGTATTTCCATTTAAAATCCAGCAAGAATTATTAATGACACAAATTAGTGTATTTTGTTAGAATGGTTGAAGCTATGAGTAAAGCTCTTGTGCAGTTTTGTGTGGGCTGTTTTTTTTTTTAAATCTATTTTCAGGTTCTGGTATGCGGAGTTCTAAGTGACCTTACCTTCCATCGAGTCAGGTTATTATAATAACACCAACATCAAATGAGGTTCTGTGGATCTGTCTGTTAAGACTAGAAAGCTCACATCAGGCTCTGGGTCATTATTTGTTGCAGGAAAACTGGAAGAGTTCCTGTTGTCAGTGGCCATATGTAAAACATGGGTGTTGAGGACATTTTCCAGCTGCTTAATCCATGTGTGCAGCTTGGCTGCATCCTAGCTTCATATTGGGTCAAGACCCAATGTACACATCTGAAGTTCCACTCATTCCCTGAGTTCCACAAGCAGGACACTCAGGCTTGCTAAGGTTATGTTGTGGTCCAGCCAGTGTCCTAGTCTGGACTAGGGAGGACAGCAGGAGATAATGCAGAGCACTTCTGCCTCACAGTTCATACATAACTCAAGATGTCATCATCTGTATCACAAATAGGTCAATTACCCTAGATTTCCAAAGGTTTTTTGCTTATTAGAAGACAGCAACATTCCAATTTTACTGAAAGCAGGCTGTAGAACTGCAAATGGTCCTGGGAAGAATGAGCTAAGTTCAAGTACATAATATTAGTTCAAGTCCTTACAGCCAAAACCAAGTATCTAATTTGTTAATCTGTAATTATGGCCTATTTGATGATGCACATTTGATTTTATTACATTAGCTTTAACAAGAAGTGCTTATGTGAAATATGGGATTCATATTAGAAAAGATCCATTCAGTTTTCTATGCTAAGAGAAGATTTTAAGTCTTTTCAAGTTTCTGTGACACAAAGATTTTGCACTAGATAGTCCCTCAGTTTTGGTGAGGTATATTTCATCACTTATCCTGCTCAGCTTACATATGATATCCTGCAGACCTCCCAGTCTGAAGCTGTGAGAAGCAGATTTTTGGTGCTTTTTATGAAGCTGAATACCTGTTCAGCTCTTCAGTAGTGTTATCTATTAAGCATGGATATAGCATAGGAAGAGGAACCAGTAGAGAACATAAAGACTAGACTGCTGAATCCTGGTCCTCTTTTTGCTCATGGATTTGAAGTGTTTCAAAAAAAGAAAGTTCAAAATAACCAATGGCTTAAAAGTCAAACACACCCTACTTGGAGATGTGGAGCACATTTCCTGAGCAGTATCCTTAATCACTGTGCTTTTTGTAAAAGAGGGAAGTATATTTTGACATCATCCCTTTACCCTTCTGACCTGGACTCAGGTTGTATTGGGTCTGCAAGGTGTAATTTATAGCTCAGTCCTACTGACAGTGTTTATTTACTTACTAGCTCCAGGTAGCTGCATGTGATTTTTTTGGGTGATGTTGGAAGCAGTAGCTGCTTGTAGCACCCCTGAACTAGTACCTGTCCAGCAATACAGAGGCAATACCTGCCTAGCCTCTGGACATCATAAAGGAATGTTAGACCAAGCTCACTTGAGCCCAAGATGCCCTTATGGGGCATAACCACTGAAAAGTTAGTTGCCTTAACACCAAATTTAGATGCTTAAGTATTTTATTGGATCTGGCCTTAGGGCATCAGATTAGAATTTTCTGTCTCCATGATTTTTTTTTTTTTTTTTTAAGATAGATACCAGCAGCAAATGAAGCCTGAATGTCATGCTTACATTTTCAATCAAATATGTTATTTGAGATGTTATGGGAAGGACACTCTCTTGCTGAAAATATGCATGCTGTTTTCTATGGCAGAATATAAAATATTCACCATGTTCACAAAACAATTTAAAGTATTTATTTCAGAAGAACTTTAAACTGTGATATTAATGGAAATTCCATAAGTAATTTTCAGGTAATCAACAATAACTTTTTCTTGACAGCAACAATTGAGGTATAACTTTACCAAATCTATGTATTAAAAAGTCCCAGGCTTTGTCTTTATTTTATGTAACCCTGTAGAGAAAAGATCAGTCTTAGACCTTTGACTAATATTTTATGAAAGAGAATCATAAAATAACAAATTATCCTCAGTAAAAACTGGAAAATAATTTTAACATTTTGAAGTTAGAATTGGATTTTCCTGTTAGCATTCATGCATCAAAAAGGGAACTAATGATAAGTGTGTCATCCTGTATAGTTAGATATTCGTTCTGCATTATCAGCAGTAAATCCTCTTAAGAGGTATGCACAATGTAAATATAACATGCTTATTCACCTTAACAAATATAGAAACACATATGAATATGTTTCTAAAAATATGAAAGATTCAAAGAATTTTTTAGCATCAACAAAATTCTCTTCAACCTGACCTTCTCTAGCAAAGTCAGCAAGCAAGTGATCCAGAACTTTGCTTAAATTCTGTTTCTGGTCTGTTACGATTTTAGTTATTTTTCTGAGAAAGCCTTTTTTGAAGGAGAGCACTCACCAGTTACGTGCAGAGTAATTTTCATTGGCAGTTCTGCTGCCCAGCTGCTTGTGTAAACATATTGTATGTGTTCATTTTTGTATGGATATATACACGCAGAGGGATACTTATACAATATATTTATTTGACTGAATATTGCATTTTAATGTAACAAGAAGAATATTATTATACTTTGATGAGTTTCTACATGCCAGTACAGCTAACACATTTTAAGTCTACATTCTCAATTCACATCTTAAATCTTAATAGATTAGTTTTTAAATGCTTAAAATGCTGAGTTCATGCTTTCTACATCACCTAGGTCTTCTCAAACCCTTAAAAGATAATAGTCAAATTTTTAACCTATGACAGATAATATAATAAAGATCTGCTAAATTAAAGGTTTGATAAATCCAGTATCACCAAGATAACCTTTCTAAACTTTGTTTGTTGATGTATCTTTTCACTCAGCTCAAGAGGCTCAGGAATTTTAAAAGTACATTGAAAGCTGTTACAGTTAATGGATTATAAAGGTGAAAAATAAAATTTGAAGTTTTTTCTTAATGGGTTGGTTTTTGCTGAGTAGCTGGAAAACATCTATTTTTGTTCCATAGAAAACATGGAAGTCTTTCATAATATTGAACAGGAGAGGAATACTATGTGTGGCAGGAAGGAGTGCAAAGATAGTACAAACTTCTGAAAGCTTCTTTTCAGTGCAAATAATTGGATGAAATTATTTCTGTAGACCCTCATCAAGTCATCCTCCAATGACATTCCCCTGCAGACTTGTTTGCTACTAGGGCCTTAATTCTGCTGGGGTAGTCGTAGTTTGTGGCACAGTTTGTGAGTGATTTGCTGTGCAGTTTTCACTTACTGGTTACATGCACATCACTTCCACAACATTCCCAGCTAACTAGGCTCAATGCAGCCCAATTGCACGTATGCAAACTGCCTATTGTACGTTTGCAGTGACTCAC